>OX578144.1:40947948-41522948 GCA_951213105.1 Amaurobius ferox | reverse complement strand
TGTTTGGGTACATTTTAGTTGGGTTATATTATTCTCCTAATATAGGGGGACATTTCTCTGTCTCTGATACTGTTTGACATCCGTATTCCTGTGTTATATCATGTTTTACACAAAGATTTCTGAACGTTTAAATTCATATTATATATAACAGTATATTATGTCCATCTATTTATAATTATTTACTACATACACTATACGAGATATAATATTTTGTACATTATAATTATATGGTTTTTGCATGAGACACATCTCCATCCTCAGTCAAAGTCGCTCAAATAAAGTTAGGCATATGACTGTGGTTGCACATATTTTGAGAGTCCAGAAACGTATTACTTTCCTTATATACATAATGTATAAGGAAAGTATTGTGACGGGGTCGAAAATTCGAATTCGAGTTTTCAAAGGGAGAGCACGTTTCAAGCATCCCTGATCACGAATCAAACATTTTTGAAGTGATGGCTGTGTGTGTGTGTGTGCATGTGTGTGTGAAAGTATGTGTGTGTGTGTGTGTGTGTCAGTGAGTCTGTGAAGACGATATCTGACGAACGAATGGACCCATCCGAACAAAATTTGAGACAAAAATCACAATGCGTATACACTGGAAGCCTATTTTTTTATACGTAATCGAATGATCAGAACCCTCCTAAATTTTCGAATGAAATTTTGAAAAAATCGTCAAAAAATCAAAACCGTTAATGAAGTTACGCAAATAGACATTTCTTGTGTAATTTTTCATTAGAAAACGATTAACACAAATTTTAGAACGCTAACATGAACCGTTCTCGAGATATTTTACATTTTTCAAAAAAATTATCAAAAAGCAATAAAATATAAAAAGAAAATATTTCCTATTGGGACACATATTCACTTTTCATATATGTAATACCATGCGATAAATTGGGTGACATCATTCTCGTGGAACTAGCTCGTTCCATTCATGAAAAAATATACTTTAAGTAATACTTTTGTATTTGAACGCCAATAGTTATTTATCTGCTGTAAGAATAACTTATTTCTTCGTCCATAACGCTTGGCAAGATTTTGGCGACGAATTTGGCGGAATGTCGCCAACATGGCGACTTTTTGAAATGTTGCCAAATTAACGAAAATCTCGCCAAATGGATAAAAATGACGCTAAATCAATGAAGATGACGACTCATTGTCGAAAATTCAATATCTTGGAAATGATATTAGTATCTACTATAAGAAAAACCTGTTTTTTTTACTGTAAAAATAGTAAATTCGTTACATTATATAAGGAAAGTCATGTGTTGCCCACATCAGATTTTTTTTATTTATAATGATTACAACTGATTGAGTGAAATAATCACATTTTTTAAATCATAAAAATGTTTCACTATATTATAATGTTCTAAATCAATAATAAATTGTTAAATTCCACGCTTAATATGTGCTTACCAGCATAGGAGAATGATTTAGTGTCTATATTCAATAACAGGAAAACTTGCTTTGTTCTACAATTTAGAAACTTCAATAGTGGACTAATCACATTTTAAAAATCATTGTGGATATTTTAATCTATTGTAATCAGTTATAATCTAAATAGTTGTTAAATTCCATTACTAATATGCTGAGATAGTGTCTACCTTCAATAACACAAGAAAACTTGCTTCGTTCTATAATATATACTTATGTTTGTAAAAATTCCAACACCCTGAAGGAATCATCAGAATTGAACTTATTCCACAGACCACATGTATTGATACAAGTAAAAGATCAAATTTACAAAGAAAAAAAACAATATTACATGTCGAAAATCAGTATTTTGTAAAGCCACCATACGCCGTAATAAGTGATTCTATACGACGTGGCATCGAATCAAACATATTTTGAATTTGTACCGGAGGAAAAATATTCAAGATTGCTTCTAACTGAACCCAATTTTCAGCTGGGGGACGAACGTTAAGAGCGAGATGCCGACCGACCAAATCCCAGATAGGTTCAATAGGCGACATATCCAATGAATAAGCAGTCCAAGGAAGAATATGTATCTGATGTGCTAAAAAAACTTGAACATTCCTAGCAACATGTGGACGAGCATTGTCCTGTTGAAATACAGCTCCAGGAATACGTTGAAGTAAGGCTATGACTTTGGGCTCCAGAACTTCTATGATGTACCGGTTGCTGTTGAGATTACCCGCAATTCTTAGCAGCTAAGATCGTCCAAGTCACCCAGTGGCACTCCAGACCATCATGTTTGTCGTTTGTCCCGTATGACGTTGGACAACGCACTCCGGTAGGTGGCGCTAACCACGATAGCGTCTAAGATGGATGCAGCTATCACTGTACCCCAAATTAAAGATGGATTCATCAGAAATACGACTTGTTGCCAATCGGCACGCCTGTGTCTATGTTGATGAACCCATTGTAGCCGAAAGGCGTCGATGGTTTTGCATCAGGGGAATTCTTTACAAATGAATTCTTTCACGTAGGCCACGGTGTAGTAGGAATGAGCATATATAGATGGATACTCTACTGGCGTCGGCGCCATAAGTCAAATATTTTCCTTGAAGTGACGTCAAACACTATCAACTGTCAGGCAGACAATACGATCTTGCTATTGAATCTTTGAAGTTTTACTTTTTTTCCCATACTTTGCCTTAGTTACATATATTTTGATTTCAATTTCCACAATAACAAAGATAGTTTATGCGTGTGCGCATGGTTGTAACGTAATATAAAGATATATAAACAGGTCTAATTAAATTTTTCATAGGTATGCAGATTATTGTCGTTTTTGCGCATTTCTAACTTTATTAAATTTCTTAGTTAAAATTATGACATTCAATTTTAATAGAAATCTTTCGTAATGGATATAAAATATTTCTCGCTATTTAACATTCGGTATGTAGCATGAGTACAAATATGGAATTTTCAAGTGGGGAGGGACGGATTAGAGGATAGAGCAACCCCCCTTCCTGTGTGAAATATTCAAGAATTCAACCTTGTAAATGAGAACTTTAAAGCATCTGAACATTCTGAGCTATTTTTTGGCAAAAATAGGTTGTTGAAAATACAAAATATTTCATTTTTTTCATAAAAGATTAATCTGAAAAAATAAATATTGCAGAGCTTTTAGAAGGGCATGAGACCCTTCCCCTTATACCTTATACTTGTGCACCAGGGTTATTTTTCTATGGTAGAAAACCCAAACCTAGAATACCAATGTAGAATGCATAGAATATGTAGAATACGTAGAGTACGCAGAAAACCTATCATACATCACTTGTTTATTGTATAAAGATGCAATATAATTTTCACACATATTTCCTTACATTTTATTATTCAACATGGTTTACTTTTTTGTCCTTTTATATTTAAATTTAAACGAAAGCGGCTCGAGGAATGGGTATCTTTGACTTCAGCGGCTCTGCTGATATGTATTTTAATGTCCAAATTCCCCTGCTTGCGGGGATTGACTGATTTTGCCGTCATCGGCAGCCGAATGGTAGTTTATGGCGGATAATGTTACCACAATGCGAGTAGTGTTTCCATGTATATAATGTCTCCATGTATCTCCCTGTTTAAGCTCGTTGTGCAGCAGAAGCCGGCGAATTGGTGCAGATAATTACACACCTGTAGCTGACCATTCAAATTGCTGCTCATACCTCAGTGTGATTCGAGTGGTCTTGGATTTCGAAACCTGTAGCAGTGCTCTAACGTTTTGCAAACTGTCGAGATGAAGCTGTACGGTTCATGACTGATATGCAGATGAGGTGTCTATCATCCCGTGATGACGTAACATTTCGTCGTTCACTGCTGGAGTTGCAACACCTCCGGTTTTCTTTAGTCCACTCCCATCACTGGCGTGGTATTGAGTTCCGTACGAGCTGCTATTACAGGATAAGGAAAAACCCCTTCACGAAGACCGATCATTCGTCCCCGTTCAAATGCCGTAACTTGCTCATAATACGCCATCTGTCGTCGTAGAGGTTTGGTGACTTCTCTTGAATCGTTAACCCTTGGCAGACAACCATGGACTATTTTCAACGCCCAGCTACAGATCTTTATATACACTGCTTAAACATCAGTTCAAACAGCACTGCCCATCTCATTCACTCACGGTGACTCTGAAATTCTAATCATTTGCATAACACGCTCTAATTTGCATTTCCTGTAATGTCCACCTCAATCGCGTGATTCATTCATGGTGTTGCAATTTTTAAAAACATAAGTTTAGAAACCCCCATGGGGTACTAATCACATTTTTTTATGTTTTTATCTATTGTAATGTTCTAAATCATCTATTATCTAAATAATTGTTAAATTCGACTCTAAATATGTGCTTACCAGCAGAGAAGCGTGGGATAGTTTCTCAAATTCAACAACAGTAGGAAAACTTGCTTCGTCCTACAATTTAGAACCTTCAATGCTGGGCGAAATATTGAGTTCTACCATCAGTGGGTTGCAAATTACTTTAACATTAATTTCAGATTACATGAGGTTAAAAAATGCCAAGTTCCACCAGTAGAACTTGACTATAGGGATGTTCTCGAATTTCGGATAGCAGTCTCTTATTGTAGTCGTTTAATTATTTTGGCAGATACCGCGGCAACAATGCAGCCAACACAGATATCATTCAATAAAAATTTGATTCGCCTTTAGTGATGCTTAATTTGAATAGATCCGTGAAAACTCAGAGGAAGGAATTATGACTTATATTACTTTCCTTATTATCAGAAAACACTGAAGGGCCGTGGATTTTTCTGATATTTAAAAAGTGATAAAACCAGGCTACTAATATCAAATCCTTTATCTTAAATTAAGTCTGGTTATCACTCAGAATAAATATGATATAGTGGTAAATTTTAATATCAAGTTCCTCGTTCTCCAAATTGCTGAAATAAAATTGTTAAATTAAATATTCCAAAAATATTATAGGCAACAAAGAAGAGATTTAAATTGGCCGAAAAATTCATTTATTATTTATGTATATATATATGTAATTAAAAATAACAAACAAAACATAGTATACAAAAGGTAGTTAAATTAATTATTTAAATCATACCAATGTAATCCAAAATTAATATAATGTTGCAATAATTACTTTTCATTATTATGTGCTTTCTCAAATTTTAACAATATATGTTCTTTCTCGGTTTATGGAGGATAAAGTCTTAATTATGTTATATGATACAAGTTCTATTACAGCTCATTAAAATCTTAATTTTAAAGTTCAACTATTAGCAAAGTCTTGCTGTAGAACAATTGCTGGAGTTCATCCTTAATGAAATATTAAAGTTCATCTTTATCAAATTCTACGCCTTCATTAGCAGTTGCAGATATCATAAAATAAGAAGAGTTTAACTTACATATGTATTCGAAGCGGTGGCAAGACCCATCCCTTTTTTGGTGGTCCGATGTCCATAAAAATAATCATACTGCATTATATTGACATGTTTGAATGTCATTGTGAGCCAACTGAAGCAAGGCTGGTGCTCATCACTGGAGAAAACAAAGACTTGGAACGTTTTCGAATCGAGGTTGAAAATCTTTCAAGTGTCGGAATTCATCCTCCTTGGGCATCTCAGGACTCGGTCGTCCGAAGACGAGGCTTAATGATTCGTTGTCATAGTTTTTAAATTCAAATAACAATCGTTGTGTGTTTTTCTTTAAAAATTGGACACATAGTCCTAATGCTGCGTGTGTCTATAGGTCTCCATGGACCAAAAAAAGGAAACAACCTTCATGGTTGAAGAGCAGGGCCAGAGTCATCTATGAAAAAATCTGCTCAAAAAAAGTTAGAGGACCTCAGCGGTCCGACCCGCAGGCCGGCCGCCTCCAAGAGAGAATTTCTTATCTTTTTTTTTATTTTCTACACTTGCCGTCATTTTCTCAGTGGCGCTGTACTATACTCATGTATGATTGGCCACTCCTGTACATACAATTCGTTCTTATTGGATGGTAGCCTTGTCCATGCTAAAAGTTGGGGTGCAATGTTGCCAACCCCTTTTCGGAGAATGTTTTGCCCATCTGTGAAATTTTGCTGTAGTCTTTATTTTAGAGGGTGTAACTTTAGTCAGTAAATTCTTACTGTTGACAGGAATTATAGCTTCTTCTGAAAACTGCCCATGTTTATCCTGACGGGGCGTACATACAAGTTCAATATTACCAGTGGGAAAAGGTTCACTGCAAGAAAAGAATATTTGACCGTTATGGTCCTGCTATGTACAATCTGCACGTGTTCTCTAAAAAAAGGGGGGGGGGGGGGCAAGTATGCTTTCTGGAACCCAACTCCTTAGTTGCAGCTGTGAGATTCTTTTTCTGCAGATGTGCAAAGTGCGTGAGAAAGTACTTTTTGAAAATGGCTATTTTTGCCTAGCAACTACCTTTATCTGTATTCAAAAAGGTTTACAAGCTAAAGTCAATTTTACATAAATAAAAGTTCTAATTCCCATTTTAATTTAAAAGCATTATTAAAATTAGCGTGTGTAAGTCACATTTATAAAAAAAATGTCATGTTTCTCATGACACTTATATACATACTGTATAAGGAAAGTATTGTGACGGGGTCGAAAATTCGAATTCGAGTTTTCGACGGGAGAGCACGTTTCAAGCATCCCTGATCACGAATCGAACATTTTTGAAGTGATGTCTGTGTGTGTGTGTGTGTGTGTGTGTGTGTGTGAATGTATGTGTGTATGTGTGTGTGTGTGTGTCAATGAGCCTGTGGAGACGATAACTGACGAACGAATGCACCAATTCGAACAAAATTTGGCACAAAAATCACAATCCGTAAACACTGGAAGCCTATTGTTTTATACGCAATCGAATGTTCAGAACCCTCCTAAATTTTCGAATGGCATTTTGAAAAAATCGTCAAAAAATCAAAACCGCTAATAAAGTTACGCAAATAGACATTTCTTATGTAATTTTTTATTAGAAAACTATTGGCACAAATTTTAGACCGCTAACATGAACCATTCTCGAGATATTGCACATTTTTCAAAAAATCATCAAAAAGTTATATAAAATAAAAAATAAAAATATTTCCTATTAAGAAACATGTTCACTTTTCCTATGTAATACCATGCGATAAATTGGGTGACATCATTCTCGTGGATCTAGCTCGTTCCATTCATGAAAAAAGATACTTTGAGTAATACTTTTGTATTTAAACGCCAATAGTCATTTATCTGCTGTAAGAATAACTTATTTCTCCGCCCTAACGCTTGGCGAGATTTTAGCGACGAATTTGGCGGAATGTCGCCAACTTGGCGACATTTTTAATTGTTGCCAAATTAACAAAAATCTCGTTAAATGGATAAAAATGACGCTAAATCAATGAAAATGACGACTAATTGAAGAAAATTCAATATCACGGAAAGAATATAAATATCTACTATAAGAATAACATTTTTTTAGCTGTAAAAGTAGTAAATTCATTGCATTATATAAGGAAAGTCATGTGTTGCCCACATCAGATTTTTTTCCTTTAACGTGCCCTATGTAATGAAAGAAATTAAAAATTGTCGAAGAATAAAATTAACACGTTTTTTTTTTTTATTAATGTTAAAGAAAAATTACAAATTTAATTAGACCATGTCATAAAACTGCCTTTCTTCCTTTAACAAAAAAATTAAAGAATTAATTTATTGAATTAGTTAAAAATATATTTCTAAATTCTCATCATGCTTCTCTAAATGAAATTTAATCAATCGGTAAATATTAGCAGTTACTTATCCAAATTTATATAATTAGGACATTGATTTAATCAAGGACCTTAGAAATTCGCTCTAGGTATGAAATCATGAATTATATGAATTTGAATAAAAAAAAATAACTTCATAAATATATATTTTTGTTAATTTATTTAATTTAATATTCACATTACCCATTGTGTTGTTTGTGAAAGCTATCTATAACTAAATGTAAAGGCATTCACGACTTCCATTCGCGTCTAATCTTCGAGAATGTAATTCAATTTTCCACCTTTTCCAACTGCTGAGAATTCACCTTTGTTTGATTTCGAAGAACGAAATTCGATTTATCACCGCTGCGATAAAGGCGAGGCATTTAATTATTTCCAGGAATGAATTCCAGATATAATGTTTGTTTTCAAAAATATTTTCTATTCGAAAAGTGCACTAATAAAAAATTTCTCATACTGAAAATCATTATTCTATACAACTTAGCAATCGAAAACCAGATTGGTGATAAGTAAGAAATGGAATTGTTATTTGGAAATTAACCTCCAGCGGGCAGTTAGGAAGAACAAGAAAATATGGGGGAAATCAGTACCGGCCTAGGTTCTTAGTACTAGGCTCTTAGTACTCTGCTCTTAGTACTCGATATAATTACCACGTAAATTGAAGCACTAGCCACAGCACTGCACTTTTCCTATATCCGATATTCATATAAAAGGACGCGAGTGAGCAGAACCTGTCTATTACACCGTTGATTAAATTCTCATCCTTTGAAATCCAGACCACCGGTCTGACTCAAAGGTTTACAGCAGTAGTTTGGGCGGCTGTAAATTAAAAAAAAAATCTCATCTGTTAAACCCTCATCCGTGTTGAAGCTCTGAATTCCCAGCGAGATATTCATTCGCGTTGTGAGACCATTTAGCACCATTTTGGTAGTGTTTGATGGAACAACACACACAGACGAGTCTCTACAGTACAGTTATAGTGATCGTTACTCATATTTAGTACTTTCCCTATGTATTTGTGAAGTTAGAATTTCTGCCATAACCTTTAGATCATTTTGTACCACATTCTCTCAAACCATGTGTTTAGCCCCATCACCCTGTCTATGTAAAAGTTCTAGCCCAGCCTTGGAGCAGCCAGAAAATTCAGTAACAATGTTAATTGCAGTGTAAAACAATTAACACATACTTCCATACTATTGTCCCACCATATACCAATTGAAGCCATCCACCGACACCCTCCGTTTATAACCCCCTACGATATCCTTCCAATCATGCTCGCGTTGCAATGCGTCCAGGGTATATAATAATCCAACGTGCAACGCTTTGAAAGTACTCCAGAACGCTACGGAGAAAGACTTGACACTAATAGAGCGCAGATGTCCAGTAGTTAGCGCTCGGGGTTTGCACTCGGACAACGCAAGTTCTTTTCTTGAATCTGCCCAAACTGTCCTCGTGTTCACGCAGAGTACGGGCACGTTAAATATGTGGGTCCGTAAGTCATTCTGAGAGATTTGTGGTAGGGGGAGGAGGGTACGGTACCTGTGGTTACCTCGTTCACTAGGTTCCGATCCAAATTGTGTGGCCCTTCCCGGCAGTCCAAACAGATACCTTCCAGCTTCGGGTAGTTCGGACGGTATGGATCGAAGAAAAAGATGAAGAGAGCGCTGTTGACTGTTTTGAAAATAAATATATTTTTATTATTACTTTTATTTTTATTATAACTTTCTCTACATACATAGTGTAATGTGCAGGTAAAGTATTGTGACAGGAAGAAAAATTCAAATTTGAGTCTTCGGCGGAAGAGCACATTTTAATTGAATCGACCATTTATGAAGTGATATCTGTGTATGTGTTTGTGTTTACGTATATGTGTATATGTGTGTGGGGGGGTGTAAGACTTTGGATATGATATTTCACGAATGGATCGTTTCAAATGAAAATTTCTATAAAATTTACAATCAGTGGATACTTGAAGCTTTTTGATTTTATACATAATCAAATGTTTCGTAGATCTCCAAATTTTCGAATGAAATTTTTAAAATATCACGCTGGAATCACAACCTTTAACAATTTTACATAAATAATCATTTTCTACGTACTTTTTCATTGAAAAACGGTTGGTACAAATTTTAGAACGCTAGTAGGAACCGTTTACGAGATATTGTAATTTTTCAAATGCAATTAACAAAAATCACATAAAATAAAAAAAAGTATTAAACTTTTGTTAAATATATTCAGTATTCATATTACTAGTATGCAATAAATTTGTTAATATATTTGTCTTGGATCTTGTTCGTTCAATTCATGAGAGAAGACGCTTTGTGAAATAGTTTTGTATTTTTATGTCTAATAATTTGCCAAGAGTCATTTATATATAATAAGTGTATTTTTTCCCGTTTGTATGTAACATTTACTGATGAATTTTGTGAACGTGGGGGACTAGTTCAGCGGAATATTACTTTCTATTTCCACCTTTATAATATTGAAGCTATCGCTTTGAAATTCGCTATATTTGGCTATCGTTATCGTTAGATTTTAAATGTTCTATTGTTGCAAATATGTACCTGAAATTTACATACTTGTATAAGAAACGCTTTGTCAGTTAATAATTCAAAAAGGAAACGATTGAAATGAAATTTTTACTCTTATTAAAGGTACATTACGCCTGCTGAGCGGGTGCACAGGCATAGCATAAAATAATTGATCTACATATGCGTCCAAATTATCGATAAATTTTTGATTTCTTGTAGGGGGCAGTATGAAAGTACTGATGGCGGTGCTTGATCGGCAGTAAACAAAGAGAAACACACCCCAGCTTACGAAACGAGCTCAGCGCGTATCCTCCACTTAGTGGCTTACGCCTGCATGGTGAGCAGTGCAGGCTGACCCATGGCCACAATGTTGAATCATAATGAGAAAAGCCTCGGGAACAAAATAATGAGATCCAGCACCATTAACCTCTCATTACCTCATCTCCTGTGTTATTGACTTCAGAGAACAGTCCTATTTTGGCGCACTTATAGAACATAAGGGAAATAAAACGGTTTCTTTGCATTCTTTACTTCTACAATTATTAATTTTTTCTCCTTTCTCGTTAATTTGATCGGGGATTTGTTATTGGATTCAATTTTGGAAATTATTAGAACCCTTATGGTCAAACAACCTTCCTTATTGCGAATGTATACCACCATGCACGATACCGATTCACTATGAATATTAAACCGATGACGGTTCCGGCAGCTCCTTACATAGAACCCTCTGTATAAAGAAGCCTTGAAACCTTAGCGTGTATTTGGTGGTTAGTGAGCGTCAATGAGTAAGAGACGGAGACACATAATATATATATATATATATATATATATATATATATCCCCCCAATTTTGTTATTAAAATTATCAACTCAGTGTATCAAATTTCACTCGATAACATCCTTGAAAACATTCCCAATTATAGTGACTAACATACAGGAGAGAGAGAGGAAAAATATATATATATATATATATATATATATATATATGTGTGTGTGTGGGTATATATATATATATATATGTATATATATATATATGTATGTATATATATATGTATATATGTGTGTATGTTATATATAATTATTTATTAATTATATAAATAAATAAAAATGAAAAATAATAAACTAAGTCAAAAACATTAGAAAAATCAAAAAATCGGAAAATAAGATGCATTAACATTAATGTTTTGAATTTTATTTTCGCAAAAAAATGTAACTTTTGTCAGTATTGAAACTACGTTTTGAGCGCCCTTATAATGGTGTATAGTGGCATTCTCGATTATCCAGTTTTCCTATGAATTACTTGTTTAGTAGGAATTTTCATCTATGATTCATATTCATATTCAGTTCTGCATGTTTGGGAAGATGTATTCTGAATTGCTTATCCAGTCTCCAGCTTAGACTCACTGGACGGGTTTGGGAGTATTTCCGTGAACGTTCGTACTGCCTCCCTGGTAGAATTTCGACTTGTTCATTCCGGTGCTTCTAGATTAAGCTGTTGAGGTTGATCGTGTATACACGTGGTAGAAGAGGAAGGGTTCATGCCGCATGGTAATACAATTTTCTTAATGTATCCTTTTTTCATTTTTTCATTTTTTGATGCCTGTAGTCTGAGTTTAAGCATTTATAGTAATGTACCATTACTTAATCTGAAACAGGCATTTGTTTGGGTTAATTAGAATTAAATACTCAGACCTGAAGATGAATTTAATTCTGATTAATCATCGAATTTGGGAAGGTTCTGTTCTTTTCTCTTATCGGCATTATGGCCGTGAATTTGCTTCTATGGTGATGTTAATATTACTTGAATTGTATTTTTATTTTTTTATTTTTACATAATTCTTATTATTACATTTCTATATATATATATATATATATATATATATATATATATATATATATATATATATATATATATATATATATATATATATAGATAGATTCATGGAACTAAAACTAGAAAGTTGTTCATAACTTAATGTTAGTTTCACAATATATTTTTTTTTCTCATAATTCCTACGTTCATCTATAATTCTGTATTTGTTTGTGTCTTCTATTAAAAATGCCATTTTCTTGATAACTATTATAAGGGCTTATAAGATAATACCCAGCAATTCCAATTTTTAACGGTTAAAAGTCGTTTTTCTTCCAAACATTGATCACTCTGAAGCATTAAGAAGTAATTTTAAAGGATTTGGCTTTATCGCTTGAGAACATATAATTTGTCCTAATTTCAAAATCCACTATTTACGTCCTGAATTTTCCACGGAATATATATTAAGTTTCAGAGATACTATGATGTATGCTAAGCATATAAGGAAGTACATCATTTATTACATATAAAGTAACTCCTTAATAAAAATGTATTCATATTTATGAAATAAAGCGTTTAGTACATATAAAGTAACTCATTTACAAAAATGTATTCATATTTATGAAATAAAGCATATCACATGTTTTTTGAGGAGTAAAACTAAGTTATATACGCTTTAAGAGAAATATAAAAAACAACTGAAAATACTTATAAATATTTGCATGACTAAAGTCTTTACAATAATGAAATACCACTACATTGTACTTTTTCTCTTTATATCCAAATGATTGATCTGTTTTATAGGGCAGTTATCCTCAGTTTTCCTTATGTTTTCCTTCAGTTTCCTTAAAGCTATCCAGTCAATATCATTGCTTTTCTCAAGAACAGATTGCTCTAAACTTTTGCAATTTTGAATAGTGGTTTACAACTAACGCGGGCTATGTTTTAAGCTATAGAGATAGGGAATAATATAAAAATCCTCGAAAATAGTAGGAAAAGTATACGAAACTACGAATTAAGTTTGATCTCAAATATGGCTTCAATGATTCTGATGAAATTTTCACTGAAGTCAGTTCACATAATTACAAATGCAGCCATATTAGTTACTTTCCATGGAAACTCTCCACTAGACATAGCTCTCTGTTTCTCCTCCAGCCCCACAGAGACACATTATTAAATTTACTCCACGTTAACTCCCTCTATTTTTATTCATTTATTTCACATATTAGTTAAAAATTTCATCTGTTCTGTAGTTTTCCATTATTTAAGTACGATGTGCATTGCATATTCTTGCATTCCATTGCATATTCTCGCATATGAAATTAACGCCCACAGAGATTAATGCATATATCTCGACCAGAACGTTGTAGCATATACGATATCGTACATGAATTTTTCCAAAGCCAAGGCTTAACCCTTGACAAGTGCCTTATAGGTATTGGCCAAACCGAATTTGCGTTTGGTATTAAGTATGCTAAGTTGCCCTGTCTCGAGTTCGCACGTTGATTAATTATTAATCGAGACGTTCCCAGAATCACGAATAATTAGTATCAACAACTACAAGCTCTTTTCGATTAAGAGGGCTGATTTTGTCTGACTACAAACATTACAAAATAAACAATAGAAATTCTTATCACACCTGGAAGATTAGAATCTGCTATGCATGGATGTATCAGCACTCTATAATCTCTGAGTTTAATATTCAGTCTATGGTATCAGTGGTTTTCCTTCCGTTCATAAAACTCTGAAAGCATTTTCTCTCCTATTATACGTAACTTTTTGATATGAAATTCCTTCAGGTTGCAAGATCCCAGAAAATCAGGCATGATTCAATAACTTTTTAATTTATCAATAACTCATTCAGCTAAATTGGCATTCACCGCTGTGACGGCACACCGACATTAGTTAGCTAGTTACAGTTGTAGCCTAGTTATAATTTCAGAGAAAATGAAATTATTTACTGTTGTCAGTACTCCATGGTGTACAGGTGCGATGCGTGTGGGATGATCCAGAGAGAAAGAGTCTACCAAACAACACACTATCAGACAACTCTTATACATAATTCGAAATATTTTATGCACTTATTTCGAATGGCGTACAGTTGAAAATAAAGTTACTGGTTATTGAGTGGTTTGAGAAGACAATGTCTCCTCAGATTCTCTTCATACTTTGCCACTATTTATCTGGTGCCATCAATCGGTCAGTGTCTATCAATATCACAATCCTCGTTTAATACTCTTATTTATAAGTAGCAGCATACCCGTTCTTCGTACGGAGTATCTAATATAAAGAAACGTATAATTCGCAATCATGTGCAAATTCTGTTAAAATATTAAATTTATCGCTCCTACAGAGAAGTTTAAGAATATCTGTTCTCACTATGAAACATTATCTCCACGGGCAGATCTGAAGAATAAAACATCCTGGCCCCTTTTGCAAACAAATTTACAAAAAAAAAAAGGAATTGAATCAATATATGCAAAATGAAAGCATTAAAATTGTATAGGATCCGTACTACTTATATACGCGAATATTAGAAGATATAGCCTATATTAGTACATTAGAAGATTACCCGTATTACAACATGAGTCACAAAAATATTTGCCAAAATAAAAGGGATGACGTAATAAATTGAAAATATCAATAATCCCCGTAATCTTTATACCAGAAGGTCGTAATTGAGTCTAATATATTTCAATATATATCAAAACATATGCCAATATATATAAAAACATAAGACAATATACCTGTACTACATATATTCTCGTAGATTGGAAGATATACCCGTGTATTTGTAGAAGATTACTCGCACAACGTAAAATATATGAGTTTAAACACTTTTTGTCATAATAAAACAATGGCATAATACCTTGAAAATATCAATAATCCCTGAATCAGTAATTCTCAAAAATACTCGTATCAATAAAAATAATGTTTAAATCTGAAGACATTAATTGATATTATCCAGTCAAAACTACTAAAAGAAAAATCAAATCGTTCTTTTCTAAAATATATTTTTATATCCATTTATTTATTATTCAAATCGAAAAAATAATAATTAAAATTAACAGACAGATTTAATTTAATTGCGTTTCTGAGCAACATGCTATAAGATAGAATCTTCCTCATAAACTGCGAAATTAAATAACCATTTTGATTTCTTTATACTTTTGTTCAGTAAAAGCTTGTGAAAAATAAACCATGGAGATAGATTTCTTATTTAAATCATGTTTTCAGAAAGTGACTAATTAGGGCAAAAATCTCCCACCAAACTCAAAGATAAAATTTTAGTTCACTTTCAATCGATTTTCAAGCTTTTCGTTTGGATAAACCACAGAGTTAGAGAGTAGAACTCATAGGAAAATGTTTCGTTTTTCATTAATGTCTCGACAACCCCTGGTTTTGGATACTCGAAACTCGGGCTAAATTTATGGGGGGCTATTTTAAGGCTATCTACAAAATTTCACCAAATTCGGTTCGACCGTTCTCCTGTGATGATGAGACGAACAAAGTTTTTTACTAATATCTCAAGAACCACTGATCGTAAAAACTCCAAATAGGGACTAAATTTTAAGTGGAACTATTTCCAGGTTACCCACAAAATTTCATGAAATTCGGTTCAGCCGTTCTCCCGTGATAACAGGACAAACAGACAGACAGATTTTCAATTTTATTTATATAGATTTTCCCAAAATGTATAAAAAAAAATTATCATTGTATTAAGAATCATTACATAAGTTTATTATAGAATTTTATAAATTGAATAATTCAAAAATTTTATATATATAATTATATTTATTCTTTGTCACTCATTAACTAAACATTTTTCTTATATACTGTAAAAGCAGTAAAATTAAATTATATTTATTGATTTTTGCATGACAGAGAGAAGAAGATGCAAGAAATATATTTACCTAAATAACATTTCTAAACATCATTTCTACATCTGTTTCACGTATTTTTACCATTCGGTCTATCAATTTCAAGACAATTGCTTATTCTGTATTTGATTCTGGAAACGTATATTTATGTAGTCCAATTTAGTTCTTCAGAAAATCCATTAATTAAAATACATCCTATATAAAAATGTTAGTCCTACTAATATTCACTAAAAACCTGTTCAAAGTATCAGTGTTTAAATCAAAATAGTTGACATATGAGATATCTAATAATTTTGTGGAGTTTTAAACAACTTTCATAACCACATGCCATTTGCAAAACATATTGGTAAATATTAAGTCCAACATTATCTTACAAGATGAACGAATCTGCATCAGCTTGATTTTTCGTAATATGGTACAGACACGGCTTATATTATAAATAGCTTATTGCTGAACAGCTTAGAATTCAAATTGAGTATAAAACCAGGAGCAATTCAGAATAATGCCATTTGATACCCACATACTCTGAATCAATAAAAATAATAGACGAAATTTATTAGATCCATATGTGAGCCTGATGGGATAAATGTCATTTAACACATTATGGCTACCTCATACAGAGGCCTTATTGCTGCGATCTAGACTAGCCTACTTTTAAACTTAAACCAAAATATATAACGCATATATTGTTTGACCATTTTTAGAAATATGTTCGATGAATAAAAAAAATCTGATCTGGGCAGCACATGACTTTCTTTATATAATGCAATGCATTTACTACTTTTACAGGAATAAAAGACGTTTTTCTTATAGTAGTTACTTATATTCTTATAGTAGATACTTATAGTAGGTTCTTCTTATAGTCAATACTTGTATCAAAGATATTGAATTTTTGATGATTAGTCGTCATTTTCATTGATTTAGCGCCATTTTTATCCATTTGGCGAGATTTTCGTTAATTTGGCAACATTTAAAAAAGTCGCTAAGTTGACGACATTCTGCCAAATTCATCGCCAAAATCTTGCCAAGAGTTATGGATGGAGAAATAAGTTATTGTTATAGCAGATAAATGACTATTGGCGGTCAAATACAAAAGTATTACTCAAAGTATATTTTCTCATGAATGGAATGAGCTAGATCCAAGAGAATGATGTCACCAAATTTATCGCATGATATTACATATGAAAAGTGAACATGTTCCTCAACAGTTAATATTTTTTCTAATATATAAGATTTTTTTAATCAAATGCCCAGGCACTTGACTTCCATGATTCGCCTATATATCGTCCAGGAACGTGAACCATTTAGCCGTCCTAGGACGATGTCCCAGGCGCACCAGAGGGGGCCGGAACACACTGCGTCCAACAACACAACATCCATGCCTTACGTGGAACTCTAACCCACAACGCGGCGGTTGAACGATCGCTTAGAAACGCTCGCCTTGACCGTTCGACCACCGCGTCGGCTTTTTGATAAAATTCTTGATTCCTAAGATTTTTTGATGAATTTCTTCGAAAAATGTGCAATATCTCGAGAATGGTTCGTGCCAGCGTTCTAAAATTTATGTCAGTCGTTTTCTAAGAAATATTACATAAGAAATATCTATTTGCGTAACTTTTATAAAAGTTTTGAATTTTTAATGATTTTTTCAAAATTGCATTTGAAAATTTAGGTGGGTTCTGAACATTCGATTACGTTTAAAAACAATAGGCTTCCAGTATCCACGGATTGTGATTTCTGTACCAAATTTCATTCGAATTGCTCCATTCATTAGTGAGATATCTTCTCCACTGACTCACTGACACACACACACACACACATGCTTTCACACACACACACAACCATCACCGAAAAATGTTTGATTCGTGATCAGAGATGCTCGAAACGTGTTCTTCCGTCGAAAATTCGAATTCGAATTTTCGACACCGTCACAATACTTTTCTTATACATTTTGTATATAAGTAAAAATAAAAAGTGAATTCAACAAAATATTCTTGCTAACATGTTATTATATGTAAACTAAATTATCGTCTTCGGTTAGTTAAATAGCGTATATATTAAAAAGAAAGATCAATCATGGATAAACGATTGATTATGAAACACTTTCCAACAGAAGTGCAACTTTATTTAAATATCTCTAAAATGCGATACATCACCGCTGATATATTTTAAATAGTCACAGTACTACAGTAAATGTTCTCTTGCATTATTCAAACATAATACTTACGTACCTCATGAACTAGAACTCGTAGACTATAAAGTTTATTTTAAAATCTTCTTGTTGTCTGAAAACATAATAATTACTCAAATAATTTGCCAACGTAGAAAACCATAAATCCTTTCCAATCCTCTCTGAAAATTTAATGCTTTAAATTACCTTGTACATTACGTAAAGTGGTATTTTGAGTGTGAGCGTTATAATCATTTTGAATAAACTTCATGGGGTATTCGTAAAGGCTTAAAAAAACATTAGTTTAAAACCATTAAGCAGCACAAAAAGGACATTGCACCTTCTTTTGATCTTTTAGCATAAGCTGATTTTAAGATAAGATGAATATATTTAAGAATAATATACGTAAATGGTGTAGTGCAATAAAAGTTAACGTTTAAGAATTCTTTTAAAAACAGTTAACTATTGTTTCTCTCATGAAATATGTGATAGAAAATTATCTAGTTTAGTACACATATCGTGCATTAATTTGCTGATTTTAAGATAATGTGAACATATTTAAAAAAAAATCTAATGTGGGCAACACATGACTTTCCTTATATAATGTAATGAATGTACTTTTACAGTAAAAAAAATAAGTTTTTTTTATCCATTTGGCGAGATTTTCGTTAATTTGGTAACAATTCAAAAAGTCGCCAAGTTGGCGACATTCCTCCAATTTCGTCGCCAAAATCTCGCCAAGCGTTATGGACGAAGAAAAAAGTTATTCTTACAGCAGATACATGACTATTGGCGTTTAAATACAAAAGTATTACTCAAAGTATCTTTTTTCGTGAATGGAACGAGCTAAATCCACGAGAATGATGTCACCCAATTTATCGCATGATATTACATATGGAAAGTGAACATATTTCTCAATAGGAAATTTTTTTTTCTATTTTATATGACTTTTTAATATTTTTTCTTAAAATGTGCAATATCTCGAGAACGGTTCATGTTAGCGTTCTAAAATTTATGTCAATCGTTTTCTAATGAAAAATTATATAAGAAATGTCTATTTGCGAAACTTTATTATAGGTTTTGATTTTTTGACGATTTTTTCAAAATTTCATTCGAAAATTTAGGGGGATTCTGAACATTCGATTGCGTATAAAAACATTAGACGTCCAGTGTTTACGGATTGTGATTTTTGTACCAAATTTGGTTCGAATCGGTCCATTCTTTCGTCAGTTATCGTCTCCATACTCTCACAGACACACACACACACACACACACACACATACATTCACACACACATACTTTCACACACACACACACACACACACACAGACATCACTTCAAAAATGCTTGATTCGTGATCAGGGATGCTTGATTCGTGATCAGGGATGCTTGAAACGTGCTCTCCCGTCGAAAACTCGAATTCGAATTTTCGACCCCGTCACAATATTTTCCTTATACATTATGTATATAAGGAAATGATAATATATGTAAATAATAAACTGCAATAAAAGTTAATGTTTTAGAATTTAGGTAAATCCGATATAGATGGCGCACTTTATTTTAAATCAGTAATCTGAAACTCATAGTTATCAAACAAGAAATTTATGTGGTCATAGTAATTTTCTACATTTAGAAAACATATGTATTATGATAAAATACATATTAAAATTCTTAAGCAATTATCATTTATTTTGTAAACCCCTTGATTGCAGCATCTCTCCCGGATGAGTTGGGTGTTACTAATAATCATAAGGGAAAGTACCCGCATTTAAAAAAAAATGATGTGGGCAAAACATTACTTTCCTTATATAATGCAATGATTTTCAACTTTTACAGTTAAAACAAATGTTATTCTTACAGTGGATTCTTATTTTCTTTCCAAGATATTGAATTTTCTTCAATTAGTCGTTATTTTCATTAATTTAGTGTGAGACCAGAAAGTGTTCTCACATTTGATGATACACTTTTATGTGAGTATTTATTGTGGCCAAAACGGCGAACAAAGAGTGTAGTCTGGCTGGCACCAAGGTTTATTACGACTTGGACATAAAGGTCAGAAGACTATAAATTTAGGGGAGCCATACCAGAGGGGCTGAACTGGGCCGTACTAAATGTGCAATGGTGCCATTGGGTAAGGAGTAGCCAGTAAGCGCCAAAAGGAAGTAAAGGCGGAGTTAACCCCCCCCCCCCCACACACACACACACACACCGAGGAAGCCACAGCCTGTGACAAGAGAACGAGATCAGACATGGGAGAAGACAGTTGGATTTTGACTTAGGAGACAAGAGCAGACCAGAAATAAGACAATCATGATTTTTGGCCGAAAAATGAGACATACTAAAATGACATAAGAAAGATGCTGGTGAACAGTTAGTTGTTCAGAGTTGACTGATGCAGATATGTTATGATGACTTGTGGATAGAACCGCTTAATAGCATGAAATAAGTGGAGTGTTTGAGTTAGCAGTATTCAGTGAAGTTACGAGTGGGCATTACACTTCGAGTTGATGCATGTAACTACAGACGAGATTGCCCAAGTGCTGCTAACAAGGCCCAGATTGAAGGTATGTGTTCATCAATCATCTACAGGTTAATAAATACGTTAGGTCTATGGTTCAGGGTCTCGCATGTTCCCCTCTCACATTCTATCTTAATAAATAATTAATAGGAAGAGTAGTTAATGTATTGGAATTGAATAGGTATTTTGTGTCTTTAATAAATGTTATTGTTAAGTTTAAGTTGATCTAATCTTTTTATTAAAATAATAATTCCTTTTCAGAACTCACACGAAAGGTAAAATTAATTGGAGGGATAATAACAAGAAAGCAATGTACACTAAATTAGTTCCACTATTACATTAGTACACTAAATTAGTTCCAGTATATGAGAATAACGGCCATGTCAAATTGATGAATTTAATATTATAAAATGTATATGTACTAAATGAATTTAAGAATTAAAAGTGTGAATTTAATTTTATTTTACTTTTGTTGCCTCATTTAGCGTGATTGTTATCCATTTGGCGAGATTTTCGTTAATTTCGCAATATTTAAAAAACTCGAAAAGTTGGCGAGTTTCCGCTAAATTCGTCGTCAAAATCTCTCCAGCCGGACAGAGAAATAAGTTATTCTTACAGCAGATTAATGACTATTGGCGTTCAAATAAGAAAGTATTACTCAAAGTATCGTTTCTCGTAAATGGAACAAGTTGGATCAATGCAAATGATGTCACCAAATGTATCGCATGATGTTACATATGAAAAGTAAACATGTTTCTCAACAGTTAATATTTTTTTTTTAATTTATGGAATTTTTTTAATAAATGTATTTGAAAAATGTGCAATATCTCGAAAACGATTGATGCTAACGTTCTAAAGTTTATGTCAATCGTTTTCTAAGGAAAAATTACATAAGAAATGTCCATTTGCGTAACTTTATTAGCTATTTTAGTTTTTTGATGATTTTTTCAAAAATTTTACTCGAAAAATCAGGGAAGTTCTGAACATTCGATTGCGTATAGAAACAACAGGCTTCCAGTGTTTATGGATTGTGATTTTTGTACCAAACTTCATTCGAATCGCTCAATTCGTTCGTGAGATATCGTATAAAAAAGCAGGGTATTTTATCCCGAATAGGACCCAAAACCAATCAGCATCAGATTCGCCCACAAGTGTCATACCTACCAAATTTTATGAAATTCGGGCCATTAGTCTTTTAGTTAGAGTGGATATAAAATCTGCCAAACAGACAGGCAGACAGACACACACACACATGTTACGCTAAAAACAGTTTTTTCGTATTCTAGAGGTCTCGAAACGTGTAGATCCGTCGAAAACTAGAGTTGCGATTTTCGGCATGATTCCAATACTTTCCCTATACATTACCATGCATTTCAGGGGAAGTAAAAATATCATGTGGGCAGCACATGACTTTCCCTGCAGACTTATATCTAAGTTCTCTTTATTTTAATTAAATTTAACTCACTTTTAATTCAATTTTCGTTCTCATTTAATAACTGGACTTATTTTCAAAAATGGCGTGGAGGAAATACGAAAAAAACTAATATATCTCGAGAACGGCTTGTTCTAATGTAATGGGTTTGGCTTCCTTCGGTAAAAATTACGTATTAAACTAACATTTAATGGATATATTTGAGCATACGTTTCTTTTTAGTTTAGATTTTGACAATTTTTGCGGGTCATTTCGCAAAAAAAAACAGGTTATTTTTCTACGAGTCGTACCAATATCTAATCAGCACCAGGGTGACCTACAAGTGACTATCTACCGAATTTTGAAAAATTCAGTCCATTAGTTTTTCAGCTAGAGTGGATAAAAACATTTGCAGGCCATTTCGCAAAAAAAGGTAGGTTCTTTTATCCCGAATCGTACCCAAAACTAATCAGCACCAGTATCGCCCACAAGTGACATACCTACCAAATTTTGTGAAATTCGGTCTATTAGTTTTTTAGTTAGAGTGGATACTAAATCTACACAGACAGACACACAGACACACACACAGACGTCACGCTAAAAATGGTTTTTACGTATTCTAGAGGTCTTGCAACGTGTAGATCCGTCGAAAACTCGAGTTGCGATTTTCGACTTGATTTCAATACATTCCCAATACATTACCATGTATTGCGGGGAAAGTAAATATCTGATGTGGGCAGCACATGACTTTCCCTGCAGACTTATATTCACGTTCTCTTTATTTTAATTACATTTAATTCACATTTAATTTAATTTTCGTTCTCATTTGATAACTGGACTTCTTTTCAAAGGTGGCGTAGACAAATACAAAAAACTAAAATATCTCAAATATCTCGAGAACGGTTAGTCCTAGTGTAATAGGGTTGGTCTTATTCTTTTCTTCGTCAAAAATTACGTATTAAACAAGTATTTAATGGATATATTTGAGCATACGCAGTGTTTTATTTTAGATTTCGGTGATTTTTGCGGGCTATGTTTCAAAAAAAGGCAGGTTATTTTTTTTCGAATCATACCAAAATGTAATCAGCATCAGATTGCCCTACAGGTAACTTATCTACCGAATTTTGTGAAATTCGGTCCATTAGTTTCTCCGCTAGAGTGGATACAAGCTTTTGCGGGCCATTTTGCAAAAAAGGCGGGTTCTTTTATCCCGAATCGTATCCAAAATTAATCAGCATCAGACTCGTTCACAAGTGACCTACCTACCAAATTTTATGAAATACGGTCCATTAGTTTTTTAGTTACAGTGGATACAAAATCTGCACAGACAGACACACAGGCAGACAGACACACAGACTCACAGACACACAGACACACAGACAGACACACAGAGAGACACACAGACACACACACAGACGCCACTCTAAAAATAGTTTTTTCGTATTCTAGAGGTCTCGCAACGTGTAGATCCGTCGAAAACTCGAGTTGCGATTCTCGGCATGATTCCAATACTTTCCCTACACATTACCATGTAATGCGAGGAAAGTAAAAAGCCACAGGAAAAAAATATTTTTATCAAACACATTTGAAACACTAAAAGGCACACTATTTGTGCTTATTGCATTACCATCTTACGGTAAGTTTCAGAACTAGAGGGGTACGGAATTTATACCGGATGGGGCATCTATCCCGAAATTATACTATTTTAAAAGCAGGTAATTATTATTTCTCTCCTGAAATATATGATAATCCGTGTAAAAAACATATAGTTTAGTATACACATCTTGTAAATTTTATTGAGCATTTGAAATTGAGCAGACAGCTGATAAAATACGTATTTCAAATGATAGTAGAATCACATGCATATTTAGCCATAGCTTGTCAATTTTCTTTCCGTTGCTCTACCGATAAAAAATGTTTACCTCTTTACGACAAAGTTTGGTTTTAATCGGCAGATACTTTCTAACATTGCGAAAAATCCGATGTTGGTAGTACACGACTTTTGCCTCATAATGTAATTGATTTACTTCTTTCACAGAGAAAAACTGATGGAGTATAAGTTCCACGGCACAAAATTTTTAACACTTAAATGGTACATTTGGCGCATTTCTGTATGACAACATGTAATGTTATTTTGAAGTACCTTATTTGCTTATACTTCCCGCATATCAAAAGTGGCAACTCTCGATATAGATAGCAAGCAATATAGCATAGATAGAAAGCAATATAGTTTATGCACTAAATATCGTGTAATTCTATAAGTATCGGGGAATTCTGTAGAAAAAGGTATAATTTATTTTCAAAAACATTCGAGTCGTTTTCGCAATTTAAAACAATTAAGAAAGATCAATCACGCTTAAATCATTGATTATGAAACACTTTCCAATTTCAATGCAATTTTATTTAAACATCTCTAAAATGCGATACATTCCTCGGTAATATTTTTTAAATTATCACAATATTACATTCATTTATTATATTTCAAAACTTCATCGAAAACAAATGAAATTTATTCAAATAACTTAATCGAAAAATAACACACTTAAGGCTCTCTCTATAAAAGCAGCATTTCATTCGTGAACATTTAACCATTCATTTCATTCATCACAATTATATTTTAATTTATTTTATTTAAAAACTTAAGACCATGGAGGTACAAGAAATTAAACTCTATGCTTAAAACTTCATCAAAGAAATCGTCCTTCTGTCTGTCAAATTAATAAATATTTCATTCATATCAGCTATATTGCAGACTCCATGAGCTAAATAATTTTGCGTTAAAGAAATGCAACAATTCTTATACAACTCATTCTACATATTTTGCTGTTTACATTTATCATAGGGGAAAATTAGGCTTCGTTGTAGAAATAATCAAAGCTGGATGATTATTTAAATTCAAATATAATGTAATGGCGTTATTTCAGTATGTAGATCCACATAATTTAAGCAAAACTAAAGCGTTTTTAGGATGGATACAACACTAAATATGAATTAAAAAGTTCTTTAAAAATCATGATTTTGACACAAGATGGCTGTCATATTTTATCTTGAAGTGGGTCACGTGATCTCTTCATATAATGGCCACGTGATCACTTCATATAAAATATGTAATTATTATTTTAATTTTTATTTAAAAACTACTGAATATATTTTGCTGAAAGTTTTTTTATATATCTTATGGGATAATTTATATTTCCTAAAACTTTCGAAGCCATTTGTGAATTTTAAATCCGCTTAAAAATGTTTGAAAATTAGGTCCCATAGGGCTCAATGTATTTCATTTTTTCAACCCGTGTTCAATTCCAAACTAATTAGGTGATATTATTCATTTATATTCTCATAGGTCCCATAGACAGTCTGAACAACATACTAAAATTTCATTTTGATAAAGTCATTTTTACGGTAGTTATCGTGCTAACGGACAGACAGACAGACAGAATGAACAAAACCATTAACACTTTTCAAATTTGTTGTAAAGAGTTAGTAAAACGTGGCCTTAGACTTCCTCATATGACATTATAAAAACGTACTTCTTATCCCCCAAACTTTCACTAAGTATAGTAAAATTCACTAAAATAGTGAAATTTTAGGGTCTTAGACCTCTTAGAATACCGAAAAGTACCGATATTCGCAGATTCTTAGAATACCGATATTCGCTAAATTTCATTCATAAATATTAAAAATAAGATATAATTTTACGAAATATTTGTAATTTTAAAAATACTTTTTAATAATTGTGTTTCATATTTCCCATTTTCCCCTATTCACATCAATTAAATAATTCATTCATTAAGACGAGAGATTCCCCTAAATTAAAACAAACTTTTATCAGGGAAGACATCATTCATTAATAAAGTCAAACTATTTCACCATGGCTTAGTGGGCTGGGCCACTCAGTTTGCAACCTATGGGTAGCTGGTTCGATCTTATGCGGTCACCAGTCAATATATCGTTTTAAATTCTGGATGGAAGATATTTAAGAAAATCCGATAGATTGTGTCACTGAATTCTTCATTACCCTTTGTTCCCCAAACATCTGATTGGACAGCTCGTCCAAAAATTAACGTAAAGTATGGCGCGACTGATAATCATTGGCAGTATATCACAGATACCCGACTGATATGGCCAGAGTTCACATCGCTCTACAGCTGACGTCATCTGGTCAAAGGTCATATGATAACATGCAAGGGTAACCAATTACGTCATCGGTCAAAGGTCATACGATAAGTATGCCTGATTACGTCTTCGATTAAAGTTCATATGATAACGTTACGTCATCACGTCATTGATTAAATTGCATATGATAAAGTATTTTACTAATTCCCCCGTGGTGAAAGGGCGCCTACGCACCACGTCCAAAAGACCTCCCAGGGTGTTCCATGGTGAAGGGGAGGGGATTTGCAGCTTAACTTTTATAGAAGCTCCCCGAAGGAGGGAAGCCTAACTTGGCCTCGACATGACAACATCCATACCCGATGGCGGGATTCGAACCCGACAATCCAGCGATCAGAAGGAAACGCATACTCCTGACAGCTCGACCACCGGATCGGCGCATATGATAAATTTACCTCATTAGGCCATCTTTTCAAATATCACCGCATTTTCTAACACTCCCTGCTCAATAAGTCATACTCTCTCCTCCTTCGCCTTAGTCATTAGGCTGCTGCACTGCTGGCCTTTTATCCCAGAACCTCTATTTCTTACCTACTCGTAATTCATCTGTTTGTAAGCAATAAAGGTTTTCTTGAAAGTTTGAAAATACATAATACTTCAAAAACAAAAAAAGTATACATCAGCCAGATTTAGTATTTTTAGATATTCTTTTTTGCTTGCTAAATATATTTGCATTTTGAAATATCTATGTTTATAGCAATCCTAAAAGTATCAATTACTGCGGTTGCAGAATTAAGAAAATACATTTAATCACTAATTTTGCGATACATTGAAAATATATTTTTGTATGTGCTCAATATTTCAAAAATAGGAAATTGTTATATTTTTATGCAAAATTATAAACCTTATTCATGCGAAATATCTAGCAATTTCTTTTCCTATTATGCCAGTTTAGTTCCATTCATGTGTTTTAGCATTCTTAGTTTTTTTCGATATCATCAATTACTTTATGAAGCGTAAGAAAATGTGTTTCTTTCGCGGAAGGATGAATCGGGAAGAAATTTATGAAATTTCCAATATATGAAGCTGAAGTTTCCAGTAGAAATGAGATAATTTTCAGAGAAGTTTTGTATTTTTCTATTGTTGATTATTTTATGAAATAACTGTGTTTTGTTAAATGAAACATTGCTATTTGTTTACACATTACTGAACATGTTAATGGTACAGTGTGTTTTAAGAGTAAAATAAAGTTAAGTAAAAATTAAGAAATAATCAACTTTTGTAGCAAAGCAGTCTGGAATCAATTTCAGCACAGAATGAAAGACGTATATAACGTTATGAAACCTATAAAACGCTTTTTTTTTTTACATTTTACATAAAATAAAAATCTGATGTGGGCAGCACATGACTTTCGCTGCAGACTCAAATTCATATTTTCTTTATTTTTTGATAATTCATTAGATTGAGTTTAATTGAACCAAATAACATTGAATTTGCATTTTTAATTCAATTTTTATTTTAATTTGGTAATTGGACATTTTTCCGAAATTCACGTAACAAAAATGCAAGAAATTTCAAATATATTGAGAACGGATAATCCTAAAGTATAATGGAGTGTGTTATATTATATTCCTCTTCAAAAATTGCGTATAAAACAAGAATTTATTTGATACATTTGAGCATACACTACTTAGTCTTTTTTTTAGATCTTGGCTATTTTGGCGGAACATTTCGTAAAAAAAGGCAGGTTGTTCTTTTCCGAATCGCACCAAAATCTAGTCAGCACCAGAGTGTCCCACAAGTAAATTATCTACCAAATTTTGTGAAATTTGGTCATTTAGTATTTTAGCTAGAGCAGATAAATGAATTTTTTACGGGCCATTTCGCAAAAAAGGCGAGTTTTCTTTCCACTATTCGTACCAAAATCTAATCAGCACGAGGGCCACAACCAAGTGACTTATCTACCAAATTTTATGAAATTTGGTTCAATAATATTTGAGTTAGAGTGGATATATACATTACACAGACACACAGATAGACACCCACACAGACGTCACGATAAAAATACTTTTTTCGTATTCTGTCTCGAAACGTATAGATCCGTCGAAAACTGGATTTGCGATTTTCGACATGATTCCAAAACTTTCCCTATACATTACCATGTATTGTGTCGTACAATACTTGTACGACATGTTGACATTGCAATTACGGATGCCAAGAAAGATAATGAGCAATATAAATGCAGCAGAGGAAACCAATTGGAACGCAAACATAGATAAACACCGTTCATCCCCTTCTGCATCAACGACAAATGGGAGAAGTGGTATGAAATCAAAGGGGGAAATAAAAAAGTGCCCCAAAGTTTGTTCCAGAAAGTTCGACAGATTTGAATTTTCAACAGCGACCTAGCAATATGTCAATTGAGTTTGTTCAAAAAATTTCTACAGTGAGCACACAAAGAAAGCGTGGCTCAGAAGTGTGATGTGCAATAGAAACTTACAGCATAGTGATTGCGCGAATAAGTGTCGAAATACAACAGAATAGGTATTTACGTGTTTCACTTGTCACTAGTCATCACGGAAGGCACACACTTAACGGTTATATAATAATGAACAATTAGTTCGTACGAATCACCGTCGTAATAACGAGTTCTTGTATTTTAAACTAAACGAACTATTTTGAGTTTCGGTAGATTAAACTAAAGTGTCTAAATATATGTGTCAATTATATTATGTGTTATAAATATGTTTATTAATGAAATATTGGTAGCGCTAGATGTATTATAAACATGGATTGATGAATAATTCTTAATAATCAAGATAAATAGATATCTATGAACTTAAATATTAAATAAATTGGTCAATTTAGATAAGTGTGTTTATTTATATCTTGTGTATTTGTCTCTCTGGCTTGAGAATCGGGGGTTTACATGCTCCACCCTTAGTGAAGGCATCAAAGGTATGTCCTGGTATAGTAATTTTTCGATAAGGACAGCTTTACCTTATGACACATTGCAGGGAAAGTAGAAATATTAGTTAAGTAATGTCAGATATGTTCATTTTCATATGCAGAATTATGCGATAAATATTTTATCTCAGATCTCATTGATCTAGTTTATATATTAGAAAGACCCTTCCCTCCGTCTCGGAAACACTTGGCGAAATATTTAGTGACCGTGGCGACTAATTTGATGAAATATCGTCACTTTAGAACTTTAAAAAAAAATATGCCAAATTGATGAAAGTGTTGAAAATTGACTAAAATGATGCTAAATTAACGAAATTCATTTAAATTTAATAATTTTTTAAATTTTTATATATGAAAAGCCTTGCTCATAGTAGGTACTACCAATATTTCAAATTGTAAAGATGGAATTCCACGAAATATAAGTTGATTTCACATTTCGAAATATTTTTACATTTTGGCATCCAGAAAACTGACAAATGTAGATGCACAACTCAACAGTATAAAAAGTTTTGCCGTGGGTTTTGTACATGATTATTTCACCCTGAAAGATGTAAATACATCTAATTACTCTGTGATATACATTAGTTTGCTGCTTTACTAGATGTTATTTTTAAACCACTTTATTTTCCCCACATTTTACATTGCCCTCCATTATTTTGTTTGTACAATTTCTATCATATAATAGCATTCTCTAGATAACTGCTTTAGGGACTTATAAGATAAAACATATGAAACCTTTAACTTCTAACCTTTAACTGCTCAATTTTTACCCTTTCATGCTTTTCATTCTTAAATACTAAGAAGTAATTTTAAGAAATTTGGATTTCTCACCTTAGTACACACAATTTGTAATAATTTAAGAATCAACTACTAATGGATTGAATTTTTAGGAAATACATATTAAATTTCATAATATCTATTTCATTGGATGTCATACTAATATCTAATAATCGTACTAACCGGATAGTGGAATGAATAAAGGGTAAATATACATTACGTAATGCGTTTATGAAAATATGCATTCCAATTTATTATGAAAAATATATATCGCATATATTCCTAGAAGTTAAATAAGTGGTACAAAAAGTAAAAATACCTGATGTGGGCAACGCATGACTTTGCCTACAGACTCAATTTTATTATTTATTTATTTATTTAATAATTTATTGAGTTTAATTATGCAAAATAACACGCATAATTATTTGAAATTACACTGAATTTGCACTTTTAATTGAATTATCGTTCTTATTTGATAACTGGAAGTGCTTTTAAAGGCGGTGTAGAACAAATGCGAAACAATTCAAGTTTCTAGAGAACGGCTAGTCCCAGAGTAATAGAGCTGGCCTTATTCCTTTAATTGTCAAATCTTACGTATAAAATAAGAATTCAAATGGCAAATTTAAGAATACATAGTCTCATATTTTAGATTCTGACGATTTTTGCGTGCCATTTCGTAAACTAGGCAGTTTCTTTTATTCCGATCAAAATCTAATCAGCACCAGGATATAATCCAAGTGTGACCTATCTATCAAATTTTGTGAAATATGGCCAATTAGATTTTTAGCTACAATCGAATTTTGCAGGTCATTTCGAAAAAAAAAGCTGTATATTTTATCACGAATAGTACTAAAACCTAATAAGCACTGGGGTATCCGTCAAGCAACTTACCTCTAAAGTTTTGTGAAATTTGGTCAATTAGTTATTCAGTTTGAGTGAATAAATTCGTTGAAGACACACACACACACACACACACACACACACACATACACATACACACATGCACGCACACTCACAGATACATACACACACAGACGTCACATTAGAAATAGTTTTTTGTATTCTAGAGGTCCGAAAATCTGTAGAATCCTCGAAAACTGAAGTTGCGATTTTCGACATGATTCCAATACTTTATCATGCACTGTAGGGAAAGTAATACGTAGTCTAAATATTCAACGTCTTCAGATTTCAAATATACTTTTACTTCCAATCTCTAATACAAGAGTACTTGGCACTAGAATATATTTCCTTCAAATTGCACAATTTTACACAATACACGGATTACACTACATTAACCTCTTACCTGCATTCTTCGAATGCTAAATGGAAAATTCGAAAATGGAAGCATTGCTCTGCAGATAGAATGCGAATCTTCAGCTTGTTGATGCTTTAATGGTTGGTTTAATAAAGGCAATTATGCTGATAATGCAATCACTCTCAGACTTAGCAACTAAGCTCATTTCCCAGTATGTACTTGCGTAGGCTTTCGAAAATTTCTCGCATTATTATATCAAGTTATGTCCAATTTATGGGCAGGTAATAAATTTAGTAAAACATATTTGTATGTACTGAGTTTCGTAAAGTTTATTACGTGCATTACGTTATTACGTCCTGAGTTTATTACGTATATCATTCTTACGTACAAGACATTTGTGTAGTAAAATAATTTTGAATTAATCTGAAGATACGCTTCTGTAACAGATTGGCTGACACCAACACAGCAACATTGGAAGTGTTGTCAGAAACATATTTGCCTGCAAATTTGTTTTCAAAAATAAAACTCAGATTAAACAGTTGAGGGAGGGATATCCTTGTGGTTATAGCACGGGAAATTGCATTCCGAGGACTAGGGTTCGATTCCCAGCGTTATCAAAACTGTCGCCGTGTTTTCGCGGAGTACGAGCACGTTACATATGCACGTTAGAAAATCCTTCGGAGAGGTTGGTGGCAGGGTAACGAGGGTAAGGTCCCTATGGATCTCACCCTACTTGATTATAGTTTAAATGCGCTGGCACTACCACATCCGTCTAAACAGATACCTTACACCTTTGTCTAGGTCTGACGGTCGGGGGTCTAAAGAAAAAATATAAGGTAATTAGATGAAACACAAAGAATATGTAATTCGATGTCAAAATTCTGACGGGGATGAGTCTAACTTTGAGGTTATTTTTTTGAAATGAAAATAAAGATTTCATTTACGGGCCCTATTTTGCGTACATCCCGCCGTCAGACGATAACTGAAAATAATTTAAAATCAAATTTATTGTATAACTAGCAAGCAGCCTACCCGGTCTTCCTACAGAATATATAATATAAAAAAAAAATTAAAATTCACATTAATGTGCAAATTCTTATGACATTCTGAATGACATTGATATTTAAAGAAGTCTATTAAAATATTCAAATTAATGGTGCTAAAAAGAATTTTAAGAATCTCCGTTCTACCTATACAAAATTATCTTCCCAAGAAGATCTGACGAATAAAATATCCTGGTTCCGTCAGTAAACAAGTTTATAAATCAATATATGCCAAATTAAAATCGCCAAAGTTGTTTGGGAAGTATCGTACTGCTTATATTCTCGAATATTATAAGATATACAGGATGGTCATAAAAGAACTTCCCCGAAATATGAGCCCCTAGCGGCCTATCCGGTTAAGCAATCGAAAGTAAATTGCAGATATTGTTATTTGAATGTATGCGCCCGAGATTGTGATGATTTCAAACAATAGAGCTCTCACAGTTACGGTTACAGTGAAAAAATTTCGAATGGCAACACACACTTTTTCCTGCGCAAATTGATCAGCTCATTGAAAAACCATAAATGACGTTGGGACGATATACGTATGACGAAAATTGTCGGCGTAAAACATTTGCAAAGAAGAGCATTGTAAAGGACCAATGACAACACAAGAGAGGAGAATGAAAAAAACTTTTATTGAAATTACAAGTTTCCAACTTGCCTACCTTCGCAGACGATAACGCATTGCATGAGGGAGATTGTTGACAACAATGACAAACGTAACATCGCAGGAGGAATGTGTATAACTTCACGTTTTAAGCCATCTTTCAATTCTGGAAAATATTGTGGATTTGATGTGTGTACCATAGATTTCAGACAACCCCAGAACCAGAAATCCATCGGAGTGAGGTCGGGAGATCGTGGTGGCCACGAAACTGCAAAGTTACGGGATATGACTCTATCGCCAAAGTTCTATTGCAGCACTTATCGAGCACATGTACCGACGTGTGGAGGAGCACCATCTTGCATCCATACAATGTCATTAACGACATTTCGCTGCTGCAATTCTGGAATTACGTAATTCTGCAACATTGTTTTATATAGAGAACATGTGATGGAGTACGTTTGCATACCATTGGAAGTGACCTCTTCGAAGAAGTTCGGACCGAAAACGAATGTGCTTCCGATGCCGCACCACACAGTCACTTTAGCTTCGTGTAAAGACACTGGTGCCACATCGTAAGGATTTTCGTCAGCCCAGTGAACCCAGTTCTTGGAGTTTACGTTCTCAGTTGAGGAGAAATGTGCCTCATCCGTCCATAATATCCGCAGCGGAAACCTACTATCTTCATATCTGATGAGAAAAAAATTCGCAAAGTCGACACGCTGTTGCTCGTCTTCAGGTTGCAACATCTGGGTACGCTGGAATCGATAAGGAAACATCCGCAGAATAGAGCGCAGAAGCTTGAGGACTGTGGTGTTGTATTCCGTACATCCAAATTGCGGGCAACACGTCTCGCAGTACGCAATGAACCTGCAGTAATCGTATTATGCACTTCCGCAACAACTTCAACGGGATGTTCAGATGGTTGTACGGATCGCGGTATATCACATGTGCATCCAGTTTCTTCAATTTTTTTTACCAAATCACGTACAGTTCGTACGGAACATGGGCCTCGTTTTAGCTTATGATTTCGCCGATAAACTCGCACTACTTCGGCATCGTTTTCCCCGTTCAGATAAAACAGCTTTATCAATCTCATTGTTTCCCTGTAAGTGTAATCTTGTTGGCACGTTCGAACACCTGATTGAAGAAACAATCTTACCACACTGCGTATTAAAGGTTTTCCACAAGCAATACTTTGTACATGGTGTTCTGTTATTGGTGCTTCTACTGTTTATCCGTGTGAAAATCTACTGTCTATTCGTGTGCTTTTACTGTCTATCCGTGCGGAGGTGTAAAGTGCGTTAATGCATCTCCTCCCTCTGTTGTCATTGGTCCTTTACAATGCTCTTACTTGTAAATGTTTTACGTCGCGAATTTTCGCCATACGTGTATCCTTCCAATGCTATTTATGGTTTTTCAATGCGCTGATCAATTTGCGCAAGAAAAAAGTGGGTATTGCCATTCGGAATTTTCGAAATGTTTTCACTGTAACCGTAACCGTGAGAGTTCTATTGTTTGAAATCATCACAATCTCGAGCGCATACCTTCAAATAACAATATTTGAAATTTCCTTTCGATTGGTTGAGCGGATAGGCCGCTAGGGAGTCATATATCGGGGAAGTTTTTTTTTTATGACCGCCCTGTATATACCTATGTATAAGTAGAAGATTATCTGTCTACAACAGATGAGTTTCAAATAAATTTGCCAAAAAATAACAGATAATGTAATAAATTGAAAATATCAATAATTCCCCATAATCATTAAACCCAAAGGTCGTATAATTGATGCCAATATATGCCAAAATGAAAGTGTTAAATTGTATGGGAAGAAACAATCCTATTACTTACATTCTCGTAGATTAGAAAATGTATCTGTGTATTTAGTAGAAAATTACCCGTATTTCATAGCCGTTCTTCGTAAGGATTATGGATTAAATATAATATAAAGAAACAAAATATTCACAAACAAGCTTAGAAAAAATATCAAAATTATTTGATATATTTTCTAAGATCAGCGGTTGTCGAGGTATTAATTGAAAACAAAACTTTTCCCTAGGAGTTCTACTCTCTAACTACCTGGTTCCTCCAAACGAAAAGGTTGAAAATTCGTTTGTTATAAACGTGAAAGTGAATTAAAATTTTATCTTAGAGTTTGGTGGCAGATTTTTTCGCTAAATAGTCACTTTCTGAAATTATGAATTGCTTGGAAACATGAATTTAATTGGAAAATCTATCACCATGGTTTATTTTTCACAAGCTTCTTACTCAACGATTAAAAGTATTAAGAAATCAAAATGGTTACCTAATTTTAATATTTTATGAGGATATATCATGTTGCTCGGCAACGCATTTAAATTAAATGTGTTTGTTAATATTTATTATTATTTTTTTGATTTGAATAATAATTAAATGGATATAAAAATGTACTATCTTATAAATGAATTATTTGATATTTATTTTAATTATATTAATTGCGGACTGCATATATAACTTTAATTTATTTTGGAAAATAGCTGTCAAGTTTATTTATTGCTTTTAGTTACAAAACTCAAATATTGTGTTTCGCCAATGAATTCATTGTTGAAAACGAAAATCCGAAGAACTATTATATCTTCTAATACAAGTGTAGTGTTTTCATTTAGTATATTCAAACGGGATGCTTTGAACGGGATTGATGAAACGGGAAGTTAAATACTAAGAATATTTACAGTACAATAGTAAATATAAGAAAAATTAAATTAGAGCAAAATATGTTTCTTCATTGTTCAAAGTTAAATATTTAGATATAGTATGTATTTTGGTATAATATGTATAATATACATACTATATCAAAATATTTAACTTTGAACAATGAAGAAACATATTTTGCTCTAATTTAATTTTCCTTATATTTACTATTGTACTGTAAATATTCTTAGTATTTAACTTTAATAATACATTTAATTAATAGATTTACTTTATTATTTACACTGTAATTTATTACTATTTACACTGTTATTTACACTGATTTACAATTATTTACACTGTTTTACTATTTACACTGTTATTTACACTGATTATTACACTGTAATAATCGGACGGCACGCACTGATGGGTTATTTCGGTTACAACTAAATAAATTCAATTAATTATAATAAGCAATTTGCACCACATTTTAGTAAACCCCTACAATAAGCTTCTTTAGATACCACCGTAAATCTTTTTGAATGCCCTCTATCTATCGGTGAAAGAATTGAAAATTCTGCTTGTTTTTGTTCCGTTGTCGATCCTTTAAGTATGATTGGAATCATTCTTCTTGGTCACCGAGAAAGCGACTTTAAAAATGATTGGATAAATAAAATCATTATGGACAATTATTATATAGATTTAACGTAAGATACATTTATTATTACATAAAATTTTTATATATAACTCATTTTTAACACTTTACAACAAAGTTGAAAAGTGTTTATGACTTTGTTCATTCTGTCTGTCTGTCTGTCTGTCTGTCTGTCTGTCTGTCTGTCTGTCCGTTAGCACGATAACTGCCGTAAAAATGAGTTTATCAAAATGAAATTTTAGTATGTTGTTCAGTCGGTCTGTAGGACCTATGGGAATATAAATAAATAATATCACCCAATTAGTTTTTTATTGAACCCGGGTTGAAAAAATGAAATACATTGAACCCTATGGGACCTAATTTTTCAAACATTTTTTAAGTAAATTTAAAATTCACGAATTGCTTCGAAATTTTTAGGAAATATTCACATTATCCCATAGAATATATAAAAAAAAATTCAGTAAAATATGTTAAGTAGTTTTTTAATTAAAAAAAATATTTAATATAGGGAAAAAACAAATTCAATTAAATTCTGACTTTGGGATATCTTCCAGAAAGAAAAGAAAGAGATATTATATAATAAATATCTCTCCATTTGTTTAAACGTTTTGCATATGGGAGTGGCTTCATATTTTAAAGTAAATTTGGTAGATAACAATTTTTCTTTTTTTTTAAATTTTATATAACTCTTCATGATAAATTTATTTGATGGCATTTTAAATGCACTTTCCTACGTCCTAGAGAGTTAAAATTTGGTACACAGCTTAAATTTGTTGAACATTTTATTCGACAAAAATTTGATGGATCTTTAAATATAGATCATACATTTTTTTCGAAATGGCCTGAAAATAATCCCCGTTCACTTCTATAAATCATTGTTGTAATATTGTTAAAAATTCTGATGTGGACAGCACATGTCTTTCTCTGCAGACTCATATTCGTTCTCTTTATTTATTCAATGATAATTTGAGTTTATCTGCACAACATAAGTATTTTAAATGACATTGAATTTACACGTTAAACTTAAATTTGGTTCTCATTTGATAGCTGGACTTATTGTCAAAGGTGGCGTAGCGAAAACGCGAAAAAACTAGAATATCTCAAGAACGGCTAGTCCTAGAGTAATGGGGTTAGTCTTATTCTTTTTGTTGTCAAAAATCACATATAAAATAGGAATTTAATTGATATAATTGAGCACACGTAGTCTTTTATTTTTATATATAACGATTTTTGCTGGCCATTTCGCAAAAATAGCCCATTCCTTTTTCCCGAATCGTACTAGAATAACCTACAAATGACTTATATACAAAATTTTGTTAAATTTGGTATATAAATCACTTGTCGGTTATTGAAATATTATACACCAAATTTTGTTAAATTTGGTTCATTAGTTTTTAGCTAGAGTGGATAAAGGCAATTTCTGCGGCCATTTCGCAAAGAAGGCAGATTCTTTTATTACGAATCGTACTATAATCTAATGAACATCAGGATTTCCCACAAAAAACATACCTACCAAATTGTATGAAATTCGGCCCATTAGTTTTTCAATTAGAGTGGATGTAATATCCACACAGAAACATACACAGATACACCCTTACACACACAGACGTCTTCCTAAAAGTAGTTTTTTCGTGTTCTAGAAGTCCCAAAACGTGTAGATCCTTTGAAAATTCGAGTTCCGATCTTCGGCACGATTCCAATACTTTGAGTACATACACATACACATATATATTATCTGTGTATTATCTGTGTATCTAAATTCCGTGCCTATGCAATTACAATAGTTGTGATTTTAAATGATCCCTAAACTTTTATTATTTCTTCAAGGAAGCCTAATTTTAACATATGCAGAATGCAAATATCTCAAGCGATTGTAAGATGAATTACATAAGAATTGCTGAATTTTTTTCACACAAAATTATTTAGCTCTGGAGTCTGGAATACAAGTTATATGAATGAAATATTCATTGATTTTGCATAAAGAATCAGATGATTTATATTTCGATACAGTTTTAAATATTTAAGTATAATAAATTACTGTAGTACTGTGATAATGTAAAAGATATTACCACTGAATGAATCACATTTTAGAAATTTTTAAATGAAATTACATTTCAGTTGGAAAGTGTTTCATAATCAATGCTTATGCATGATTGATCTTTCTTGTTGTTAAATGATATCTGCTTTCAGATATAAATAATTTCTTAACAATTACTTTCATTTATTGTAAAAATCTTGATTTTGAATCACTGACCGTCAAGATAATTTTGAAATGACTGTTTTTATATTTAACTAACATATATTTTAAATTGGCTACAAATAATTAAAACTGCATCTTTTTGAGTGTAACTAAATTTTTCAGATTGGTGACTTTAATGGAGTACAAATTTCTGCATTTCACTTTTACAGTCTTTAGATGATAGTTGATGGACCAAAATAATTTACTTGCACAAGTCGACAAAGAACTTAAATTAAGCGTTTAAAATCCCGTGGCAAAATCTTCACATTGATAAATTCCTTGCATTCTTTCTTCATCGGATTAGTCATTCAACTGTGGCTCGAGATTTATTTGCTTTTAATTATCTGTTCATGAACATACTTAATTGAATAAGTTCAAATCTGAACTAAAAGATATTTTGTAATTAAATAAGTATCAAATAAGCACATGTTGCATAAAGTCCTTTACGTTCCTTTCTACTACAAAATCGTTTTAAAATTATTTATGTGCTTCTATCGAATGTTAAATTACGAACTTTGTTTTCTCCCGAAGTTTCCAAACTTCCGAGTAATTGAGTTAGATTAACAATAGACATGTTTGTACGTTAGAGCGATTTTTAGATTGGCATTTATAAAGGAAATAATTATGACATTTTACATTTAAAATATCAGGGATTTGTTAACACGTGTGGGTAAAAGGCTTTATATGACACTATTAACTAGTTTTGAAAGCGGAGTGAAATTATGTTTTTTAGCAGTTATATACATAGAAAAACTAAATATCAATTAAAACTTGCATCATACAATAACAAGAAAAATCAATCATGCATATAGCATTGATTATGACACACTTTCCAACTTCAATGCAATTTATATAAACATCTGTAAATTGCGATACATTCCTCGGTAATATTTTTAAAATTATCACAATACTACATTAATTTATTATATTTGAAAATTTAAACCTTCATCGAAAGAAATGAACTTCATTCAAATGACGTCATTGAAATATAAATTTTCTGGTTTAAACATCTCTAATATGCGATACATTCTTTGGTAATATTTTTAAAAATATCATAATACTACAATAATTCATTATATTTGGAAACTTCATCTAAAGAAATGAACTTTATTCAAATAACGTCATCGAAATATAAATCACCTCTATATAAAAGCAGCATTTCATTCATAAACATTTTTCCAATCCTTTCATTCATCACAGTACTACAATAATTTATTTTATTTAAAAACTTAAAACCATGGATGTACAAGTAATTTAACTCTATGCTTAAAATTTCATCGAAAAAATCGCCTTCTTTGAGTAAAATCAATGAATGTTTCATTAATATCAGTAATATTGCATGCTCCATGGGGTAATAATTTTGCGTTAAAGAAATGAAGCAATTCTTATACAACTCATTCTACATATTGTGGTGTTTCCATTTTCCAGAAGTGAAAATTAAGCTTCATTGTAGAAATAATCAAAATTTGATAATCATTTAAACTCATATATTGTAATTGCGTTGTTTCAGTATGTAGATGCGCAGAATTCAAGCAAAAATAGAGCAGTTTTAGGACGGACGCAGCACTAAATATGAATTAAAAAGAACATTAAAAATCATGATTTTGAGATAAGATGGATACCATATTTCGTTTTGAAGTGGGTCACATGATCTCTTCTTATAATGGTCACGTGAACTATTTATATATTGGATGTAATTATTATTTCAATTTTTATTTAAAAAACTACAGAATATATTTTGCTGATATTTTTTATACATTTTTTGGGATAATTTGAATATTTCCTAAAACTTTCGAAGCAATTTGTGAATTTCAAATTCGTTTAAAAAATGATTGAAGAATTAGGTCCCATAGAGTTCAATGTATTTCATTTTTTCAACCCGGGTTCAATCCAAAACTAATTGGGTGGTATTATTCATATATATTCTCATAGTTCCACAGACCGCCTGAACAACATACTAAAATTCCATTTTGATAAAGTCATTTCTGCGGCAGTTATCGTGCTAACGGACAGACAGATAGACAGGCAGACAGGATGAACAAAGTCATAAATACTTTTCAACTATGTTGTAAAGTGTTAAAACGCGTAAATATCATATAATGTACACACTAGATTCAGTGGTTAAAAGTTATGGTACTTTCCACGGACTAAACTTCATTCTGTCGCCCAGGCAATGTTAGAAATGATAAAGTTGAAAGTAAATGTGGAAGGACTATAAAGTGATAGAGTATAAGTCGAACAATACGTAGGTCATCTGCAGATTCAAAGGCCTGAAATCCGGATACTTCCCCTCAGCCAGATTTAATAATTTTATTCAGAATGCTATTCTGTAAAATGTTAGCCTTCTATCTGAGGATATTATATACAAGAAAGATCAATCATGCTTAAGGCACTGATTATGAAACACTTTCTAACTTCAATGCAATTTTATTTAAACATGTCTAAAATGCAATACATTCCTCGGCAATATTTTATAACTTATGACAATACTACATTAATTTATTATATTGGAAAACTTAAACATTCATCGAAAAAAATTAACTTCATTCAAACGACGGCATTGAAATATAAATAGCCTGGTTTAAACATCTCTAAAATGAGATACACTCCTCGGTAATAATTTTAAAATTATCATAGTACTACGATAATTTATTATATTTGAAAACTTCATCGAAAACAACTGAAATGCATTCAAATGACGTCATAGAAAAAATAACACGCCTGACGCTCTCTATAAAAGCAGCATTTCATTCATAAACAATTTCCCATTCATTTAATTCATCACAATACTATAATAATTTATTTTATTTAAAAATTAAGACCATGGAGCTACAAGTAATTAAACGCTATGCTCAAAACTTCATCGAAAAAAATCGTCCTTCTCTTTGTAAAATCAATGAGCATTTCATTCATATCAGCTATACAGACTCCATGAGCTAAATAATTTTGTGTTAGAGAACTACAGCAATTCTAATACAACTCATTCTACATATTTTGCTGTTTACATTTTACATAAGTGAAAAATAGGCTTCGTTGTAGAAATAAACAAATTTGGATGAGAATTTAAACTCAAATATATTGTAATTGCGTTGTTTCAGTATGTAGATGCACAGAATGTAAGCAAAAATAAAGTGGTTTTAGGACGGATACAACACTCAATATGAATTAAAAAGAACTTTAAAAATCACGATTTTAAGACAAGATGGATGCCATATATCATTTTGAAGTGGGTCAAGTGATATTTTCATATCATGGTCACGTGATCGCTTCATATAAGAGGTGTAATTGATATTTTAACTTTTATTTAAAAAACTACTGTATATATTTCACTGATTTTTTTTATATATTTTATGGAATAATTTAAATATTACCTAAAATTTTCGAAGCAATTTGTGAATTTTCAATCCGCTTAAAAAATGTTTGAAGAATTAGGTCCCATAGGGCTCAATGTATTTAATTCTTTCAACCCGGGTTCAATCCAAAACTAATTGGGTGATATTATTCATTTATATTCCCATAGGTTCTACAGACAGACTGAACAACATACTAAAATTTCATTTTGATTAAGAAATTTTTTCGGCAGTTATCGTGCTAACGAACAGACACACAGACAGACAGACAGAAAGAACAAAGTCATAAACACTTTTCAACTTTGTTGTAAAGTGTTAATAAAACTGATGCTTGTGAGAAACTAAATTTTAATAATTCCTTGAAACTTGATTTAACTTTGACTCCATTGTTCAAGGTTGTTTTAGGAAGTTGCAATATAAATCGTTCATTTATTGTTATTAAAATATGTTTCTTGTTACATACATTTTTAGTAAAATTAATTTTAATACAATTATTTGTTTTTATATTATTCGAAATTAAAAAAATATGATGTGGTCAGCACATGGCTTCTCTACAGACTTATATACACGTTCTCTTTATTTTAATTAAATTTAATTCACTTTTAATGCAACATTCGTTCTCATTTGGTTACTGAACTTATTTTCAATGGTGGTGACGAAATACGAAAAAATTAAAATATCTCGAGAATGGCTAGTCCTACTAGTGTAATGGGGTTGGTCTTAGTCTTTTCTTCGTTAAAAATTACGTAAAAAACAAGCATGTAATGGATGCATTTGAGTATATGTAGTTTTTTATTTTAGATTTTGACGATTTTTGCGAGCCATTTTTCAAAACAAGGTCGGTTATTTTTTTCCGAATCGTACCAAAATCTAATCAGCATCAGGATGACCCACAATCGACTTATCTACCGAATTTTGTGAAATTCGGTCTTTTAGTTTTTCAGCTAGATTGAATACAGACTTTTGGGGACCATTTCGTAAAAGAAGGCAGGTTTCTGTTTTATTCCGAATCGTACCCAAAATTAATCAGCACCAGATTCGCCCACAAATAACTTACCCACCAAATTTTATGAAATTCGCTCAAATAGTTATTTAATTAGAGTGGATACAAAATCTGCACAGATAGACAGACAGACACATATACAGACGTCAAGATAAAAATGGTTTTAACGTATTCTAGAGGTGTCAAAACGTGTAGATCCGTCGAAAACTCGAGTTGCGATTTTCTGCATGATTCCAATACTTTCCCTATACATTACCTTGTACTGCAGGGAAAGTAAAGATCTAATGTCAGCAGCATATGACTTTTCCCGTATAATTTAATGAATTTACTTATTTTACAGTGAAAGTAAGCTACATAATATACAAGGCGCAATGTATTGAATGAAATATTGAATTGAATATTCGTAAGACAGCATTTAAATCTATTTCGGAGTACTCAATTAACTTATATCTCGAGCAATAATCAATTGACCATAATCAATGTTGACAGCATCCGCGATAAGCAATAGTGTTTATACAGTATATTAAATTATTTTAATATTTCACTACATTATTCCCCAAGTTTCTTCACATTTATCATCAGCTACTATTAACGGATTGTTGATTAAAACAAATACAAAGCTATTACCCAAAAATATTCTGTAGTGAATGGACCAAACTGGATCTACCACAATGATGTTGTCAATTTGTTGCATAATATTTCATGAAATGTGAATATATTTTGCGAAATATTACATATGAAGGGTGAATACATTTCACTAAATATTACATATGATCGGTGAATATAATTCAATAAATATTACATATGAAACGAGAAAATATTTCCAACTAGTTAATCCTTATTTTTATTTTCATGCAAATATTTTTGATAAAATTAATACGAAAACATTAAATATCACATTTTAGTGTTCTAAATTGTGTGTCAATCGTTTTCTAACGAAAAATTGCATAAGAAATGATCATTTACAGAGTTCTAATTTTCCATTATTCCTTCAAAAGATCATTCGAAAAATTGGCGATCTTCTGTACATTTGATTGCGTTCAAAATCAGTAGGTTTCTGTTCTGTCGCGACTGTAATATGTGTTCCAAATATCATTCGAAATGCTATATTCGTTCGTGAAATATGACTTCCACAGTCTCACGGATAAACACATACATATATACATACTAGAACACACACACAGACACACACACACACACACACACACACTAGCACACATACATACGCTAACACACACAATAACACAGACACACACAGGAAAAGAAATAGAGAGAGAGAGAGAGATACATACATTACGTCAAAAATATTAGATTCGAATTCAGGGATGCTTGAAACGCGCTCTTTTGTCTGTAACTTGAATTCAAATTTTCGGTCCCGAAGCTTTCCCTATACAGTATACTGTGCATATAGAAAAATTAAAATTAATTCCAATTGCATATATTAAATATTAACAAGAAAGATCAATCATGCTTAAAGCATTGATTATGAAACACGTTCCAACTTCAATGCAATTTTATTTAAACAAGTCTAAAATGCAATACATTCCTCGGTAATTTTTTTAAACTTATCACAATATTGCATTAATTTATTATATTTGAAAACTTAAACCTTCATCGAAAAAAATGAACTTCATTCAAATGACGACATTGAAATATAAATTGCCTGACTTAAACATCTCTAAAATGTTATACATTCCTCGGTAATAGTTTTAGAATTATCATAATACTACGATAATTTATTATATTTGAAAACTTCATCGAAAACAACTGAAATTAATTCAATGACGTCATAGAAAAAATAACACGCCTGGATCTCTCTATAAAAACAGAATTTCATTCCTAACTTTCTCCCATTCATTTCATTCATCACAATACTATAATAATTTATTTCATTTAAACATTTTATTTAAGACCATGGAGCAACAAATAATTAAACTCTATGCTTAAAACTTCATCGAAAAAAATCGTCCTTCTCTTTATAAAATCAATTAATATTTCATTCATATCAGCCATGCAGACTCCATGGACTAAATTATTTTGTGTTAAAAAAATACAGGAATTCTAATACAACTCATTCTACATATTTTGCTGTTTACATTTTACATAGATGAAAAATAGGCTTAGTTGTAGAAATAATCAAATTTAGATGAGCATTTAAACTCAAATATATTGTCATTGCGATGTTTCGGTATGTAGATGCACAGAATTTAAGCAAAAATAAAGTAGTTTTAGGACGGATACAACACTCAATATGAATTAAAAAGAACTTAAAAAAATCACGATTTTGAAACAAGATGGATGCCATATATCATTTTGAAGTGGGTCATGTGATCGTTTCATATCATGGCCATGTGATCGTTTCATATAAGAGGTGTAATTATTATTTTAATTTTTATTTAAAAAACTACTGAATATATTTCGCTGAAATTTTTTTATATATTTTATGGAACAATTTGAATATTTCCTAAAATTTTCGAAGCAATTTGTGAATTTTAAATCCGCTTAAAAAATGTTTGAAAAATTAGTTCCCATAGGGCTCAATGTATTTCATTTTTTCAACCCGGGTTCAACCCAAAACTAATTGGGTGATATTATTCATTTATATCCCCATAGGTCCTACAGACCGTCTGAACAACATACTAAAATTTCATTAAGTCTTTTTTACAGCAGTTATCGTGCTAACGGACAGACAGACAGACAGAATGAATGAACAAAGTCATAAACACTTTTCAACTTTGTTGTAAAGTGTTAAAAAGTCAGAGGTAAATTAATTGCAAATAATTCATCTTACATCTTACATATAAACGAAATAATTTATTAAAGTACAAACTGCGGCGTTTTACTTTTAATGTATTCTGATGTCAATTATTCGACCGTAATAATTTGCTTACTTTAGGTAAACAAAGTATTTAAGGAATGAGGTTGGAATGGTTTAAATCCTGGGGAGAATTAACATATTGGAAAATAATTAAATATTTTCAACTATCGATTAGTCATCCTACCATGAACCTGGCTTTATCATTTTAAGATTTATATTATGTGTGCCATCAGAATGAACTTATTTACATATTATTCTAATCGAATTTGAGAACGAACCTTTAACATCCAATATGTACGTTTTTGAGGAAGTTCTTAACTTATTTTTCAGAATAACATGCATTTAAAAATATTCATATGCTTTTAATTATATCATTAAACAGGCTTTGTTGTTCGAATTGCTCGTTGTGTCAATTATTACATGAAGTTTAAGTTATATAACAATTTTGTATATGTTTTGCCTATTTATATTTATAAAGATAAATTTTTTTAAATATTATTTATGATACTTTCTTGTATCCAGGAATAAATTGTGCATCTGAAAATGCATTCATTATATACGTATTTTTATGACTTATAATAGCGAATTATGAATATGATATTTATGTTTACATTTTCAATTGCATTTAAATTATTAAAATAGCAATATCACTTATTTTAAAATATCATGATTTTTTTTAAATAACATGAGAAAATTATATAACCAATAATATTTTTCTGCTTTAAGAACAGTTATAGGCTCAAAATGAATTTCGAATTTTTACAATGTAATGCCAATTACTTTATAAAGTACACTAAATGGAATTTATAAAAGATACCCTACATATATATTTAGATATCTATATACGTCAATATATATATATATATATATATATAAATATATATATATATATATATATATATATAAATATATATATAAATTATAAATGAACATGATCGGGATGAATTTAAAATCATTATAACAACATCCAACAAATCTCGATAACCACTACTACCAAGGAACAGGCGCAATGCAGCTCATATTTCCGAAGCAGAAAATATTAAGATAATTTGAAACGAAAATGATTGGAAGACCAAATGCATTGCATGAAATGGTAGAGGGGGATTGCAACCCCTCTTTCCGTTTAAAACAGCTTTTTAGCCCGGGCAACATTCACGGAACCAATGCAATTCAATGGTCAACCCCCGTAAAGGCGTAAAATTAATAGCACGCGAAAAGGACAAACAAGAACATCAAAGTATGAAAAGACGGAACAGACAGACTGAAAATTACAGGAATTAACTGCACTAAATAAACATCACTCACGCATGCGCGGGTAGTGCATGTTGCGCAGAGGTACTAAAATAAAGCAATGTCCTTAATTAAGGAATTGTCTTCATTATTATAGAAAATGGAATTATAATATCTTCTCTGGAATTTAATAGGGTAGTGTTTTTTAATAGCCTCATTCACAATCCTTCTGTCACTTGCAATGCAATCGTTTTCGAAGTTACTGATGTTTTGGCTGCGTTTGAGGTGTCCAATAATTATATTCCTGTAATAGGAATATAATTACTGGACACCTCAAACGCAACCAAAACATCAATACCTTCAAAGACGATATAGCAGAACAAGGTTTTGGTCATATATAGGTTCAGCAAAACAAGGGGTAGATATATATTCATTATATTATTTCGATTTTAAATTAAATTACATTGTATTCTTATTTAAATAATTTGCCACAAGCTGGTGTAATAGTATATATTATATTCATAATTGTTTTTCTTGTGTATTTGATCTACTATGTATTTTCTTCTACGTCGGGCCATGTACATTATTTCTGTAATACATTTTACAGTTGTGTACACAGAAACGTAGAATCAGGAATGATGAAACATGTATGACCCTTGATAACGTAGATTGTTTCAGAAATGCTTTTCATATTCATTTTATTCCATTTATATTAATTTTATTCCATTTATTCCATATACACACTTTTGGGGAGCTAGAAAAGGCCTAGCTCATCGAGCTACACTTTGTTTCTGATTTACAATTTTTCTTCTTATACATTAAGTAATTTTACATTAGTATTTACACCTAGTATGCTTATGTAGGGAACCAGGGGGTTAGTAACTTAGGTAACTGCATTAGATATGAGTTAAATTACTTTCTTACATGCTCTCATATATAGGTTTTAATCCACCCTTCTTTACAGTCTATCTCCTTACCTTCACGATACTTATGGCACATAATAACAGGAGTATTTTTAAATATTATAATATATATGATATTATCATAATTACTTTTATTGTTTTTCAGATACAACAGCTTGTTGTACAGTCTTTTAGTTACCACATCAGTCCATTCTCTTTTCTCTTTTTTATATACACCATTTTTCTATTAGTGGTAAATCTCGGGTATATGTGTATATGTATATATATATATATATATATATATATATATATATGTGTGTGTGTGTGGTTATATTATATATATATGTGTGTTTATATACTAGTGTATGTGTTTATATTATGTATATATATATATATATATATATTTAGATAAAACTTCAAGAACTACAAGTTTCGTTTAGGTTCATGGCCTGCCACACTAAAACAAATTAAAAATGCTCCAATTCGTCTTGTAGAATATATGCAGAATATATTATATATAAATCGTTTAATAGTCACAAATCATACTAATTTTCTTTTATAGAAATATATATATATATATATATATATTTAGATAAAGCTTAAAGAGTTTCAACTTTTGTTTTGCTTCATGGCCAGCCACACTAAAACGAATAAAAAACACACTAATTTGTCTTGTAGAATATATTCGTCTTGTGAATATATTGGTCTTGTAGAATATATGAAGGGTATATTATATAAAACGCGCTTAATACTCACAAATAATTCTAATTTTATATTATATAAAACCCGTTTAATACTCACAAATAATACTAATTTTCTTTAGAAAGATATAGTAAATATTTAGACAAAGCGCCAAGAGCTACAAGTTTCGTTTAGCTTCATGGCCTGCCACACTGAAGCAAATTTAAAAAAAAATAATTCGTCTTATAAAATATATTTTTAAAACAGTTAGTTCAATTTATTGTTTTTATATAAATTTATAAAATAATTTAAAAGTCAAATTAAGTTATTTCCTACAATAAAACGGTTAAGATTAGTATGTAATATTAATTGAAAAGAAAATTAATATTTATAATAGCGCTGTAACTTTCATTATTTGAACTTTACTATTTTTTTTTGTTGCCTTCGCTTTTTAGCTTCTATATTCTGTCGAAAAGATTTTTGAATTCTCACTTTTTTTTAACAGTTCGCACACTTGTGTTTAGATATATTTTGTGGATCAATGAATATTATTTTACCTGTCATGGCACTATTATAGATAATCTAACAGTGAAAACGAACAGTTTATGAATGAAATTTAATAAGAACAGCATAGCAAAAATATATTTCATAAAGTAACTTTCATTTGGTCGCAAATGATGTGTACACGTAACTTTTGAGGAAACTAAATATTTTTATTCTCTTGTCCACACTTATTCCGTACAGTCAACCCAATTTTGGTTAAAATCAATAGTACCATCTCAGGAATCGAAAATATTAATCCTTGGAGAACCCTCTACAACCCTCTGTAATACGATATTGATTCGATATAATCATTCTCTAAGCTAGCAAATTAGTAAATTTTTAGAACCGGAAGTGAAAAACACCGGAAGTTGAATTGCTTATTGAGAGGGTCACCTTCTATAAAATTTTATGTTTTATACATATCTTCCTTCTCCAGAATTTGATGCTGAATCCCTATGTTATTATCTAAACTCAATCTATGGCTAATCTTGAGAAATAAATATGTTAAATTAGTTAAAAAATTTAAGCATGGGAATGGAAATATAACTGTAAATGGAAATCACTTATGTACCTCTTTACTCCTCCAGAATTTGATACTGAAACATAATTAGTCACCATCTCAGCTCTATCAATAGCTAATCAATAAAAAAAATTGTGCTAATCAATAAATAAGAATTGAAATTTTTTAATGGAAAACTATATATATACTACTGTAAGTACAAAAACCCATCTCTAGCATATTTGTTACAAATAAGTAACATAAGACTAAGGATAAAAATAGTAGCTAACTTATCACTATATTGGTATGTCGAAAACCAAGAGCACTCGACTCGTCCTAAGGAATGAGCAGCAATTTGAGTATCCAGACTATATTGGTATGTTGAGGGAAATATTAGTATACATACATCACAATTAAATAGGTATATATAAATATATATAAAATGAAAAAGCAAACACGTCAAAAATGAGAAAAGGCATTAATAATTAACTCAATATTAAAGATCAAGACATGGAGAACAATCAGTTGAAATTACATATAAAATGGCGGTTAATTCGAAATTGCATTCTCGTCAGGACAGCCATGCAATTCGAATGTAAACCCACAGAATAGCCAGTTTCTGACAATAGCGATAGTATTTGACTGCGGACACCATTGGAACTGTCTACTGGCTAGTGGATCGAGAAATAATAACCAAATGAATTAAAAACCAGATATATAAAAACAGAAATATAAACTTGCAGGTACAGTCACTTACAGATACAGTCATATAAGAATCATCTAAGTGAGATGAAATTTACAGCAAATGCAAATTAGGATATGCTAAGCAAATGATTAGACTTTCAGAATCACCGATCATGCGCGGGCTGAGTAGCACCCTCTGAACTGCTGTTTTATCCGTATAAATAGAGAGCTGTAGAGGGACGCTAAAAATAATCTATAGTTATTTGCCACCGGGAAGAGTTTAATTAGAAGTCTCTTAAAAGTCAACGACTATGAGGTAATGGACTCTATGATTACAGAGGGCGCTATATGAGCAAATTACAGAGTTTAGACGGGAACGAATGATCAGCCAGAGGAGTTTTTATTATTGTGCAATAGCAGCTCGTATGGAGCGCAATGCTACGACAGGGATGCAAGTGTGTAAGCAATGCACGGAAGAGAACTGAATGAGTCGCAAATCGGCAGTGAACGACAAAATATTACGTCAGCACTGGATAATAGACACCTAATTTGCATGACAGTGATGGACCATATAGCTTCATCTCGACAGTTGGCAGAGCGTTGGAGCACTGCTAAAGGTGTGCCACTGTCTGCTCCAATTCGTCGGCGTCTACTGCACTGTGGATTGTGTGCAAGTATTCCTTTGCACGAGATTCCCTTGACGAAAAACCGTGGACGCATGCGGCACCAATGGGCTCATGAATATAGAGACTGGAGAGCTGATTGGCAACAAATCGTCATTTCCGGTGAATACCGCTTTTGTTTGGGGTACACTGATGGGACCATTGGATACGTTGGACGATTGCAGTTGCTAGGAATTGTGGGTAATCTCAACAACAACCCTTATATCAGATAAGTTCTGGAGCCAGAAGTCTTACTATTCCTTCAACGCATCCCTGGAGCTGTAATTCGAAAGGAACTATGCCCGTCCACATGTTGCTAGGAGTTTTCAAAACTTTTTTTCAGCACAACAGATACAGTTTCTTCTTTATTCTGCCTATTCGCCGAATATGTCGTCTGTTGAACCACCGCCTCCTTTAGACGCTGCCTGTTCAGTCAGCCGTGTTTCCCTAGTAAACTGTGATTTCCGTAGGGACAACGTTCTGAGGTAGATGGCGCTACATCGGTTGAATACAGTGGTACAGTTTTATATTGAAAAGGGATATAAAAGTGCTTGAAATAAGATTTAATATTTAATTTACAAACATGATATATGCGAAAGCAAAGGTATAAAAACACGAGGGCATAATGAAACTAGGATGAACGCGGTTTTTAACACAAAAAAATGATGATCTAATTTTTTTTTTTAAATTTAGTTTTATGATTTTTCTTTCCTTACAAATCTTTTCATAATAATTTCTTCATGAGACAAAAAAAACCAAACATCACAAGCCAGGAGACTTGAAGAAAGAATTATAATCCATATAATATCTCATAAACCCACTTTGTAATTAAAGAAAAAATACTTACTTGAAATTAAAGGGCTTCAAACATTTAACAAAATCACAACAGATTGAAAATTTACATGCATTTAATATGTGAATTTATATATAAGTCAATTTATATATAATAATTTATAAATAATATTAAAAATTTATATATAAGTTAAATCATAAAAATCATGGAAACATGACTTCAAATAATAAATTTGTGATAAAGTGAAAAGTTATACTTTAATGAATTTTCATGTTTTTATATGAAGAAATTTATTATTCCAAATCATTTTTCAATGAATTTTCTATTCCAATTTTTAATCATGGATATACACTTCATGAAATACATATGCAATCTTTCAATTTGTTGTGTATCTGCTAAGTATTCTATGTTATTTTATTTCCTGCAGAAAGTTCTTTTCAATGTAAAGTACATTAAGAGTGGCAGAGCAAAATGTGTATTTCTCCTATTGAAATGTTTATAATTATTCTTAGCTTTAGGACATGAGTATAGATTACGTATGACCCCCCCCCCCCGGATGCAAAATATGTAATAACACTTTAATAATCGATCTCTTTCACGTATGTCTATTGTAAAAGTACTTTCTATGTAACTGATTGCCTAATTTATGTAATAATTGGCTGGTCATTTATGTTAGTTAAAATTTTATATTTAGGCTACATTAATAAGAATTGTGCTCTAATTTTTTTATTATTTTATTCAATATTTATATTTTAGCACATAGAAAGTTACACCCCCTTCCCTTCAGACCCATAATCATCTTTTAAAATATGTACTTGTGTATTTTTTATTAGTAACATAACCATGATAAGTATTTTATGACACTTCAATATTAAAAACTTTAGATCACAGCCCTTTGTACATTGATCACCTGCCTAGGATGCATCCCAGAAATGAAAGTGGTGAAAACAAGTTTTACTATATTTTTTATAAAATAAAAAGTGTCATTCAAATAGCAAAATTGAATTGCATTAAAATTTTTTGTGTACAAAAGCAACCAGAATTTGTATTTAACTACACAATTGTTAAATAAATAAATACATAAATAAATCCTTTATATGGAAAATCTATAATTTTTGACAATGTTTTTCAATAAAAGGAAACAAATCCATAATAAAATAAAATACACTTACCTTAATTTTCTCTTGATACACACAACCTTAATTTTAATATAAAAATATAAATAAGAACATCTAATGATGAAATCAAATCAGCAATTAACTTTAAAATCAAATTAACAATAAACTTAAGGATAAAATGCAATGATAAAAGTAGAAAAACAACAACTAAAATTTTAAATTTCAAGATTATTCTACCGTAAACAAATCTAAACATATGGATAAACCGCAAAAAGCATTCGATGCAATGGGCGCCCTCAAGCGGGACAATGTTGTTGTTGGTGAAACCCAGACCGCCCGACCTACCAGAAAGGTGTAAGGTAACTGTTTGGACGGTCGGGAAGTGCCACCCAATTTAGACCGGAACCCAGTGGGGGAGGCATCCACAGGGACCGTACCCTCCTTCCCCTACCACCAACCTCTCGGAAGGACTTTCGGTCTCACATGTTTAACGTGATCGTACTCCGCATGAACACGGCGGCAGTTTTTTTGGCAGTGGCTGGAATCAAACCCGGGCCCACCGAGTGCAACTACAGCGCGCTTACCAATGGGCTACCGCGCCCCAAGCGGGACAATGTCGAAAGCCCAGGCCAGCCGACTCGTCCGAAGATTTAGAGTAACAGAAGCGGGACAATGTAGAAGGCCCAGACCACACAGCCAACCCTAAGGTTTACGGCAGTTAAATGTGTGGCCGGGAGATAGCGGGACAATGTTGTTGTTGTTGTTGAAACTCAGACCGTCCGACCTACCAGAAAGGTGTAAGGTAACTGTTTGGACGGTCGGGAAGTGCCACCCAATTTAGACCGGAACCCAGTGGGGGAGGCATCCACAGGGACCGTACCCTCCTTCCCCTACCACCAACCTCTCGGAAGGACTTTCGGTCTCACATGTTTAACGTGATCGTACTCCGCATGAACACGGCGGCAGTTTTTTGGCAGTGGCTGGAATCAAACCCGGGCCCACCGAGTGCAACTACAGCGCGCTTACCAATGGGCTACCGCGCCCCAAGCGGGACAATGTCGAAAGCCCAGGCCAGCCGACTCGTCCGAAGATTTAGAGTAACAGAAGCGGGACAATGTAGAAGGCCCAGACCACACAGCCAACCCTAAGGTTTACGGCAGTTAAATGTGTGGCCGGGAGATAGCGGGACAATGTTGTTGTTGTTGTTGAAACTCAGACCGTCCGACCTACCAGAAAGGTGTAAGGTAACAGTTTGGACGGTCGGGAAGTGCCACTCAATTTAGACCGGAACCCAGTGGGGGAGGCATCCACAGGGACCGTACCCTCCTTCCCCTACCACCAACCTCTCGGAAGGACTTTCGGTCCCACATGTTTAATGTGATCGTACTCCGCATGAACACGGCGGTAGTTTTTTGGCAGTGGCTGGAATCGAACCCGGGCCTACCGAGTGCAACTCCAGCTCGCTAACCAATGGGCTACCGCGCCCCTAGCTGGACAATGTTGAAGACCCAGACCGTCCGACTCGTCCAAAGGACTAAGAGCAGCTATTTGGACGGCCGGAGGGACAATGTTGAAGACCCAGACCGTCCGACTCGTCCAAAGGACTAGGAGCAACTGGAGGGACAATGTGTCATAACTCAAAATCAGCAGCTGACTGAACAGGCAGCGTCTAAAGTAGGCAGTGGTTGAACATGTCTGGGATTTCGTTAGTCGATGTCTCACTTATAACGCTCATCCGGTAACTAATACAGCTGGACCCTGGGTTCGGATAGATGCAATCTGGAATGCTCTTCCTCAGGTATAAATTCAAAATTTGTTGGTCTCAATGACACATCGTATAGAAGCACGTATTGCAGTGCGTGTTGGCTTCATATTTTGATTTTCGACATGTAATATTGTTTTTTCCTTTGTAAGTTTAACCGTTTATTTGTTCTAATACAGATCCATTAAGGAATACATTTAGTTAAATTCTAGTGATCCTTTCACGGTGTTGCATTTTTACAAATATATATATTTCTGCCCTATTTTATATATCTCTGTAACTGATACCAGAGCATCCACTGCTGCATTTCATATTACGGATGTCTCGATAATAATTGTTGGACCGTAAGAGTTCATTTATTCAAGGCCAACAAAGTATTTAAGGAATTACGTTTAAACTGTATTAATTCCTTAGACAAAATCTTCAAATGGAAAAATAAGGGAAATTCCTTCAAATAAATCCGCAAATAAATCATCCTGCCGTGAATCCAACTTTCTTAATTTTAATGTTCATTATTTGAATCGTCGAGATATTCTTTATTTGAATATTCTTTAATTAAATGAGAACTAAATACGTATTTTTTGATAAAATGATTAACATTTTTATTGTTAAATTGTTTGAAAATTCTTTGTATGCTTGTAATAAAAATCGTAATGAAATATATTCCTAGGAAATTGATTTGGTATAATCTTAGATTAATGCCATTGTATGTAGATTTTTATTTGCAACAGAAAAATAAATATTTATATTTAAAATATCAATGATTATTGTATTGGGAGGGTTCACAAAACAGCATTGTATTTAAAATATCAATGCTTTTAAAGTATCGTTGTATTTTAATTAAATGTTAACATTGAATTTAAAATGTAAAATATCATATAGTATTATTTGTAAAATTTTATCCTGTAAAATAACCAGTTCAAATTAATATTATATAACTCAATACCGCCCTTTTGATACAGAAATGCATGCAATACAGTGTGATTTATCTTATCTTAGCGTTAACTGTATTGTCTTAAGCGATTTTAACGTATATCCAACATGGGGTTTAAATTATTCCCTTTACGTCTAAGCCTTTGTCTTTTGTCTTATGCTGTTATACTAACGAATATATTTGTATACACAAAGAAAATCAAGATTACAAATTATAAGTAATAGATTTAACTATCATATAATTTACTCGCCGATTACATATTCGAATTTCCCTTTAAGAGTTAAGCTATGGTAAGCATTCTAACTCGATATATTTTCAACAAAATTAAATATTTTATTTTACTTCAAACACTTTCATATCAAGCGAACGAAAAATTATTATTGTTAAATTCATGACAGTCGTAAAAAAATATTATCTCTACTCTCCGACTAAGTAAGCAACCTTTCCATGCATTAATCAATCCCGCAAATAGATTTTATTGCAGACATTTGCATTGAGAACTTTATTATCGTAGTATTTTATCTTCGTTATCGCATTGAAAAATATATTTACTTTCGACATTTAATGCATCTCATGAAATGAAAATTGTACCTTCTGGATTTTAAGTGGTTTTTATAATAAAACCCCGTTATGCCGCAATAAAATTGTGATGTTTTATTGGGAAAAAAAGTTATTTTCTGTATGTGGTAAAAATTCGTGAATGGCTGAACGCTGTTTTAAGAAGCAATCAAAGAACCCTTTCGACTGAAGATTACTTTGCAGTAGGTAATTAAAATAAATCTTAGAAAACTATTTGCTTCAGGTCCATATGAAATAATTTATATACAACATTTCGTATATTTTACATTTGTTAATATGTTTGGACATTCTAGATTTTAACCGTGATATCTACGGAGTACGTTAAGTTAAAATTTGTCCAATCCACTCACGTGTAGCTCTTGACGCGTTATCTTCATAGCTGTATGATGATCCTGTACATTTCTCGATGTTATTTATTACACGACCCCTAATCCTCTAACAAAACATATTTCATATACTACTCCTACTAAAAAGAAAGTAAATTGCTATACAGTAAACCCCTACCTAAATGTACTTGCTATATTACGATTTAAGAATACTAAATAATTCCCACTAAACCACAAATAAATTAAACTTCATTTCGCAAGATACTATATTTTCCTCATTTTGATAAAAAAATTTTAAATAAGCAAATGATGGAAGTCCCGGCCATTTGATTGAAAAAAGAAATAAACGTCTCAAAGCTGAAGATATTCGTCAAACGTGGTACCAAGTCATCTAAATTAGTGCCAACTTCGTCGTCAAAGTCTCCAAATAGGCGACAAATACGTTACTACATTTCTTACTAATGGGGATAGACACACAGCCATAGAAAAGTATATTTTTAATAAAGTATATTTATCACAAAAATTTGCAACAATCACAGTTTAATTGCATGAGTCAGAGCAGAAGGTTGCTAAGCAATCGACAGCTACGGCAAAAATCTATTGTGAGTTAGGGCATTTTTCACCTGAAATAATGTAGGTCACTGAAGGTTGCTAGTTATAATTATGCTATTTCATTCGCTGGTTTTAATCAAATGGTGATTCGTCCTTCACATTTTGGGGATAATATACATATGGTGAAAGAAAGAAGAAGGTGGAGTTTTCTTCTTTATATCTAATAATTAATTTCTCGGGCTGTCTTGAATTGCCATTTATAAATTGCATGTAAATCGTACAGCCGTACATTGCATTATTTTCGCATTAATAACCCCCCATAAATTATTTGTGCGACTTCCTAACATATAAATATATTAACATAATACTACACAATTAACTTCACTCATTTTAAACTTTAAAATTAACATTATTTATTTAACATACACATAAATGATTCACTTATATGAAATATATAGATATATATTAAAGGAGGAGACTGGGTGTGTGAGACCAGGCATTTATTTGCCTAAAATCATTATGTCATTTTATAACAGCTGATAGGTACATACCTCCTTTGTTGTCTTTAGACGTTTGTGGGTCATTCATTGTTGCATCACCTTTCAATATTTACTATATGACTGACTATATTAGCTACTACACCATACTAATATATTTGCATATTGAGTGCTAAAACACACTCTTGGCCCGCATAGCTTCTTATTTTTTAGAAGACTCCGAATGTGATTTTTCACATAGTTTTTTAATTTTGACTGTTCATTGCAGGAATGTGTATTTTAATGAATTAATCTTCTCTAATGAATAAACACTCTCATCTGTTGAACTTTCTGTCTCTTGCCATATCGTTTTGCCTGAGGTCCAGATACGTCCAGCGTATCTCATTGGTTGTCTTCAGGGCGATGCGGTAACAATTCCTAATTAGTTAATTATTTAACCAATCTGCATGGTTTCAACTTTCGCTTCTGGCGCAACCACATCGGCAATTCACGCGCATTTATTTATCGCTTCCATGACCTCTCGGGCCAGAGCAGTTGTAAGCTGTTACTTACGAGTTTGCGCCTTTATATGATTTGGCAGATATCACAAATCTCTGTACATTAACCCTGTCTACATGTATCCTGGTCCTCACAATAAACAGGATCTTTATAATTAAAGTTCCGCTTTGAAATGGCCATAAAAGGAGAACTACTGGACAGAATGTTATCAAACTTGGTAATATTTTACAGGAGGTCATGGGATTTTATTTTCCGCAAAAAAAAAAAAAAGTTCAAAACTCACCGTCAGCGGGGAATGGCGCTGTATGCAATATCGTTAAACGAAATAAAACAGGAAAACATCGGTTTAAAAAGTTTTTAATCGTTTCTAAAACGTGTTACAAATCATGTTCAATGTGACTTCCACCATTTTCTGAAAGCAAGTTAAATCGCATTACTGTGTTCTCAAGAGTAGCTCTTAGCATATCAGGAGGAATGTTACGGACATGTCGGTGTATCACATTTTTCAATTCCGTCAAATTGTTTATGTTATCACCACAAACAGTGACTTTGAGGTAACACCATAGTCAGAGGTCACAAGGGTTGAGGTTTGGTGACTGGGGTGGCCAAGAAATGGGAAAGTGTCGGCTTACAATCCGGTTATCCGTGAAATGTTAGTTAAGTAACTGTTTGACACATGTACTAATGTGAGGTGGAACCCCGTCCTGCGTAAAAATCGTGGTATCTAAGCCACTGTTTATGGTAATAACATAAACAATTTGGAGGAATTGAGAAATGTGATACACTAAAGATCTACTGTTGAGAACGCAGAAATGCGATTTAACTTGCTTTCAGAAAATGGTGGAAGCCACATTGAACATGATTTGTAACACGTTTTAGAAACGATTAAGAACTTTTTAAACCGATGTCTTCATGTCTTATTTCGTTTAACAATATTGCATACAGCGCCATTCCCCGCTGACGGTGAGTTTTGAACTTTTTTTTTTTTTTTTGCGGAAAATAAAATCCTATGACCTCCTGTAAACTATTACCAAGTTTGATAACATTCTGTCCAGTAGTTTTCCTTTTATGGCCATTTCAAAGTGGAACTTTAATTATAAAGACCCTGTAGTTTAATTATAATTAGTAATTACGATATGCAGTTTTCGTTTTGATAAAATTGCAACACCTATTCTCAAAAATATCACAAGAAGTATTACAAAGAGGAATTTTAAATAAAAAATCGCAACATAGAAATACAAATAATGAATATTTACTTCATATGTTATATTAACTTGTATATACTTCAAATTATTAAAATTAAAATTACATATTTTTCCACATTACAACATTCACCCTATCTAAAAACATTTATCAATTTCTTGCAACGGTTAAAAAAAATACCACCATAAAAGTTTTATTACACATTTTCTAAAAGATACGTAAACACACTCTCTATGTTATAATCGATCGGACAAATGGATTTCATTGTAAAAATTTGCATGAAGAATGCTATGCTATTATGATTTCTCTTCTTTACCGCATTTAAATATTTGCTTTTGACAATAAATGTATTCCGTGAAATATATGAAATGTGCCTGTTGCAATTTTATGGAGCCCCTTGCAATAAAATACCAGCTTTCTGCAGTAAAGCTATAAACATTTAATGCATAAATTCATGTATGAGGTCAAATTTCATAGGTAGAAACAAACATTCGTTTATGAGCAATAAAATACAATTTTCTACGCAAATTGATTTTGTAATGACAAAAAATATATATAAATTAAAAGATATTTTACAAACACGTGAGGGATATTAATAGTAATAAACTATATTGTTCTTTACCGAATTGTACTTAATGATGGATTTATCCCATTCTTTGATAAATCATTTCTCTTAACTAATTTCAATAATTTACGTCGGAGTTTGATTTTTGAATCGCTTTTTATTTACATTCTTCAATTTGTAACTTCGATCCTGCTCAAACTCTCAGTTTTGCGTGACGTCTCATTCGCGACAGCCTGCGCGTTAAACGTTTGTGTGAATTTTTGGATATCTAGTTCATTTTTTTTTGTCACTTATAAAATGCTTTATTATTAGATTATTGTTATTTATGACTTATATACGATACATGCATTTTTGTAATTTCATAATTTTTTTCAATTTTGTCTTGGGTAATCCGACTATTTATATGCAAATATTGATTCGCGGTTTTTGACTAAATATATGAGTTAAAATATTATTACTTTGCCACTGATGAAGGGCGTTTGACATCCAAATTGCTCTGATCTGTTTGCATTATTTTTAACATCGTAAATAGTGCCAAATTAAAATACTTTTTACTTTTAAAGTGTAATTTTTAATATTTATTACAAAATATATATTTGGTAATCAATTGTTTCTTGTAAGTTTAAAGTCTTTTAAAGTACATTGGGAAGGTTGGATGCATAGAGAGGCTTGATACGTTTCCAGATTTTTCTAAAAGTCAATACTATATCAATTTATCGATTCATGGTGATTTCAAAATTGGATAAGGTCGACTTTTCGATCATCCTGCATATCTAAATATAACAGTTCGTGACATATCTAGCCAAAACAGTTCGTGACGCATCTAGACATACCAGTTCGTGACATATCTAGGCATACCAGTTCGTGACATATCTAGGCATAACATTTCGTGATGTATCTAGGCGTAACAGTTTGTGACATATCTAGGCATAACATTTCGTGACATATCTAGGCATAACAGTTCGTGAAATATCTGGACATACCAATTCGTGACATATCTAGACATAACAATTAGTGACATATCTAGACATAACTGTTCGTGACATATCTAGACATAACTGTTCGTGGCATATCTTGACATTACAGTTCATGACATATCTAGACATAATAGTTCGTGACATATCTGGACATAACATTTCGTAATTATATGGGCATTCGTGTTTAAATGATATTCCTCACTTCTCTCACATACATACAGAGACAGAGATCTAATACCAGTTTTGTGACGATATATGAAATGTGTTCAGTAGGTGTTCAGTATTCAAACGCTTTCGTTTTCATCAAAATTTGAATTCAAAAAGTTTCAAGGAAACGATACCTTTTCTAAAGTATAAGAATTTAGTTTAAATCGGAAGTTTATTGAAAGTGTGATTATAAATGAATATATTTTACAATACATTAATGCTGAAATGGGTAATTTCAGAGTTGGTTAAATTCGGAGTAAAGATTTTTTTCTCAAAAATAATTGATGCATTGATAAGCTACGGAAGTCATTAAAATTAAATGTCGAGGATTATTTCAGAATTAAGATACCACAAATCCTAATTGGAAAGTTTATGAAATTTGCTTGTAAACCACAAAAGTAGATTTTCAGGAAACAACTACGTATTTATTATTATAGTCACCTCAGCTCTTATAAAGATACGAAAATTGAATTATTGATCCCGTATAAGTTTTAATGAGCTTTATCAGAGATTTTTTCTTAAAAGTATAAGTATTTTAGCAGTTAGAACTTTCTATTACCATTCTATAGAGAAAGTTATGTTTTACAAGAAAAATAAATTTCATATTTTTACGTAAAAGAAAGTTTTAAGACCCCCTAGAACACATTTTCAAAACTTTTCAGAATGTGTGATTCCGTGTGCTTTCATCAGGTCAAAATCAGTGTGATTACACTAATATTGTGCTCTTGGGTCAAAAACAATGGGATTTTACTAAGAGAAAACTCTTACTCATGTCAAAATCTGCGTGAATTTGCTAACAGTGTGCTCTTACTAACACCAAAAAACAGAGTGATTTTGCTAACAGTGCGCTCTTTCTCAGTTCAAAATCGTTTTGCTCTTTTAAGACACAACTTGCAATTTTATCTTAGCGTTTGCAAAGAGCACATTATTTTTGACTTTGAAAATGAAGGCTCACATAACGCTCTCGAAACATATGTAGTCACCCAGTCGGATTATGTCTGTTTTCTACAGGCAAGTACCAGAGAATTGTAGTAGTACTCATTGTGACAGTACTAGATTATTTTCGTAATGTGGTAGAGAAAAATTTTATTATCGCTGATAATTTTTAAATTGATATTTCAAAACCACATGCCCACGAGAATCATCCCAAAAATACTGATGCAGAGCTTCGTGTAAGCAATTGGAAATAGTTCTAGAATTTATCGATTAATAGTAACTGTAAATACAATCAACATGTATTCTATAATATCTCCTTACATTTTTTATTACCCTATTTTTTATTCTATAATACCTGCTTACATTTTTTATTATTATATGTTTATTACTCATAGTCACAGTACCAGCGAATAATCAGGTTCTTAATCAAAAAATAGCAATCTTATTGCTGGTATCAGTACACGATTTCTTGATTAGCACTTGTGGCACGACTAATAAAATTTAGGTTAATTTAAGTTTAAACTATATTAATATTAATTGTCTATCTTTAATTTTATTTTAGTGATTATAAGTGTGTTGTGTTTAAGCAATAACCCTCCAATTATTCTAACTTAAGTGTGAGTCCTGTAAAGGAATTCATTAATCATTATTAAAAGATTAGACTATTTAAACTTAACAATAACATTTATTAATTTACATAACTACTTATTAACTTCCAATACATTATATTACTCTTAAAATAGACTGGGATGGAGACATGTGAGACTACTTGAACCAATATCTAAATATTCATTAACCGTTGGATTGTTGATGACACATACCTTGAGTTTTGGGCCCTGTTGGGAACCGTGGTCGAATTCGTCTGTAGTTGTTCTCTCCATGTCATGATGATACTCTCACTACTTGAAGTCTGCTAATCTTACGATGATACTTGTCGTCATCTTACTTGTTCATGTTGCTAAGTCAGAATGCTGATGCCTCTAAGTCATGATTTCTCTAATACTCAAATCTTTCTATAACTGCTTCTAAGTCATCTTACTTGTTCATGTTCTGCTACTATTTATTACAAAATACTCATACTAATACTGCCGATAGTCTTTATACTAATACTAATACTATACTTCTGCCGATTCTCGGATCCAAACTTGAGGTCCACCCGGTGGGGGGGGAACTCCGCCTTACTTCTTCCATGGCACTGATTGGCCATCCTTCACCCAATGGCACGACTGTACTTTCAGTCCGGCCCAACTCTTATATGGCCTCCTAAATTTACTATCCTTTGACCTAAAGGTTCAAATTCTCATAAAATTCGACGACAGCCAGACTAATGCTTTGTTTGCCATTAAGGACACCATAAATCTACACATAAACTTGTCTCACTACATGTGAGAACATATTCTGGTCTCACATATCCCCCCACAGACACAAAAAAAAGCAAAAAAAAAATTTAACCACCAGTGTTCGAAACCAATGTTCGATGCACTTGCAACTCTGTAATTGGCATTTTTCCTTTTGGTACAAAGTTCGTCTTGAATTGTGAACACAGTCTTGTGGAACCCAAAAGTTTTCTTTTTTACGTGATCATACACTAAATAAACATAAGTTATGTATTCATCAACTCCATCAGGTTAAGCTTCCAATCGAAGCGAACTTAAATTTTGATTATTTAAAAATATTTTTAAACATATGCACATTCACCTTGAAATGTTACACACTACTATCTACTGGGCCAACGGCCGTACCGTGCTGAAAACACCGGTTCTCGTTAGATCACCGAAGTCAAGCAGCATCGGGCGCGGTTAGTACTTGGTGGGTGACCACCTCGGAACACCGCGTGCTGTTGGCCATCTCGGGTGCGGTATCCCCGTGGTTTGCGCGCTAGATTTGCACGCTGCCACAAATGCCGCCGTGTTCATGCGGAGTACGATCACGTTAAACATGTGGGTCCGTAAGTCCTTCCGAGAGGTTGGTGGTAGGGGAAGGAGGGTACGGTCCCTGTGGATGCCTCCCCCACTGGGTTCCGGTCTAAATTGGGTGGCACTTCCCGGCCGTCCATACAGTTACCTTACACCTTTCTGGTAGGTCGGACGGTCTGGGTCTCAACAACAACACTACTATCTACTTTTATATTCTTAACACCATTACACATTTTTTTTGTACAAATTACACAGTATACTATTTTTTAAGCACAATTTTCTTCATACTTCATTAATTTCCATAATTGATAACTTCATCACATATAATATTTTTGCTTAACCTTGATACTGGTACATACTTATTATATAACATTCAAACAGCTTTTTTTTTAAATCAGCTCTTGAAAATATACATATTTTTTACAGAATTCTGTAACTCCCCTTACAATTGCATACGGGGTGACATCTTCCCTTTAAAATTTTTTTCTTACATTGCACGTAAACAAACAACACCCCTTGCAATTGATGAAAGTTACTGATTGGTCATTTTCAAAAATATCATTAGAGGAACCCCTTTTTTCTTTAAGCTTCGATACCGGAAGTGCATACCGGAAACTGAGTTCAAATCCCCTTTCCGAACTTGGAAAGTGACCAGTTATCTAAAAAGACTCTCGAAGAAATTCCTCTTTATTTTAATCGTTTCCTTTTTTTGCACAGTGATTAGCAGCAAAATCTCACCTCAACTTAACTCCTTTTGCTATGACAACGCAATAATAGACACCGTGCGGCATGGATTCAAGCGGGCTGAAAAAGGATACTGTCAGCGTGTTCACGGCTTATAATTAAGTATTGTACACATTTTATTTATTCCACTCGGCGTATTATATAAACGTCGACTTAGTCTTTTAAATATATATACCTCTTCATCAATTTAATTATAAATTATATCTGATAATGAACTTTATACAATAATGCTCATGGCTTGTACATTATATTAGCATTGTATAGCTCTTTTTTTTTTAAACTCAACCTAAAATAGCCCCCTATGTAAATATTATTCAGTTGGTTCCTTTGAGGTGACTTGTATTAATATCAAAGTCATCTTTATGGTGCCGTCTATTACTGCACGTATACGTTTTATATTAACATTATTCAACATTTTTGAAAATCATTTTACTGTATTATTTATTATTTAATATTCACCTTTCCATTTTATGCTGAGATTCTCTTTTATTTAATTTTGTTTTCTCTATAGCTTCCATATGACTTTATGAAATTTAAAAAAAAAAATTGAAATTTTTTTTTATTTTGAAATTTTGAAATTTAATTTTAAACTTTTAACTTTTTTGATATATAATTTGTTTAAATTTTATTTATTTTAACTCCTTGCTTAACACGTTCATAACTTTTACATTTTATATAAAATTATTTCATCTTTTTAAACACACTCAAGACTTTAATTTCTTGTCTGAAAACACTTTATTTACATAATTGCAAATTTTTTATTTTATATTTTTAACAATTGAAATCCTTTTAATTTATTATTTATATATCCTTTTTAATTATATATCCTTTTTAAACGCGGATTTATTTACTCACCGTACCTACAACATTTATCATATTTATGTATTGCAATTTATTTTAATCCTTATGACTTTGAATACCTGACATTTATAACCGTTTAAAACGCTTGACTGTTTATCATTCTATCTCACACATTATTATCGAATTATTACTTATTTTGGCATCTAATTAATTGCGGTTAACCCCGTTATCGCCGTAATACATATTATCATTTACTTTTTTTACCACATATGACATTTATTGCATCCTAATTCATTTTATTTATAATAACATTTCTCAATTCCTAATTCAGAATATCTTTTTCATACAATTTAATATTTACAAATACCTAATCACCACTTTATATGACATTGCCAACAGAGTATATATATATATATTTTTTTTACGTAGATTGCCGTTTGTTTACAAACACTTTTCAAATGCTACAGTATCTTATCGATAACTTTAATGTTTTTATTTACATTCCCCACTGACATTTAAATGCTTTATTATTTAACATATTTATTTTCATTCCATATTTATTTATATTCATTATATATGTATTTCACATTTATTTATTATCGTACAATTTTCCTCAACAATACCTACATTTATTTTCATTTCCATATTTATTTATACACACAAGATTATCGTAACCTTTCCTTACGTTGTAACTGAACAACAAACATGCTTTATTTCGCACTCAAAATTTTTCAATTATTTTTTTATTTCAACCCTCTTTTAACACCTTCTGTGAATTTATTCATTTATTCACTAAAAATTTTTTTAACTAAATTTAATTCATTCATCCTGTCACTTTAGAATTAATTTAGTTATTTAAATTGCTTATACAATTTGTATATTCATGAAAAATGTATTCACCTAAGCATTCTCAATGCATTTTCACATTTGAACATTCCTACACGAGATATCGTGTCCTCGATTGCTTTATTGCAACGGGCGATTTACAGCTACTTTTACTGTTCATAATTTAACATTTTAAATTCAAATTGATTTAAAATTTTCAATTATTTATGCCTTTGTTTACTTTTTGACATAAAATTTATACCATCTATGACTAATCTTTAATATTCTCACTTTCAGCTCATTACTCGTTTTTTTACTTTACTTAAACCTGTCATTCAATTTTTAATCCTCAAGACTCTTCTCTCAAAAGACCTATCAGTTTTGCCTTCCCTTGAAAACAAATTGAAGTGAATGGACTTGCCTTCCACCCTATTTTGAAAAATGAAGCATTTGACTGGACTGGCTTTCCAACAACCTTGTCCTTGCCTGGATTTGGCTCCAGACCTTTCATCTACCCAATTAGGTAACATATTTGATTTTACCTTTCATTTTTGTAGATTTTATTTGAATAAATTAATTTCTGCATAATTTTCTTGTCACCTGTCATATTTTGACTTACATTATAAATTATATATAATATTATTTTTGAAAACGAACCATTTGTACAATTATTATCAATTTTTGTAAACTCATACCATGTTCATTTTTAAACCATTCCATGATTATTCATCTTTTCTCCTTAGAAATTCATACCATTTCCATTCTTAAATAATTCCATCATTATTGCTTTTTTTTTTAAATTCATATCATTATCCATTTTTTCATTTTTAAAATATTTTCAATTCCATATCATTTTTCCTTTAATTCATTTTGATTTGTTATTCTCTTTATCTCTCTCTCATCTTACAATTCTTTAAGTACCAATCATCAGCAAAATTTGAATTTTTAAAATTTCTTGATTTCTTGAAACAATTTTGACCAAGCCTTCTCTCCCCATGTTCATGGATGTTTTTAATTTCATTTTTGTTATAAATATGTATTTCATTTAGTAACTCTAATTTCTGCCTAACATACTCTTTATATTTGCTTTGACTTTCAATTATTTCTGAATCTACTTTTATAATATCATTACCTTCATTATCATTGTGACTAACATCCCTTATTATTTCATTATTTTCCTTTTTGCAAATTTTTACAAACATTTGAATTTTGTATTTCTTGAAAAATTTAATTTTCATCAACCAAATCATCCATTATTCTATTTTCAACTGAATTTTGCTTATCATTATCATGATTTCCATTTTCATTTTCATATGGAATTTGTTGAAAATTAAAATTTTGATTTTTCCTTTCCAAAACTTCCATTATTTTATTGTCCTCTGAAATTTGAATATTTTCCTTAGTATGACTTTTAGTTGTATTTTGACCACCTTCAAAATTGACATTTTGACTAACCAGAACATCCGTTATTTTACTTTCAAGTAATTTTTGAGTATTTACATTATCATGACTTTGACTTTCATTTTGCATTTTCTGACCATTAAGATTTTGAATTTTATTTTCCAAAATATCCGTTATTTTATCCTCATTTGAATTTTGAATATTTTCACTATCACGATTTTGACTTTCATTTTACAACACATCCATTATTTTAATTTCAAGTGATTTTTGAGTATTTTTATCATTATTACGATTTTGACTTTCATTTTGCAACACATCCATTATTTTAATTTCAAGTGATTTTTGAGTATTTTGATCATTATGATTTTGATTTTGACTTTGCATTTCTTCAAACTTTTTACTTTCATTTGCATAATGTACCCTTTGAATTTTAACATTTTCATTTTGCATAATTTTATGATCATTATTTTTAAAATTCTTATCAGCTTTCTGATTTTGCATAATTTTGATATCCGTATTTTCGCTTCCATGCTGAATATTTTCATTCATATTTTGAAAATTTTCAATATGTGCACTTTGTACAGTATAACATTTTTTTTGATTGAATCTCAATTATTTCACCGTTACCGTTATATTTACTTTCACTTTGTATTTTTTGTGCTATATGACATTTTTTTGCGTGAATATCATCGATTTCACTGTCCATATCATATTTTTCCCATCAATTCTTCCGCACTTTGTACATTTTGTTCGATATAACATTGGGTAGCGTGAATTTTAATTGGTTCATCTTTCATCTTTATCTTTTCATATTTTTTCTATTTATTTCTAATGGTCAATATATTTGCTTTTCCAAGTTCAATTATTCGAAACGGTCCCTGAAATCTATCTTGAAAAATTTTGGGGTTTTTTCTTCATTCAAAAATACGGTATCTCCGATTTGCATTTCTTCATTAGTAATTGTTTTGGAATTTTTAATCACTCCTACTCGCATATTTTTATTTAACGTAATTTTAACCTTTTTTTGATTACAAATTATAATATCAATTTTGTTATTTTTTATTACAGTTCGAATTGTACCAAATGGAAAGAGTAATTTTGCGTGTTTTGTGGGGTTAAAGATAACTTCCTTATCCTGAATTTCCAAACTTATGTCGAATTGTTCTGCAATCATCTGATTTGGTTGCAACGAAATCCCGTGTGTGAGCGTGACATAGACCTGGACGTCAAGATTTGACTCTTCATTAACACATTCTTTTTCAGCAAAATCATTAACCTTTTAATTTTTAGGAAAATTGGCCTCATCGACCTGTGCAATTTTTGACTGTCAAAATAAGCATTTTTAATATTTTCATTAACTTCAACTATGCCTTTTAATTCATCTTGTGTGACAATTGGCTTTTTCGCACTAGTCACAATTTTAAAATTATTTTCTGTATCAACACTTTTATTATTTTCATCATTTGAACAAGTATAGTCATTAACATGGCTACCTTTAAAAATTTGCGTATCAATTTGCAAAATTTTACAACTAGTTTCCTTAATTTCATAATACTTTTTATTATCGATCTGAGTCGAATTTGAATTATTTTCGTTTTTGTACTCATCATTTAAATTTATTTTTGCATTGCACGCCTCATTTTTATTTTTCATAATTTGTTTAACTTTTTATTTTCCTTATTTTTAATATTTTTACCTATATTATTTTCTACACATGTATTTTGCTCAATTTTCTTTTTATTAATATTTGCCTCACTTTTTAGACTTTCGACGAAGTGACTATCAAATTTCACCCATCCGGGCTGCACCAACGAATCTACAATAGTCCCAAGCACCGCATCTCTCGGGCAGGAAACATGGGTGAATCTTTGCATGCTTTCTACAGTATTTATTTTTTGATTGCCATTTTTATTTGGTTGCTCTTTATTTTGATTTAACTTAATATTGGGACCTGGGCTTCGCGTGCGAACCTCCCTTTTATCATCTTGCATTTTATTTGCGTTTCCACCAGTTTTGAAACTCGATATCTTATTTTGCGTTTGCGATTTTTCTTTTCTAGATTGGGACTTTGGTCTATTTTTAAAATTTTGACTTGGCCAAAGCCCCTCAGTCAGTTTAAAGACCCGCTACTTTGACTGCTTTCTTGTCTGTGAACTCTTTCTTTCGCAAAAGTTTGGGTATTTGACCGACTATCATTTCTATCTCTGAATCCGCTATTTTGAGTATTACGAAATCCATTACTTTGCCCATTTCTAAATCCGTTAATGTTTTCATTTCTAAATCCGTTATTTTGATCATTTCTAAATTCAATTCTTTTATTCCCATATTTATTTACTCCATAAATATTTTGTGCGTTTCGGTTGTGCCAACAGGTAAAAAAATAGTGCCCTCTTTTTCCGCATCCTATACAATATATCATTTCATTTTCTGAATTTTCATACCTTTCATATTTTATTTGCTGAGGTTCCAATTTTGAATTTTGTAAATGCCTTTCCATTTGATTATCATTAAATTTTCTGCCATTATTTTTATTGCGATAAACTGCATTAATTTCCGTACGGTCACAATCCTCCTCCATAATTTTCTCTAAATGTTCTGCATACTCAATTGCCGTGTCAAAATTTTGAATAATTAGTTTTTTAATTTCAAAAGCAAGATCTTGTCTTAAAGACTCTAAAAATTTAGACATCATCAAATTGTTTATAACTTCGCATATCTCATTATTTGCGTAATTTCCCCAAAAATCATTTGTCGCATTTGAAATATTTAATGCCAGCTCAGCTACCTTCATACCTGGTGACATTTCATTTTTGTTTAAATTTGTTTGCTTTTGAAGCATTGTCAAAGATGTTTTAAATTGTTTTAACAACATTTGTTTAATATCTTCCATATTATTTGCAATCTGCAATTCTCTTTTTTTTGATAAAAATTCCAAAGCTTTCTCCTTTAATCTAGTTTTTAAAATTACATTTTTATTTTCTTCCAACCAGTCGGCCATTTTTGAGATATTTTCAAATTGTCCGAAAAAAAATTCAATGTCCTCGTCTTTCCTCCAGTAAAAATTTGGCAATAAATTAATTTATCCAAAGTTCTCCATTTTAACTCTTTGATTTTCAATATTTTCTCTCTGTGACCTGTCCGGCGACTTTTGTCGTCTCGAATTTCTAGTGGCTCTATGAGGCATTTAAAACAAAAATTATCCCGTCCAAAATCCTACTTAAAATTAACAGCATACAATACACTTCAAAAATTCTGCACATAAAACACTTCAACATACACTAAATATTATTAATATTAATCAACTTTTTAAACACTATTTTCAATCATTTCCAACATTCAAATTCTTTTCATTTTCAAAGTGATTGTGCATATTTAATTTTAACAATGCAAATTATCTAGTCAACACATGCTCCTTCTTTAAATTTATTCATTTCTTTATTTAAATTATTTTTATTCACTTTCTAATTAGTTATTAAAATTTTCATTTAAATTTATGACTCACACAAAAGCGTCACTGAAACCAAATGTGGCACGACTAATAAAATTTAGGTTAATTTAAGTTTAAACTATATTAATATTAATTGTTTATCTTTAATTTTAGTTATTATAAGTGCGTTGTGTTTAAGCAATAACCCTCCAATTATTTTAACTTAAGTGTGCGTCCTGTAAAGGAATTCATTAATCATTATTAAAAGATTAGGCTATTTAAACTTCGCAATAACATTTATTAATTTACATAACTACTTATTAACTTCCAATACATTATATTACTCTTAAAATAGACTGGGATGGAGACATGTGAGACTACTTGAACCAATATCTAAATATTCATTAACCGTTGGATTGTTGATGACACATACCTTGAGTTTTGGGCCCTGTTGGGAACCGTGGTCGAATTCGTCTGTAGTTGTTCTCTCCATGTCATGATGATACCCTCACTACTTGAAATCTGCTAATCTTACGATGATACTTGTCGTCATCTTACTTGTTCATGTTGCTAGGTCAGAATGCTGATGCCTCTAAGTCATGATCTCTCTAATACTCAAATCTTTCTATATCTGCTTCTAAGTCATATTACTTGTTCATGTTCTGCTACTATCTATTACTAAATACTCATACTAATACTGCCGATAATCTTAATACTAATACTAATACTATACTTCTGCCGATTCTCGGATCCAAACTTGAGGTCCACTTGGTGGGGGAGGGGGGAACTCCGCCTTACTTCTTCCATGGCATTGATTGGCCATCCCTCACCCAATGGGACGACTGTACTTCTTTCAGTCCGGCCCAACTCTTATATGACCTCCTAAATTTACTGTCCTTTGACCTAAAAGTTCAAGTTCTCATAAAATTCGTCGACAGCCAGACTAATGCTTTGTTTTCCTTTAAGGACACCATAAATCTACACATAAACTTGTCTCTCTACATGTGAGAACATATTCTGGTCTCACAGCAGTGTCATAGTGATTTATGACGGTATGAGTGTGAAACACGACATTTTTCTGTTCTTCACAAAATCATTCTCTTTCGGAAGCCATTTTTATTCCAAGGTTTTAATTCAGATTGCATTTGCACTTTCATGCAGAAAGTGTGGGATCTCGCTCCGGCAGATGTTCCGAAGTGAATTTTTTATTACTTTATTTAATGCTCGGAGCAGTGGTTTCGTTTCTGCAGACGGTGGCGCGAGGTTGCCGCACAAACCGTTGGATGCTACATTTAATGCCGTGCAAGGAGTTAAAGATCGAGGTGACCTATATTACCATTTTTCACAGTAGCGGGGCTCTCTTGGCCCTGAGTTTTCGTGGGAGAAGGATCTCGTAATTCTCGCTCCGAAATGTCGGACACAAAAGAATTTATGACCCAACGGTCATTTTTGTGTTTCGGATTATAACATTGATTCAGAAGGAATTTTATAATCCGTGTGGGCCAAGACAATTTCTTTTATTTCAAAATTACTAATCTCTTATTTATTTATTTCAGATCTAATTTCGGAAAATTCTGAATAGTTGACAAAGAAGTCGAGCGCGATGACATCCGGTATGACTAGCAGTTTCGAAGAGATCATAGGTTACCCCAACCAAGTTTGCTAAGTGTCGAGATTTATTTGGTTGTTCTACAATAAAGGCGAGTGAATACATTCAAAGTGTTTGGATTATTTCCACCAAGATCGTTGAGTGAGATTCTCGACTAGAAGTCAACCGGTGTGTGTTTGTGATCATCCTTTACAGTGATGTTGAATTCACGTATTCATAGTTAGCCGCGCCGCTCTAAATGAGAGCATTTATGGTCTTGAAAAGTGTCTGGAACCGATATCTGATTCTGTTATTTTGAGGGATTACATGAAGTAATATCCTAGTCAATATTTAAATTTCTCAAGATAAATGGTTTTCAAAATTTCCGGTATTCAAAATAGCAGCGAGAAAACTAGTTATAGACCACAATTTTAAAAACTTCTATAGTGACTGATAAAATCAGTCACATGACGTGGGCGGCACCCAGTTACAAGAAAACGGAGCCTCGCTGTAAGAGACTGCTAAGGTCCAGTCATGGATAATATAAGGTGGTCGATAATGGATAAATATTTTTTCTTTTGTAATGTGAGGCAATCTTTTTGGTATGACTGGCTTTGTCAGTCATCGTATATGTCCGTAAAATTACATCATATTGAAAGTTTTCTTAATCCAGAAAATTTTTTTTGGTCCAACGTGGTTCACCTATGTTTGCTTTTGCAATTGAAGCGCCATTTTCTTACATATTTCTCCTAAATCTTCAGAAAAATATATCTTCCTTCCTACTATTTGGAAATCAATACCGTTAATTATTTATTCATAATATGAGACATTTCATTATTTAATGTGTCAACAGTAGCTTCTGTCTAAGATTCAGATCATTTTAATTATCATGGGCTCGATACTTTGTGAAATTTGAATAATAGAAAATAGAGAAAATAAAATATCTTTGTCGGAAAGATTTTACAGCTAAACCTGTCACAAATATTAGGTAATTAAGGAATTCGAATTGCAAGAAATTGCGCTTGAAATTTGGTAAAATATTAAAGTAATTATTGAACGTAATTCTATGCGAAAGACCTTAAACAATGCAATGTAGATACAGAGTATTATAACAATAAAAGTGTATGATAAATAAAGATATCAAGCATAATACAATTTTATATATTGTATTTACATATATTTATGGAATACATATATATATATTTTTATTTATGCTAAGTGTATTAGTATATAGTTAGTTATAACTAAAAACATAATTGCCATCAATTATAGATATCGATAAATCTGTGAACGAACAGAGGGCATGGAGGCCTGGCGGGGTGAGATATCTTGCGAAGTGAAATCCCAGTTAACAATGGGGTAAGTTCTTACGTGTATAACGCAGGCGTAACAAAAACAATTTAGACGCTGCGTTTTCGTGAAGCGAGCTCAGAAAGTTCTCAAGCGTTAGCTAGCAAGGGAGACGAAGGCAGATCTGTGCACCGGCCAAGTTGAAAGAGCTCACGAAGTGAGATCCGAGGATTATTAAAGGCTAGCGAACAAGGAACATATCTCGTTGATCTCGTGATCTCGTTGATTGGGATCTCGTTGACATATAAAATCCCTTAAAGATCTTTCACATTTCTTAACTTTCATTCAATAAAAATGTTCTCGTGACTTGTCACCAGTACTTACTGCTGATGTATTAAAGATGTGTTAAATATATTTATGAGATATAAAATAAGGTGCTTGGATATGAATATTGTGCTTATGAATTATCCAGATATATTCAAATAAAATATTTACCCAAGTTATATTTGTAAATTGGAATACGTCTAGTCTGATATAACTTACTTGGGTCTTTGAGGGCTAGGAGTATAACATGCGACACCAAAGGTAATAAAATACAGTAGGAGAAAATAAGTTAAATATTATCTAATTATTTTATGACACGATGCCTCATCGTTATTGGTGTCTTGAACAGGATCATTATAATTTATTACAATGTTCAAGATCTATGGTATGTACTAGTGATATTCCGGAAAGATTCATACTACAATGCATGCAAAAATATATTACCTGAATCAAACCCCACGTACTTTCCGGAAAAGCAAAAAATATGAGAATCACTATTAACCGAATATCCAACCTCTACTGAAACAGGTGATTCCACGGAAATCCACAAACATCCTAATGAATATGAAGCGTCATCTGCCTGGAATTCCGGTTTCGCGACCGAGCCCTTAATTATGATCTTGCCACCGTGTCTTAAATGACATTCGATCCACATTTTCCTCCACGCGTTTTACTGATATTTAGAGGTCGCAAAGGAAAGTTGAGCCTATAAAAGAAATGAAAAACTAATTCGAAATTTAAAAAAAACAAAAAACAATAACGCTAAAGTGAACTTCTTGGATCTTGATGTACCGGTGTACCTAATTTAATTGTCGTATGACTTTTAAATTTTCCGCTACAGTCCGCACAGACACACATATTTTTTATGAAGTGAGATGCGTTGCATATACATTGTCTACTTTATCCATGATAACTGTGGAAAAGAAACAAAACCATGTCGAAACTCTACGTCATTCACCTAAGTGTTGTTTATTGTACCCAAGGGTACAATAAACAACACTTAGGTGACCTGAATACGACAGCTATTCGCCAATAGCCATATTGCGCCAAATAAATCCCTAGTAGCAATCTAATATTGAGTCAATAATGGCAGATAATATTGGAAATATTAGATCAATATGAAAATTGAAAATTTTGACGGAATTGGCCTTGACTTTCAATATTTGGACCAATTACGCCAATATTGGAGTTTCATTGGAAACATTTCCGATGTAACACCAGTATTAGCGTAATATTATAATGAAAATATCTGGCCAATATTGGAAGCCTGTGTAATGCCAATATATTCAATATTGGTCCAATATTAAATGCTACTAAAGACGGCATCTCTAATAATTTTATTGTAGATTTCTGCCTATTCGACGATTCTTTACAACTTCATAAATAACATTTTTCTATCTCCTCGTTTTGTTGCGAGTTTGTTATCACGAAGTTTTAAATTATCCTCTAGCACCGCTTCACTCGCTATTATTCAATCGGGTATACTTTTTTTATTATAGATAGACCTAACGTGAAAATCATGGACCTGTCCTTATAAAGTTATCAAGTCGCCCAAGGATAATTCTAGAAATCATGTATGACAGTACTGTATGACTGTACTCCTCTATACATTTTTATTTTGTAATTTTATGCGATAAAACTCATTTTAAAGAACATTAAAATGAAACATGGATTTGCCTCAGAAAAGCTAATCATACTGTTCCTCCATCACATTACAGAAGTTTAAAAGAGAATATCCTATTTAGGACTAAGCTCTACAAAGTGCACACCAAGTGATTTTCGGTCTCTAAATAAGAATAACGCAGTTTTCTTCCAAAGCTTATAAATACAGTCTAAAGATTGAATTTCACTGATCTTACATTTCCTGAGAATTAAGTTTTACATCCTTTTACAGATACGAGAAAATGGATTTTACTTGTAAAGTTAATAGATAAAAGGATAAAATAGTTTCCCAAAGAATGATGTGAGAGCAAGGGGAGGTTTGAAGTTTTAAAACGCCGAAACTGTTGCTTCGATATTTGAATTCTGATTTTGTTCTCCACATTAATGGTATTGATTTTTTTCCATAACTAGATAGTTTTCAGTGAATAATATGTCAAATACAAAATAATTATAAACGAAAAAATATTGGGAAAACAAATTAGGCTATTAATATTTTCAGGAAATTGAAAGTTTTCGCAATTTGTGTTCTTTTGTAATATTTAATATGAAAACTATACAAGTGATCGAATTTATATGTAAAATAATTTCAAATGAGCAATACTTGATTTTCCATGGACTAAAATTATTACTTTATACACTTTTTATTGGTGGTAAAAATGTTATCATACTATTGTTGTTATTTTTAGTATTCCATGAACCATCCATTTCTTAAGATCTGCAATATATAGATTAGGTGATGATTGGCATAGATTCAGCATCAACTTCCAAAGAAGGTTGGGGATTTTACAAAAGATTTCCATTTTCTGTTCAAAAATTTTCGCTTTGTTTGCAGTACAACAATTGTCCCTTTTCCTTTTAACATGTTTTATTGTTTGACATCTCATGTGCAAACCGTACGTATTTACATACTAAAATAAAATGCTCTAAAACGTTGTAATTGAAAATAATTTTTCCTATCGTGCTTCGTATTCGATATAACAATTATAAATTCTTCAATTTGTCGCCAAAGGAACTGTAAACTTTTTCATCGATAACATATAGTCATTTTCCCATTAAAAACCCGATCTTTATCAGTTCTAGAACTCTACAATGGAAAGTTAAACCAAGGGTCACAAAGTGGGCGATATTTATCCTCAGGTATCGATATGAAATTGTTAGGCGCCGATTCGGAATTGGGGTAGATGGGGAAAAGTGAATTAAAAATCCATAATATATAAATAACTAAATGCATCTCAGTACAATAACAAAAAACACTGGAACAAACTATGTTCAGAAATAGTAAAATGCAATATATAATATTTTTACAAAATGAGTGCTAAAAGTTTAAAAGAAAATATGCAACATAGATTGCGGATTATTTGTTCGTGTATTGGTATAAAAATTTCATATTATACCAGAAAATCTACTCGGGGTGTCCGATAATTAAAGTATGATATTTATATAAAGTAACAAAATAACTACATAAATTTCTTGTGTATAAATAAAGTAATAATTGTTCTTTCTCCTTGTTCAATTATAACTACGTGATAGTAAAATAGAGGGGGCTGATAAGAAGTAGAAAAATTCTTGCAGGGGTTAAAGGTCGAAAACTTTTGGGAACCTTAAGAGCTAAAGGGATGCATAAAGGAGTGAACCTTGTATGATCACTCATAATTCGAAAACTTAAGTAATTGTATGGATTTACATATATTGTTAATCATGGATTAGAGAAGGTTTATGGATACATTATTTTAAGTTTTGTGCCTCCTTATTTAAATTTCAGTATTATCCCAGGTGGCATGGAGTATTTATGCTAATTACTTTTACGTGTAGAGAAAGTAAAAACAAACAAACAAACAAAAGTTTAACTTTCGAAATTATTTTTTTCTAATATGCATATTCTAGTTTAATTGAAACATATCATGTCATATTTTATGTACAGTAAAACATAAGTTTTATTACGGAATTGAAGATTTTATGTTATGATATGACAAAAGTTAGTGTGGTACATTGAAAAATATTAAAGTACCAATTAAAACAAATTAAAAAATGGTCCTAAAATTACCTGCTCTAAAACAATTTGAATATTTAATAATCTTATTGTTCAGGATGATAAATTTTAAGTTTATACCTTTTTATCTGCTGATTGTGCTGTAAGTTCTTGAGTGCAAATGGATAAGCAAACATTTATTTGCAAACAAATCATCATCATAACCACAGAAGTCAATAAATATCCATTCTTTTAGGGTGAATAAAACAAGAGAAATAATGATTTGGCATCCAATTTTTCAGAGTTTTCCTTTTAAAAGAAAATATGCAACATATCAAATTAAAATATAAGTTTATAAAGTATATTCAAAATACTTTACCTTGTAAAAAGTTGATGTAATAGTGGTTTATTTCGTATTTGACATATTATAGAAAATTAACAATAATTGTTTTTCCAATTATTATTACCATAATAGGTGGATGAATAACAGTGGGGTAAAAAGATGGGAACCTATATTATTAAACATTATAAAGATAATGGACATTATGAATAAACAGACGCAGCTCCCTTTTTCTATTGCAGTTATCTATCAGCATTCCTGATGTATTAATTATAAAAATTAAAATAATGTAACGATGAATAGGTTGAAGACAACTTTACTGTATGCCATCGTCTTACAACTTTATATAGAAAATATCATGTCCGTATGTCTTTTATACCGACACATTTTGTAAGAATATGATTTTCTAATAAATTTAATGATTTCAACTCGGGTAAAGTTTTGCAATGCTTCCGAAAACACGTTTGTCTCGTTTCTGAGAACTAGAAAATCATTAAAATGTTTACAAATTCCTCATATTCTCGGTTGCAATATCAAAGAACTTCAAAGGAAACTTTCCAAACGCTTTACAAGGTAAATACTTGAGCGTCTCTTACATTAAAATGTTATAAATTTGTGGAAATGCAGATTTTTGGAAAAACGAAACCGATCGTGATAGAGTAATACCTCGAATATTTGTATGTTGAGCATGATTTCTGTTTGATAGAAACATATGAATTGTTTTCAGTTTATTGCAAATGACGAGTGTTCATTTAATGCACCGTTTGAGTATTTATAAACACTAGAAATCAGGTAAGGACCTGCGCTCCATTAATGTGAAGCAGAGATCGAGCTAGAATGTTTCCAGGAGAGAAAATATACTTCCTGACTTGATCTGAAGGAGTATTTTGATTTCCAGAGGAGTAATTTTTAACGAGTGTACAATTATCCTCAAATTTCCGGGTATTTATTAAAGTTATTGTATTTTGTATAAAAAAAAATCCAGGATCATTACACAACAGGATATACATTTCTGATTTTTTTACTTTGAAAAAGAAAATAAGATTTATAAAATGCACTATACTCTTCATTTATGTTAAAAACTGTGCAATTCTAAAGAATATATTTTTTCTTTTTCTTTACAAAATAGTTGCGTAAAAATGCGCATTGCTTAATTTATAATGCGTATTTCCTTATTTTATAGCGTGTAGAGGCGTTATCTCGATCTCTGATGTGAAGTATTAAACTCGTAACATGCATGTCACAACTTTTATCTTATGAATAATTTTATACTAAAAAGTAATTTTCAAAATGTTAATATATTTGTATAGGCTATGAATTAAACAATTGAGAAAAGCATTACTTAAATGCCCCATGCAATAAATTGCAATACTACATGTGAATTCTTATGCAGTTTTTATCTTATATGTTATTGTATAGAAAAAGCACTGTGTCCCCAAGTTAGCTGAATCTTTTTTGATTTCGACCCAGACAGTTCGACCTACAGGAAGATGTAAGGTATCTGTTTGGAAGTCTAGGAATGTGTCACCCAATTTAGATCGGAACCAACTGGAGGAGCCATTCACAAGGACTGTTTCCGCTTTTACCAAATTACGTAGTTTTGTATCTGCATAGTTAACGTGCCTACACTCCGTGTAGACACGGGGATTGTTTGGGCAGCCCTAAATATCGAATTCGGGTTCTCCGAGTGCAACCTCCGTGCTGTACACAGCCTGGCTATCCCGCCCAAATCAGCGGCGACGCATCAGTCGGCAAGCGTTGACGGCCCCGCAGGCCACTTTCATCGCTCTTTTGCATCATGTGAAGGACACCTTTGATGCTTTCATATCAACCAGGACCATTATCTGCAGATAGGTCGCCGGCGACCTGCACTCATGGCACCCGTTAAGAAGCTTTCTATTGACCCAACAGCACAGGCGCCACTGTTTGCAATGGTGTCGGGATAGAGCCACGTGGGCGGCATAATGGCACAGAATCGTGTTCTCAGACGAGTCACGCCTCTGCTTTAGCAATAACGGTAGCTGTGTGATAGTCTGGCGCCGAAATGGTGATAGGTCCAATCCGGCCGCATTTGTGGAACGCCACACCGCGTGACAACGCGGCACAATGGTTTGGGGCACCATTGCCTACGATAGCTGGTCACATCTGACCCGTAATGAGGACACTAAGAAAGCCCAATGATACATGGATGACGTGCTGCGGCCTGCGACACTACCCTTCTTTTAGGGTGCCCAGTGCCATTTACCAACGGGAAAACTCCTAACTACACACACCACGCATCAACCAACATACCCTGCAAAGTACACTGGTGCTACCTTGACAACCAGTCTACCCTGATCTCTGATCAATCGAACACTCCTGGGACGTGATTGGACGTCGCTTGCTTGCGTTGCCACCGCCGCGTTTAGAAGACGAACTCTAGAAAATGATTGACAGAGAATGGGTAGCCATCCCTTAGGACATCATCCGCACGCCCATTGACTCTGTACCTAGACGTATTACTGACTCTATCACCGCCCGCGGTGGTCCTGCAACTTACTCATTAGACGGTGTTATCGCTCAGTGCATCATGTTGCAATTAAAACCACTAATTGTTCGTTGCTCTCTCTCTCTGTTTGCCGATTTTCATCACTTTTTGCCCACTCCTTCTTGGTGTCTCATTTTCACTGTCACGTAGTGTATGTAGCTATAGCTTTTAGTTTTCATCCGGATTTCATCGGGAAACTCCGTCCATAGACTTCACCTAAAATATCCCAATTACTTTAGTAGCTTACTTTGTTGTATATAAATTAAATTTATGCAACGTATCTGACGAGATTTTACGTTCAAGTTATTCTATAAACTTATCTGGCGACGTATAAATACGCACTAAAATGCGTATATTTTCAATTATATTGTTTAAACCTCACCAATCCATAAGCATCTGTAAATTTCTCTTGTTCATTTAACTTTCTTAAAACAAAACAAATTCTTGTGCTTGTGCACCAATATTTCACTAAGAAGTAAGTAAATACATTGAGTTCCAACAATCGTAGCATTTCAAATATTACGTCTTTCAATCCATTGAAAAACTCATTTTAAAATACTAAAATATCAAAATTTTTACAGCTATACTTTGGAAACTGAGACATTGATATAAAATTCAATTATATTAACTTGTAGAGTTTTCAAAGAATGGGCGGAAATAGAAGACACAGCTGATTTATATACCCAAAACTTGGATTAAGAGAGAGCCAATCAGAAAGCAGCATGAAGAATAGTCCAGCTAATACGAAACGAGAACTAACACACATGATTCTGCCAAAACACAATAGGAATACCCCGACAGAATGCTCAAGTCCCAATAAGGTAAATGAGACCTAGCAAAACGAAAAATAGGTTAAAACGACATACAAGAGCTACAGGACGTTTTTTTCTTTTTTTTTTTTTAATGTAAAATTTTTTTGCTTGGATTCCTGGTGTACAGCCGTCCGTTTTTGGCCTCTAATTTTTTTTTTTTTTTTTTAATTTTAAAATATTTAATTTGCACTCAAGGGTTTTTCTTGTTTACCCTTTTAACACTTTTAACTTTGTTCATTTACAAATCTTCTTGCGTTTTTGCATTGCAAACTTTATAACGCTTGTTCATTCTTTAGCCTAAACTCTTAACTTTGATATTTTCCTTTATTTAATAAATTTAAATACGTTGAATTTAACTTTTTTCCTGCTTCGTATGTTTCCAGCCTTGACCTTGTGTATCTTTTGTATTTTTGTATATTTTTGTGTACTGTTGTTGTTGGAATTCTCTTTGTGGTTTTCTCTGTTTTGTTTTTAATTATTATTTTTTCTTTTATTTTCTGGTTTTTACAACTTTGTCTTAACCCTTTTGTCTTCCAACCTTGACCCTTTTCTTTTTCTGTATTCCCTTTTGTATTTTGTGTTAGGGTTTTTTCCCTTCGGGGTTTTCCCCTCTTTACAATGTTCTGTCACTCTTGTATTGCATTGTATTGTACTGTAGTGTATTGTATTGTTTTTATGTTTTGTTTTGTCGTTGCCTATATTTTGCTTGTCTTGGTGTAACTACTTGTGTTGTGATTCAATTTTAATATGTAATGTAATTTCTCGAATCTAAAATAAAGTTCCCGGCCCCACACTTAGCAACAGTAAGACTTCGGGTCTGTCCTGTGGTCTGGGTTTTCAACACTCAACACAAGAGCTACAAAGGTTAAGAAATAAAACGAAGAAAGTGGACAAATTTACAAAGCATCTTGCCAGACAGCGAACAGAAATGAAGTACTGGACAAGTCAATAACTAAATTAATGGAATTTTTCTGGATATGGAAGACTTCGCAGAAATCAAGATCATAGATTGACATGTATTTATTTATGATCCTTGCTGACGAAAACTTAAAAGAGGCCAAGCAGATAGTAACGTAGAGCAATTGAAGATGTATTAAATTCCTGATTTCATGTTTCTTAATACGAAAATGTAAAGCACGTTTAGTTTAACAAATATAAGAAAGACAGCACAAGAAATATTGTAAATGCTGCAACTATTAGTAAAAATAGTAAAATGATAGTGTTATTGAAATTGTTTAGAAAATTTTGAAGCTTCTTTTAAAATACATCCAAAATAGTAGCACTCCAGCAACTTAACCTATACTGCAACTTGTAATGAATTAATGAAATTCCAATTTTTTAATGGACACTACTTATTAAACTGTAAGTAAAAATATTAGCAAGTGAAGTCATGCTTTACTCACATTACGATATTCCCAATAACATGAAAATTTTACGTGTTTATTTTTACATAAAACCCAAATGATTTGGTTTCAAACACGAAAATTATATTTACACGTATAATAGAGAAGAATCTCCCAAAGGCCAAATGGAAACGCAGAGTTTCGAAGTAACTACATTGCTTTATTTTACTTTATTGATGAATGCCATTGGAAAGATTTATACTTCAGGAGTTAGAGTTTTAAAATATGTATAAAGTATCTACATTATAAACATCCCTATTTTAAAACTTGAGCTCAACGTGAAACTCTCCTCTTATCCCGAAGGTAAATTCTGTGTATCGGAATTTAGAGACTGAAACATTTATTGATATTTTCCATGCATTTTTCATTTACCAGAGGAAATGTGTCTCTTGATAAAAGAGTGATTGATTTTTAAACAAACAAATTTTTCTAAGACATAGTAATTTCTGAAATTGTATTTACGGAAGATTCCTATAACTTTCCCTGTAGCAATAGTCTAATGTATAGGGAAACTATCGTGATAGGATCAAGTTTTCGACGGAAGAGCAAGTTTGAAGTATCCCCGAACTCGAATCGAATGTGTTTGAGGTCATGTTTGTCTGTGTGTGTGAGTGTGTGTGTGTGTGTGTGTGTGCGTATATGTGTGTGAGTGTGCGTATATGTGTGTGTGTGTGTTTATATGTGTATATGTTTGTCTGTGTGTGTGTGTGTGCGTATATATGTGTGTGTGTGTGTTTATATGTGTATATTTTTGTCTGTGTGTGTGTGAGAGAGATAGTCTGTGAAAACGATATCTCATGAACGAATGTAGCGTTTCGAATGGAATATGGTACAGATATTACAATTCGTAAACACTAAAACAGTAATAATTACTGTAATCAAGTGCTCGGAAAACTCCCAAATTTTCGAATGAATTAAAAAAATTAGAAATTCAAAACCTTATATAGTGTTACACAAATGATCATTTTATATCCAATTTTCTTATTAAAAAGCAAATGACATTAACTTTAGAATGTCATTTGCTTCATGTCATTCACTTTAGAATGTCATCATGCACAGTCCGTGAGGTATTGCTCATCTTTCAAATAAATGTATAAAAAATCACATAAAATTAAAAAGTATTAGCTATTACGAAACAGTTCACTGTTCATATGTAAGATTATGAGGTAAATTTGTTTACAACATTCTCAACGATCTAGATATTTCACTCTAGATTGATAAAAACATCGTCAAAATTTTTAAAAGGACGCCAAATTTACACATTTATTTCCAAATTGATGAATCACTTATTAAAATATTTTAATAAACGAACTATATTGATTACTGTAAATTCAATCAATATTCATAATTGCAAAGATCTTTGCTACCCCACCCGGAAGTCGAACCAAGGATCTTCATACAGGACAGCCGATGCCTAACCGTTGAGTTACTGGGACATAATTACGAGATCCTGCCATTGAAGTGCACCCTACTCTCTAATGCCACGTTGGCGTGCAACTCTAATGCCACGCTGGCGTGCAACTCTAATGCCACGTTGACTGACTAACCACCTCCTGCTATTTTTACCTCAGGTAAGCCTCCTGATGATAATGTTATCCTCCATGTCAGCTTACTGCGTTATAGTTGTCCTCCTGACTTTGAAATCAGCGCTCAATATAACAAAGTCTACTGAATCCCTGCTAGTACTACTAGGATAATTTTTAGACCTAATACACCTTTGTACTAACCTACAAGGTCGATTTGTTTAAGCGTTATTGTAAAGATCCTTGCTGCCCCAGCAGGTTATCGAACCACAGAGATTCATGCTAGTCTGATGCTCTACCGCTGAGCTACTGGTACGGAGTTTGCTAACCCTTATCGTCGAAGTGGACTCTCCACCATTTAATGTCAGATTGTCGTGCAACCGACGATCTTACTGTCCACCTCCTGCAATTTTTATCTCAGATTATCTTCCTGATGCTATTTTATCCTCCAGATTATCTTCTTGCGTGATCTTTGTCCTCCCGATTATAAAATCGGAGCTCAATATACCAGATTGAAACCAGATGAATCCATGCTTGTCGTACTAGAGCGACTGTTAGACCTCTGACATATTTGCACGAATCTACAATGTCGATATATTTGGGCGTTATTGTAAAGATCCTTGCTGCCCCAAACGGTAATCGAACCGCGGGTCCTCGTAGTAGCCAGCCGACGCCCTACCGCTGAGCTAGTGACACGAAATTGTAAGCTTTTACCGTAAATTGGACTCAGTAAAATTTACAGTGTTAAATGGAGGACCAGACAACATAGAGAGATAGAGAGAAATATATAATTAACAAGCTTTAGAGGGATGTCTAATTAGATGATTCCGATACCAGAAACGAACGAAACACGTATAGGGAAGGCGACAAACATCCATCATACACCATCAACTGTTAATACAGCAACACGCAGACACATGGTATGCTTCGTAAAACCTCGATAATATTTTTTCTCAAATTCAAATGTGTATTGTTGATCACAGAGGGCATTTTGAAAGTACGATACACTAGATTCCTGTGCGTGTAAGTATATTGTATCATTTATGCACATATATAATGGGGCACCATGTAAGCATATTGTATTATATATTGCATGTATATTATATATTGTGTGTATATTGTATCATGCATGTAAATTCATTGTATCATTTCTTAATATGATAGAAAATTGCATATACCTATTGTGTTAATTAAATACCTTTTGTATACAATTTATTTTGGAGTCCTACTATCTAGACAATGCATTGCAACTTTTTAATGACATTTACCGTCTATCTCGCTCTGTTGCTATATTTGTTATCCTAACTTTTTAAGTTCTTCTCTAGGGGGAGCTGAAATCACATTTTATTGGACCTAGCATTAAAGCTGGTTTACTTGCTCTGAAAATAGATATACATTAACAAACCTTTCTAAAACAGAAAAAAACCGCCAATTGACATTTTCTATGATTTAATTTTTGATAATTTATTTAATGGGTGATCTTTTCAATGGAACTAAAAATACCTAAGCAATAACTGGATTATCTCTGCGATATTTTATTTAAATATACTGTTCAAATTTATTTCGCTCTAATAAGGGGTGACAAAAATGTTACTAATTGACAATATTTTATTGCGAGGCGTATAAAAAATTAAATTTCGCATTTTTATGAAATTGCCAGTTTCAGTGGGTACAACTACCATACCTCATTTCTCCTCTGTTTGATGATCATTTTTCATATTTCATTTTACTTCTAGAACCAGTCTTCGAATTATATTTCTTTCGAACACTCCTTGAAGTACTCCGCATAATGGAATGAATGCAACAAATCCATTGCTTAAAATGCCTTGCTGTACATTCGCTAAGTACTGTATAAAGTGCTAGAAATGACAGTTGACTTTCATAAACTGTAACTTATACTCCATTTTATGACACATATCTGAGATGAAAGGTTAGGCAAAAGGCTTTTGATTGCTCAGAAGATCCTTTATGTTAGTTTGAGAATTGCGACCGCTTTCTATCAAAACCTGACAAGAGTTTGGCATATAATTATACGAGGAGCCTTTGTTGATAATATTTCTGGAATTTAGCTACTGAAGATTAGAATATCATTTAAGATTTGAAACATATATACATTTCGGCATAGGAGATTGTAGAAGCAATGCTATTAATTCAAGAATGCAGTAATCAAGGTTATTGAATACTGTAAGTTTTAATACCAGTTTAATGTATTCACAGGTCTTGTTTTTTATGCCGTTTATTACATATATTAATTTATGTTTAATTTAATATACCCGCTTAATTTAGATCAGTGATTTCCAACCAAGGATTTAGGAGAATTTGCAAAATCTTGAGAAAAAAAGTACAACTTAACATATTATTTTGTAATCGAGTGAAAAAATTAAAATATTAAGGTTTCAATTATATTAATAAACTAGCAGCATACCCGTTCTTCGTACGGAGTATATAATATAAAGAAACTTGAAATTCATAATCATGCCCAAATTCTTATAGTATACTAAATGACATGTTTAATCAAAATATTCTGTTAAAATATTTAATATAATGCTCCTAAAAAGAAGTTTAAGAATCTCTGTTCTCGCTATATAAAATTATCTTCATGGACATATCTGAAGAATAAAACATCTTGGACCCCTTATGTAAGCAAATATAAAAAAAAATATGGAATTGAATCAATATATGCAAAATAAAAGCGTTAAAATTGTATGGGATCCGTACTAATTATATACGCGAATATTAGAAAATATAACCTGTATTAGTAGATTACATGTATAAATTGAAAATACCAATAAACCCGTAATCTTTAAATCTGAAGACAGTCATTTATTCCAATATATGTCAAAATTAAAGTGCTAAAATTATATGGGAAGATATACACGTACTACTTATAATGTCCGATTATTAGTAGAAGATTACCCGTTTTGCAATATGAGTCACAAATGTTTTTTGGTAAAATACAACAGACGACGTAATAAATTGAATATATAATTAATCCCCTTAATCTTCATACCAGAAGACTGTACTTGATTCCAATATATATGCCAATATATGTCAAAATATATGCCAATATACCTGTACTACTTATATTCTCGTAGGTTAGAAGATATACCCGTGCATTCCTAGAAGATTACTCGTACAACGTACAATATGCGTGTGTCAGCAATTTTTGCCGCAATAAAACAATGGCGTAATAACTTAAAAATATCAATAATCCCTGAATCAATAATTCCGGAAAATATCAATAATAATATTGTTTAAACCTGAAGAGTATAATTGATATTATCCAGTCCAAAATGAAATGGCAATGAAATTTATTTTATATACATATCTTCATTATTCAAATCGGAAAGGATTTAATAAAAATCGTCTGCCGGATGAACACATTGGATTTAAATCCGTTGCTAAGCGACATGATATCATTTGCTTCAAATAAATTGGTAGAAAATATATCGTCTAAATAGTTATATTTCTATGGAACATTTGGCGACAGTTTCGTCAAATTAGCGACATTTTAAAAAATCGCCAAATTTATCGCCAAGTGGGACTGTAGAACTGACAGTTCCACTTTGCGACAAATTGACGAAATATCATCACAATACTATCCCCTAACAAAAAACAATTAATATCATTTATGTAGCGCAATTTTATCAATTTCAAGATATTTTTATAGATTTGAAAACATTTTTATCAATTTGGTGACATTTTAAAAATTCGCTAAATGTATTACTAAGTAGGATGGTTGGTCTGACAGATAAATGCTAACCAAACATCATTTCAGTACTCTCTTCTAACAGAACAAAAGAAAATTTCATTGATATGTAGAAGATCCAAGCCACACGACCAACCCGAAAGTTTATGGCAGCTGTTTGTGTGTCGTTTATATCAATTTGGCGACATTTCCGTCAATTTGGCAAAGTTTAAGAAAAGTTGTCAAATTAGCGATATCCCTCCAAATTCGTAGCTTTGAATTTGCAGATCTGAATGAAACATTCTTATCCCGTTTCAATATACTAAATGAAAACACTACAATTGTATTAGAAGATATACCCGCTCTACTCTTTTTCTGTTTCAACAATCGGCTATATGAATTTATTGGCTAAACACAATATATGAGTTTAGTAGCTAAATAAGATATAAGCTTGAAAACTCTTTGCCAAAATAAATGAAATTGATGTACGCAGTCAGCAATTAATATAATTAAAAGAAAAATCAAACCGTCCATTCATAAGATATACTTTTATATCCATTTATCCATTTATTTACTATTTAAATCGAAAAAAAATAATAAAAACATTAACAAACACATTTAATTTAATTGCGATGCCGAGCAACATGATATATCCTCCTAAAATGTTAAAATTTATTAACCACTAACAGCACACCCGTTATTCGTACGGAGTGTATAATTTAAAGAAACTTAAATTTCGCAATCATGTGCGAATTCTGTTAAAATATTAAATTTATTGCTCCTAAAGAGAAGTTTAAGAATATATGTTCTCACTATGCAAAATTATCTTCACGATCAGATCTGAAGAATAAAACATCCTGCCCCCTTTTGTAAGCAAATTTACAGAAGAAAAAATAGGAATTGAATGAATATATGCTACCCCGTACTAATTATATTGTCGCAGATCAGAAAATATGCCAATGTGTTAGTAGAAGATTGCCCGTATTACAATATGCGTCTCAAAAATATTTGCCAAAATAAAAGAGATGACGTAATAAATTGAAAACATCAATAATATCCGTACTCTTTATACCAGAAGGTCGTAATTGATTCCGATATATGCCAATATATATCAAAACATATGTCAATATACCTGTACTACTTATATTCTCGTAGATTAAAAGATATACACGTGTATTTGTAGAAGATTCGTACAACATACAATATATGAGTTTAAACAATTTTTGTCATAATAAAATAATTGCATAATAACTTGAAAATATCAATAATCCTTGAATCAATAATCCCCGAAAATATAAATAATAATAATTTTTAAACCTGAAGACCGTAATTGATATTATCCAGTCAAAAATGCTATAAGAAAAATCAAATCGTTCTTTTCCAAAATATATTTTTATATCCATTTATTTATTATTCAAATCGAAAAAATAATTATTAAAATTAACAGACAGATTTAATTTAATTGCGTTTCTGAGTAACATGATATAAGATAGAATCTTATAACATGTTAAATATGTCATGTCTTATAACATAAACTGCGAAATTAAATAACGATTTTGATTTCTCTATACTTCTCATTGTTCCGTAAAAGCTTGTTTTAAATAAACCATGAACCATGGAGATAGATTTCCCCTTTAAATCGTGTTTCAAACAATTCATGTTTTCAGAAAGTGACTAATTAACGCAAAAAATCTCCCATCAAACTCAGAGATTAAATTTTAATTCACTTTCAAACGATTTTCAAGCTTTTCGTTTGGATAAACCACGGAGTTAGGGAGTAGAACTAATAGGAAAAAGTTCCGTTTTTCATTAATATCTCGACAACCCCAGGTCTTAGAAACTCGAAACTTGGACAAAATTTATGGGGGGATATTTCAAGGCTATTCACTAAATTTCATTAAATTCGGTTCAGCCGTTTTTCCGTGATGATGAGACAAACGAAAATTTCGTTTTTTACTAATATCTCGAGAACCACTGGTCGTAGAAACTCAAAACACGGATATAATTTTAAGTGGGTCTATTTCTGGGCTACCCACAAAATTTCATCAAATTCGGTTCAGCCGTTCTCCCGTGATGGTGTGACAAACAGACAGACAGACAGACAGACAGACAGACAGACAGACAGACAGATTTTCATTTTTATTTATATAGACTATATTATATATTTCAACTATATTGATAACTATCCTAATAAAAATCATTACAGGTTATATAAGCAATGTTTACTTATAATCAGTAAGCCAGATGTTAAGTGAAAGTGCTCCAATAACTAAATTTTGTGAAATTTGGTCAATTAGTTTTTTATATAGAATGAATACAGATAATTTTTGCGAGTCACTTCGCAAAAAAATGCAGGTTTATTTATCCTGAATCGCATGAAAATTTTAGAGTGAATACATACATTGCACAGACCTACACACATACACGTACATACACCCACACACAGACACACACCCAAAGACACACAAAACATACGTCACTCATAAAATATTCCTTTTACTAGAGGTCCCAAAACGTTTAGATCTGTCGAAAACTCAAGTTCCGATTTCGCACACGATTCCAATAGTTTCCCTGTACATTACCATGTATTACAGGGCAAGTAAAAATCTGATGTGGCAGTACATGACTTTCCCTGCAGACTCAAATCCATATTTTCTTTATTTCTTTAATAATTCATTAAATGGAGTTTAAGTGCATAAAATAACACTGAATTTGCACTTTAAATTCAATTTTTGTTTTTATTTGGTAATTGGACATTTTTTCAAAGGCGGTGTAACAAAAGTGTTGTTGTTGAGAGCCAAACCGCCCGACCTACCAGAAAGGTGTAAGGTAATTATTTGGACGGATGGGAGGAACCACCCAATTTAGAACGGAACCCAGTGGGGGAGGCATCCAAAGGGACCGTATCCTCCTTCCCCTACCACTGATCTCTTGGAAAGACTTGCGTACCCACATGTTTAACGTGATCGTACTCCATGTGAACACGGCGGCAGTTTTGGCTACGGAGAGAATCGAACCCAGGCCTACCGAATACAATTTGTAAGAAAAGTGTTGAAGACCCAGACCGGAGGACCCGGAGGACTTGAGCAACTATTTGGACGGCAGGGAAAGTGCAAGAAAAGTATGAAAAAACTCAAATCTCTCGAGGATAATTAGTCCTAAAATAATAGAATTGGTCTTCTTCTGTTTCTCGTCAAAAATTACGTATAAAACAGGTATTTAATTGATACATTTCAGCATATGAATTCTTTTATTTTAGATATTATCGATTTTTGCGGCCATTTGGTAAAGGAAGGCAGGTTCTTTATTTTCGAATCGTAGCAGAATCTAATCAGCACTAGAATATCCCACAAGTAACTTATCTACCTAATTTTGTGAAATTTGGTTAATTAGATTTTTACCTTGATTGGATATATAAGATTTTTGAGGGTCATTTCGCAAAAGAAGGCGAGCTCTTTCATACCGAATCATACCAAAAGCAAATCATCACCAGGGTCATACACAAGAGACTTACCAAATTTTATGAAATTTGGTTTATTAGTTTTTGAGTTAGTGTGGATACATACAATATAGGGAAAGACAGACACACACACAAACGTCACTCTAAAAATAGATTTTTCGTACTCTAGAGATCCCAAAACGTGTGGGTCCGTCTAAAACTCGAGTTGCGATTTTCGACGCGATTCCAATATTTCCCTATACATTACCATGTGTTGCAGGGAAAGTAAAATGCAACTCAATACAGAACCCAATATGTAACATTTCCTCTTATTATATTGGTAGGAAAGTTTTCTCTGTAATCGTGTGTGCACAAGCAGGATAAAAGAATGAGCCCAAATTTCTAACTAACTAAATTGTTTATTAACAATCACATAGTAAACAGGAGCAATGTAAGTAAAACACCATTTAAATGCTACACTAATTTCATAAAAAAAACCCGATATTTTTCTCGAAATATTGTCAAAAGACATTTCACAGAACAGCTTCTGCTATTCTCAAAACATTGACAAAAATCACAGTTCAATATAACTCGTATCACGTCAACTGCTCTCCGATTGAGTGAGGATTCCTTTAATAGACTCGCCATAGAAACTTCTAGAAATCTCTCATAACACGTAGAAAAATCGTTATTTCTAAGTGCTTCTCAAAGATTCGGAAAGTCGTAAAATGTCCCCAAACCCAATAAAGGTTAAAACCACAAGGACGGTGCCATCTTTCCCCCTAATCATCCCCCCACGAAACTATAGTCCTTATATCTGTATTATAAAATATTTGTGATAGGAAGTGTAAAAATCTGATGTGGGGATCACATGATTTTCCTTATATAATGCAATGAATTTACTACTTTTACAGTAAAAAAAATATGTTTTTCTTGTAGTAGATACTTATATTCTTTCTACGATATTGAACTTTCGACAATTAGTCTTCATTTTCATTGATTTATAGTCATTTTTATACATTTGGCGATATTTTCGTTAATTTGGCAACATTTCAAAAAATTGAAAAGTTGGCGACATTTCGTCAAATTCGTCGCCAAAATCTCGCCAAGCGTAACGGACGGAGAAATAAGTTATTCTTATAGTAGATAAATGACTATTGGCGTTCAAATACAAAAGTATTACTCAAAGTACCTTTTCTCATGAATGGAAGGAGCTAGATCCACGAGAATGATGTCACCAAATTTATCGCATTATATTACATATAAAAAGTGAACATGTTTCTCAACAGTTAACATTTATTTTTAATTTATGGGATTTTTTAATAAATTTACTTGAAAAATGAGCAAAATCTCCAGAACGGTTCATGATAGCGTTCTAAAGTTTATGTCAATTGTTTTTTAAGGAAAATTACATAAGAAATGCCTATTTCCGTAACTTTATTAAAGGTTTTGATTTTTTGATGATTTTTTCAAAATTTCACTCTAAAATTTAGGGGGGGTTCTGAACATTCGATTGTGTTTTAAAACCAGCTTCCAGTATTCACGGATCGCAATTTTTGTACCAAATTTCACTCGAATCGCTCCATTTGTACGTGAGACATGGTCTCCACAGACTCACTGACACACACACACACATACACACACATACACACACACACACACACATACACACACACATACACACAGACATCAAATCAAAAAATTTGATTCGTGATCAGGAATGTTTGAAACGTGCTCTCCCTTCGAAAACTCGAACTCGAATTCGTCACAATACTTATACATTATGTATATAAGGAAAGTAAAAATAAAATAATTTAGATCTGTGACATGTGCGCATTGACATTCTCAGTATAAGCGTATGTGCGTATGTCTTGCGACTAATGTGCACTCCTGCCATGGAATGGCTGTGAGTGTTATATCCAAACGTTTCATCTTCCATAACTCGTTGATTGCGGTCCAATTTGGACGAAATAAACTGCATTTTGTTCATATATTGAAATTGTATAATTTTCCAAAAAATAAATAAACAAAATTAAAAGCAACCCCGAACAGTCTTGAAAACTTTACTTAGATAACTTAACCTAGATAACAAAACTCACATTATCCTTATCACATTCTGCATATGCGAAAAAAGTAATGACAGAAGAGTGATGTTTCACATCAATCAATGCCGTTTAAAAGAGTTATTCAATATCATTTTTATTAATCATCTACTTGTGATAAAGGTATAAAATGTTCAGATAGACTAATACTTGTAAATGTATTTTCAAATATATAACACTGGACTTCATCACATGTTTTCGAAACGCTAATATTTCCGGAATCATAGGTGTGAAATAAGGATACAAGTATGAGTCCAAATTTCTGGATAACTAACACGTTTATTTACAAACACATCTGAAACAGGAACAATATACAGTAAAACAGCACCTAAATGCTCAACTAATGTTACAAAATAGCTGACTCTCTCACTATTCTCAAAACATTGACGAAAGTCACAGTTCAATATACGTCATATCTCGTCAACAGCTCTCCAACTGATTAATGACTTCTTTTATAGACTCTCTATAGAAGTTTTTGAAAATCTCTCATATCTTGTAGAATATCGGTTATTTCGATGTGTTTCTCGAACCTTCGAAAAGTCGCCAAATGTCTCAAAATCGGCGATAAATTGCCAAATATGACAATCCTACTCCGAACTTCAGCAGCTGGCAAGCCCAGATTCATATCATTGGAAAGGTTGTCTGTACGGTTGTTTTCTCCGTCTGGTCTTCGAATGTGACGACAGTGAGAGGGAGAAAAATAGATTTCAGAACACGATACAAGTTCGTAACGATATGTTAATGACTTTTCATTCCGGTAAAAATCTAAATTGTTATATAGTTATATATTGCATGTGACCAAAATCGCCTTGTGTTATTAGAAAATAGGCTATTTCAAATATTAAAGGAGTACTGGGCTCTTAGAGTTATCATAAATGTAAGTAACACACATGACTGCAATTCAATAGGCAGAAGTACGGCGTCTGTACCTGTCTAAGTTCATTTCTTTTTTTTTTTTTTGGCTACAATATGGTCTAATTCTTTATTTTTTTATTTTTTAATTAATGGATACCATCGTTTAAGAGTTATCTGGATTCATTCACACGATGCCAGATTTTTTTTTCTCCCTAGTGAAAATCAATGCTTTGGTATTTAATGTAATTGGAATTTTCTGCAAAACCTCAAACACGAATCCTTAAACAAGAATCAAACAGTAAATGTATTAATATTATCTTTCAGTGTGAAATAAATATCATAGTTTCCTTTTATTCACCCATCTAATAAATATTAAAATAAAATATGTATAATAATTAAAATACATTTATGGAAGACCCACATACTTCATATTTGAAAATGGAACAAGAACGTTTCTGTAAAAAATTTAAATTTTTTTTTATGAAAATACATTTCATATAAGTAATAAAAAAAGTTGCTACACATGACTCAGTCTTTAAAGTAGTCTAATGCTTTTAATTCATCAAACATAAAATTGTTGATTTAATTAAAAGGTTTAGAGCTTTATATTGAAAATCCTTTTTTCAAAATTTAATCCAATTATATACAAGTGTCTCATAATTTAATTTGTTCTTTATTTTTATCAAATAATAAGCACTTTGAATAATTTTTCTTCCTTTTAAATTTTTATCTTCCTTTAAAGAAAGGTTTCTTTTTAATCTAATGAGTATCGCCCTCGTCATTCTTTCAGCAGTTTGTTTAACTCTTATATTAACGGGATATTTGAAAAAAAAAATTACATATCGATATTTATTTGAATTGTTTTCTTACATATAATTTAACTTGCTCAATCTGCTGGAAAGCATTTACTAATTTTTGCATTTATTGATTGCAACCAATGTACCAATCTGATGATGATATGTACCAATGAGTGTACCATTTACCAGAAAGGCGATCTTTGCTACAGAGTTCGAAACAAATAGAAATAAAACGTTTCTGAGTCGCCGGAAATATTTTATAATAAAAGTTATATATAGTTTATGATTTCATTTGATTAATATTATGGATCATATATCTGTTGTCATAGAACTCATCTAGAAAACTACCATGAATCAGGAGGCAACAAACTGAAATGAACAAAATATGTATAATGAAGCATCATTAGGCTTATGAGTGCCAATTTAGCCATTTTATGGCCATAACAAGCCGTTTTTGAGGCATTTATCCATAAAATATCACGTCTAGCCATTTAACCATTAATCAATACATAGCCAGCCATTAAGTAATTTTGAATTTTTACTCCAAATTCAAGTAATTTCTAAAAGTTTTGAATAATTTGACCCGTTATTACTTTGATAGTTATATAAATCTCTTATAAAATTTTCGGAAACGTGAGTGTAAAGAACACTTTAACACGATATAATAATTATTTTTTTTAACTGCTTCCTGTATGAAAATGGCTAATATATTTCTATAGGTATTTTAATAGAACTGCTAAGGCAATTTCGTTTCCTTAAGTGAGATGCCGATTCGTGTTAGCAGTTCTAATAAGTGAAGGCGGGCAGCACATGACTTTCTCTGCAAAACGCTTCGTTATTCTTTCAATAATTCATTAAATCGAGTTTTATTGCACATCATAACAGCCATAATTATTTTAAACTACACAGAGTTTTCCTATTTAATTCAAATTTCCTTTTTATTTGGTAACTGTACTTATTTTTATAGGTTTCGTAGCGAAAATTCAAAAAGCTAAAATATCTCTAGAACGGCTAATCCTGGAGTAATGGGCTTGGTTCTATTCTATTTGTCGTGAAAAATTACATAAAAATAAGCATTTAATTGATATATTTGAGCAAACGCAGTCTTTTATTTTTATATTTAACGATTTTTGTGGGCCATTTCGACACAAAAAATGCAGGGGGTTTTTCCGAATCGTATCAAAATCGAATCAGCCCCAGGTTAGCCTACAAGGAATTCATCTACCGAATTTTGTAAAATTTGGTACTTTAGTTTTTCAGTTAGAGTGAATACAAGCAATTTTTGCGGCCGTTTCGAAAAAAGTCGGGCTGTTTTATCCCGAATCATACCCAAATCTAATTAGCACTAGGGTCACCTACAAGGAACTTACCTACCAAATTTTATGAGATTCGGTCTATTAATCTTCAATTAGAGTGGATACAAAATCTGGACAGACAGACGGACACACCCACACACACACAGACGCCACGCTAAAATAGTGTTTTCCTGTTCTAGAGGTCTCAAAATTTGCAGATCCGTCGAAAACTAGAGTGGCTATTTTCGGCACGATTCAAATACTTTTCCCATACATTACCAAGTATTGCAGGGAAAGTAAAATTTGAATGTGAATGCAAAATTAGTTAACTGAAGTTGGTAATAGAATATTGTGATATATAGAATATACTACTGTTATTGCAGATATCGATTATATCAAGCTTACGGGCGCATAATAATAGTTAAAACGATCTATGAATACTGTTATCTGCATTAGATGCAATGTCCCAACTGAAATAAAATTTTAATTTTACTGTCAGCATTCGGGCTATGTTAAATCTAAATTTGACAATGTCAAGTTCGTTAATGTTGGTTAAAAAATATATTACTGTTATTACACGTCAACTATATTTTTATCGCATGGTGTACATAAGGAAAGTACTGTAATGAGAAAACATTCTACTCGTATTTTAAAAATTTTAATGGTTTTACTAGTTTGGGGAACAGCTGTCGTGCTCTGAGGTGTGTATGTCTGTCTGACGAATTATTATATCAACTGTTGCTGAAAAAAGTACTCGCAATTATTAAGAAAATTGACCAATAAAACTATGTATTATTGGTACGGTCTGCTTTATCTAGAGTTTAAAAAAAAAATACTCAAACTAAAGTAATATTACGTATTATCAATATATTTTGATTGAGAAGTTAGTGAATGGCTATTTTAGAAAGTTGACAAGTCACCAATTAAAGAAGGAATTGTTTAAAAACATCAAATTTGATGTAATTTTAATAAGACATTAAGTTCTGGTATTATTTTGTACGATACTTCGAATTTATTAGATATAAACAAGAAATTTATGAAGTAACCTTCATATAGTGACAGATTCTGGGTACACTTAATTTTTGGCAGAACAATTAAGCCTTTCATTTTCTTTTACACACTTATTTCATACATTCATACATATTTTCGGAAAAAGAAGAAGTGACAATTCCAGAACAGTACATGGAAATCCTTATTGTACCTCTAGAATTATGTACGTATATAAGTGACATAATGTTGAAGGCCCAGACCACACGACCAACCCAGGGGTTTATGGTAACAAATTGTGTGGCCGGGAGTGACATAATGTGTAATAGTGATATAAGTGATGTATATAAGTGTGTCTAAATACATATAAGTGATCATCTGAGCTCTATCTACTTTTTATACTTTTTAATAAAATGCATTATTGGAATAATAATTTACATAAATATCGTGTTGGTTCTGTAATTCGTATGTCAATTACCCATTTATGAAAATATTTAAACTCCCTTAGAAAATAAATGATAGAAACTCCAAGAAAATTTGACTTTATGCCGTCTTTAAACAACATTATATTTTTCCTGAATATAATGAAAATGTATTCACCACATCACATTTCTGGACTCGTTAAAGTTACCTTTCAAAACAAATGCTAATCTCTGTAAAATGAAAATATTTCTAGTATAATAAGTTGTTATAAAAGTGAAAACTTTTAACGAGCGTAATTATATCATCCATTTTACCATATTTGAGCCACATTTAATCTTCTTTCAGAAACCATAAATAAATTGCAGGTCCTAATTTTGAGTGCAGTCATTTCAGCTGGCTTATGAGATGAGTTGTTGATGGTTGGTAATTTGAAAGATACAGCATTTTATTACAAATATTTTAAGCCATTTCTGTTTCTAATCCACAATGGACTATTTTACGAATGAAAATGTAAAACTAAAATTTAAATATATATGTTCCTTTATTGTAACATTAAAATTTTTAGGATTGTCGCTGCGTTTCAAAATCAGTCTTGTCCAATATAATCGCAGGTAAAATAATTGTTGAATATAATTTATGTCACACTGAATTAAATCTATATAGTACGTTATCTCAATTACATTGTTATTTATTGAATATGTTATCTCAATTGTTTTATAGCTATATGTTAGTAATGCAAGATTAAGGCAGGAAATGTAATTTAGATATTTAAAATTCTACTTTTATGATATGTTTGCTTTTATGTTATAGACGATATTGTGAAAATTCTGGTATATACAAAGTTTAACCAATGATACAAAGAATATTGAATTGGATTAAGTACAAAACAAATACTACTAATTATATTGATAAATATTTTTAAATGCTTAAGCTATTCGAGAACTTTACTCAAATAAATAAAATATATCAAATTTAGACTAAATTAGGCAACTCATTTATATAGTCACCTGTATTTCCTACTACGGCTTCCTACAAATTAGCCAAACATTTAGTTTCTAGGTTCTTTATTATATTGTATAATATATTATAAGATATACTAATTAGTATATCTAATAATATTCATACTTGCCACAATTCTGCAGAAATTGTAAATAAAATACGTAATTTAAATTTTTTGAGTTTGGTTATAGTCTTCTTCAATCAGTCCCTATTTACCAATTCGGTGCTTTTGAGGATGCATTGTCTTATCTCAGGAAAATATTATATGAAATCCATTTCATAAAATTTGAAATTTATGAGAATGTTTTTCTAACTAGAACCTAATTAGTGCAAAATTATTCTGTCTTTCATAAAATATTACATAATATGCCTGCGGCTTGACTGTGTGTAATCCCCTCATTCTTATTCTCAGTGACATTTATATACATTATCTTGAAAGTAAACCTTTTGAAATTATCTAGTCTGATTTTTATATCCGTTCTATTGAAGACAGTTTTGTACTACTGGATCACTCTCATAATGATGCTGATGGTGTTTTGGACACTTTGAATTCTATTGATCATTCTATCAAATTTACTTATTAAACACAAAACAACAATCGTATTGGATGTCTTGATTATCCGCAACGATAATGAATTTCTCGCGTTGTTCATTCGTAAACTATTTTCGTTTTTCTTTACTTCCACATGAAAATTTCTGTCATCCGCCTAACAAGAAAATGGCTGCTTTTAATAATACATTTATCTATTGTGTTTTGAACTTTTGTCTTACTATATATTTTCCCAATTCTGAGATAAATGATGTAAAAGCTATTGCTGTCGAACTCGGTTTTTCTCCAAGCATTGTTGATCGCGTTTCTTAAGAAAATTCTAACTATTCCTATAAACATTTTCTTGAATCTAATTTCAACACTACCTGTGGTGCACAAAAGAGAGAACTTTATGTAAGAGTTTAGAATTATTAAATTACTCACAATTAACGTGGTCGTTACTCGTATAACATTTGAATTGTGCCGCATTGAAACCCACCATATAGATCTTTAGTGCGAGATCCTAAATAGAATATATTAACATAATACTACTTACAATTAACTGCAACCATTTTAACTATAAAATAGCATTATTTATTAAGAACATTATATGCATTATTAAATTAATTACAGAAATTACCACATATAATTTTCGGTGGAGACTGGACATGTGAGACCAGACAAGTTATTATTATCAAAATGGTAATGACCTTTTACAATATTTAACAGGTCCATACCTTTAACTGTGACTTGACATTGACACGCAGTTCATGACATCATGAATATTTCATTGGGCACCTTATCTGTATCCATTTTTATGCATCTCTCAATACATTATACTGAATGATATCCGTTTCACATCTGTATCTATTCTCTCAATGATCTCGGTTTCACATCTCTGACTGATCTCATCTCAATCAGTTACTACTCTATATTACTCTGAGTACCTTAGACTTATGTCTTCTTTATTTCTCTCTCTGTTTTAGTTCTCTATATTATACTGAATACAACTGATCTGCAACCGTAATTTTTACATCTCTGATAATATAGAATCTTCTCTCGGTTGCCACGTCTTTTTGTCTGAGGTCTGGTACGCCTCTTTGGCTACCATTGGCCGACCTCAGGGCGACGTGGCAACACTCCTTCCATATTGGTTTAACTTTGAACCAATCCCATGGTTTTTCCTTTAGCCTCCGGTAACTGCTCTGGCTCGTCCCAACCTGTATTTGAAACCCCCATATTTATAGCACTTGCTGACCTCTCGGATCAGGGCTGCAATACATTGGCGTCTTCCAGCCTGATGCCATTGTTTGGCGTGCTAGATATCATAAATTCAAATATAAAACTGTCTACGTTATTCCTGGTCTCACACATTACCACTTGTTTATTTCCTCATTTTTCCCATTTTTTCCAAAATCAGTCAGCTGATTGGTAAAATCCTTAAATAATTCAATTTCAATATTGTGTTTGCTTGTATTAATAAACTTTCTTATTTTAAAAAATACTATAAAAAATTCTAATAGTTGGGTTGTTTGCAGAATTTCTTGTCAGTGTGGTCTTTGATGAATTGGCCAAACTAAACGTACTTTAAAATTGTATTAGGGAAAATAAAATCTATGTTATAAAACATGAATTTAATAAATGTTATCTGCTCAACATTACTTTTATATTGACCACCGATTTACGTTTTCTTCTTCAGGTAGTATACAAAAATGCACTTTGCTCTATAATCTGGATTTGCTAAAGTCTCCTGTATTCAAAACAATTTGGTAATTTAGTTAATAATTTGTCCCGTTACCGTTTTTGTACACGTTCTGGCCGAAATGTCCTGCAATGTTTATATTTTTCTTTATATTTATTCCATTTTCGTCCATTAGCCTTCGTGGCTCTTGTGTTGTCTTGTTGGGATATTTCTGTTGTGTTTTGGCGCACTCTAAGTTTATTGTTTTATTTCTATGTATCGGATTAGCTGGGATTCATTCTGCTTTCCGATTGGATATCTCACATGGAATCCTGATCCACGACAGAAGTCCCTCTTTTAACCTTCTGTTCCTTTTATTTGCGCCCATTTCTTCTTTTTGACATCGTGTTTGTTGGTTGTCTAGAAACTGATGAATGTCAACTGGTGTGTCCTGCATTACTTTGTTAGTTGTGCTTCAATACGTTACTGAAGTTTTCCATGTCAGTATATTATTATAATAAAATAACCTACATACCCTAATATATTGACAAAATAGCCTTATCACATGCATATGAACTTCCGTGTATTTATTTTATGTGCACATTGCATTAGAATAGAATACAACTAGGAGTCGGGAAAATTAAATAACAAATATTCCCAATATATTTCATCTCTATATTTTATGGATGCAATAACAAAAAAAAAGAAAAATACAAATACTCTACTCTAATCATTGAATCTAGTTCCATATCCTAAAGCTAATATAATGGTTTTCCTTTTCACTTTATACTGTGATACTAATCTGGAATTTTAATTCACTTGCATTTTCATGTTTCCTGAAACAATTTTCTGAGTTGGTAAGAAGTGTTTCAACAGAAATGTATTTTTTATGTAAAACTTTATAACGCTTGATGTTAGAGAATGACTTTATTCCATATATAATTTATTCACAAGCAGACTTGCACATTTATGTTCCGTGCACTTTTCTGACAGAAATTTGTGATTAACAATCAATTTTACTGAATTTCTGAATAAATTAAAGAGTATATATTAGATATAGAGTTTAACACGAGCTTGCTATCATTTGAAAAATCAATATTTTCAGAAAATAAATTTTATTATTTTGCAGGGTGAGTGGAATGTCGAACATACGAAAATTTAAAATCATATAATTTACACAGGAATTGAAACAGCAGCATTTTTTCATTTAGATAATACTAAAAAACCCTCAAGCAATATCTGAAATATTGCCTGATGTTTTATATACGTCAGACAATAATTACAAAGCAATTATTTCCTCTAAAATGCATAATGCATATTAATGTAAAGGGGAAGTATTGGTAACGTATAGAAAATCGCAACTCTTAGTTTCGATGCATCTATACGTTTTGGGACTTCTAGAATAAGTAAAAAACTATTTTTAGAGTGATGTCGCAATGGATGTGCCTATCTGTGCAATGTATTTATTTAATCTTACTCAAAAAAAAAATCATAAAATTTTATAAGTAATTCTCTTTTATCCTGCTGCTGTTACTTTCCCTGCAATACATTGTAATGTATAGGGGAAGTATTGGAATTATGTCGAAAATCGCAACTCGAGTTTTCGTCGGATCTACACGTTTCGAGACCTCTAGAATACAAAAAATCTACTTTTAGCGTGACGTCTGTGTGTGTGGCTGTGCGTCTGTCTGTGCGTCTGTGTGTCTGCCTGTCTGTGCAGATTTTGTATCCACTCTAACTAAAAAATTAATAAACCGAATTTCATAAAATTTGGTAGGTAAGTCACTTATGGGCGAATCTGGTGCTGATTAGTTTTGGGTACGATTCGGGATAAAATAACCCGCTTTTTTTTGCGAAATGGCCCGCAAAAGCTTGTATCCCCCCCTAGATGAAAAACTAATGAATTGAATTTCACAAAATTCGGTATATAAGTCAGTTGGGGGTCACCCTGGTGCTGATTAGATTTTGGTAGGATTCGAAAAAAATAACCTGCTTTTCTGCAAAATGGCCAGCAAAAATCTCCAAAATCTAAAATAAAAAACTACGTATGCTCAAATATATGCATTAAATACTTGTTTAATACGTTATTTTTAACGAAGAAAATAATAAGACTAATCCCATTACACTAGGAATAGCCGGTTCTCGTTAGATCACCGAAGTCAGGCAGCATCGGGTGCGTTTAGTACTTGGGTGGGTGACCACCTGGGAACACCGTGTGCTGTTGGCACTTTTCGGGCGCGGTAGCCCGGTGGTTTGCGCGCTGGATTTGCACGCTGCCACAACTGCCGCCGTGTTCATACGTAGTAGGATCACGTTAAACGTGTGGGTCCGTAAGTCCTTCCCAGAGGTTGGCGGTAGGGGAAGGAGGGTACGGTCCCTGTGGATGCCTCCCCCACTGGGTTCCGGTCTAAATTGTGTGGCACTTCCCGGCTGTCCAAGCAGTTACCTTAAACCTTTCTGGTAGGTCGGACTGTCTGGGTCTCAACACTAGGAATAGCCGTTCTCGAGATATTTTTTCGCATTTTCTCCACGTCACCTTTGATAATAAGTCCAGTTATTAAATGAGAACGAAAATTGAATTAAAGGTGAATTAAATTTAATTAAAATGAAGAGAACGTGAATATAAGTCTGCATGGAAAGTTATGTGCTGCCTACATCGGATTTTTAGACTTGGGTACGACATGTGTAGAAGAACCTGTATTTTTTGCGATATGACTCGTGAAAACCGTATGTATTCATCTAGCTCATTGAGCGAACTTCACAAAATTTGGTAGATAAGTCACTTCTTTGCTACCTGATTTGTGCTGATTTAATTTTGGTTCGATTCGTGGAAAAAGAACTTGGCCTTTTGTACGAAATGGACCGCATAATACATTAAAATCTGAAATAAAATATTAAGTATTCTCATCAATTAAATGCTTGTATTATACGTAAGTTTGGATGATAAAAAGAACAAGATTAATTCGAATACTACAGGATGAATCGTTCTCGACATATTTGGTTATTTTCGTATTTTTAATAAGTCCCCTTAAAAAACTACGACAGGTTATCAAATTAAAACTAAAAAATCTGATGTGGACAGCACATGACTTTCCCTGAAGACTTTTATATCCACCTTTTTTATTTTAATTAAATTTAATTCATTTTATTTCAATTTTCGTTCTCATTTGGTAACTGGACTTATTTTCAAAGGTGGCTCAGAGAAAATACGAAAAACTCAAATATCTCGGGATCGGCTAGTCGTAGTGTAATGGGGTTAGTCTTACACTTTTATTCGTTAAAAATTACGTATAAAACAAGCATTTAATGTTATATTTGAGCATACAAATTTTTTTATTTTAGAATTTTTGCGGGCCATTTTGCAAAAAAAGGCAGGTTAGATTCCCCCGCGTGTGACTTACCTACCAAATTTTATGAAATTTGGTCAATTAGTTTTGTAGTTAGAATGAATACAAAATCTGCAGAGACAGACGGAAAGACAGACAGACGGACACACACACATACGTCACGTTAAAAATAGTTTTTTTTTGTTTTCTAGAGGTCTCGAAACGCGTAGATACGTCGAAAACTCGCGAAAGTATTGGAATTTTCGGCATGATTCCAATACTTTCCCTATACATTACCATGTATTGCAGGAAAAGTAAAATCAATCAAATTTGATAATTCAGTGTAAATTCGAATAATTATGGGTGTTATTTTGTGCGATTAAACTCAATTTATTGAATTATGAAAGAAACATAGAGACAATGAATTTGAATCTGTAAAGAAAATCATATGCTTCCCAAATTCAATGTTTTTATTAAGTGAGGAGCATGGCATAGGACAAAAATATAAGGGTGTTGCGAATATTCTATAGCGTTTAAAATCAATATTCGAGTTCAGGGATGCCTGAAACGCGCTCCTCCTCAGTCGAAAACTCGAATTCGACTTTTCGACACCATCACATAATACTTTCTGTTTGCATTATACAATGCACATGGGGAAAGTAATAAAATGTATGAAATAACAAGAAAGATCAACCATGCATAAAGCATTGATTATGAAGCACTTTCCAACTTCAATGCAATTTCATTTACACATTTCTAAAATGCGATACGTTCCTCGATAATGTTTTTAGAATTATCATAATACTACAATAATTTATTATATTTGAAAACTTCATCGAAAACAATTGAAATTTATTCAAATGACGGCATCGACATATAACAAGCCTGGCTCTCTCTATAAAAGCAGCATTTGATTCATAAACATTTTCCCATTCATTTCATTCATCACGATAATATAATAATTTATTTTATTTAAAAACTTAAGACCATGGAGGAACAAGTAATTAAACTCTATGCTTAAAACTTCATCAAAATGAATCGTCCCTCTCTCTGTAAAATCAATGAATATTTCATTCATATCAGCTACGCAGACTCTATGAGTTAACAATTTTGCGTTAAAGAAATGCAGCAATTCTTATACAACTCATTCTACATATTTTGCTGTTTACGTTTTCCATAAGTGAAAAATAGGCTTCGTTGTAGAAATAACCAAATTTAGATGATCATTTAAACTCAAATATATTGCAATTGCGTTGTTTCTGTATATAGATGCACAGAATTTAAGCAAAAATAAAGCGGTTTTAGGACAGATACAACACTAAATATGAATTAAAAAGAACTTTAAAAATCACAATTTTGAGACAAGATGGATACCATATTTTATTTTGAAGTGGGTCACGTGATCTCCCTATATAATGATCATGTGATCGCTTCATATAAGAGGTGTAATTATTATTTTAATTTTTATTTAAAAACTACTGAATATATTTTGCTAAATTTTTTTTATATATTTTATGGGATAATTTGAATATTTTCCAAAATTTTCGAAGTGATTTGTGAATTTTAAATCCGCTTAAAAATGTTTGAAAAATTAGATCCCATAGGGTTCAATGTATTTCATTTATTCAACCCGGGTTCAATCCAAAACTAATTGGGTTGTTGTTGAAACCCAGACCGTCCGACCTACCAGAAAGGTGTAAGGTAACTGTTTGGACGGTCGGGAAGTGCCACCCAATTTGGACCGGAACCCAGTGGGGGAGGCATCCACAGGGACCGTACCCTCCTTCCCCTACCACCAACCTCTCGGAAGGACTTTCGGACCCACATGTTTAACGTGATCGTACTCCGCATGAACACGGCGGCAGTTTTGGCAGCGGCTGGAATCGAACCCGGGGCTACCGAGTGCAACTCCAGCGCGCTAACCAATGGGCTACCCCGCCCAAAAAAACTAATTGGGTGATATTATTCATTTATATTCGCATAGGTCCCACAGACCTTCTGAACAACATACTAAAATTTTATTTTGATTAAGTCATTTTTACGACAGTTATCGTGTTAACGGACAGACAGACAGACAGACAGAATGAACAAAGTCATAAACACTTTTCAACTTTGTTGTAAAGTGTTAGTAAAAAGCATGCTCTGCCCATAATTAGATTTTCACTTTCTATACACTGCATGATAATGTATAGGGGAAGTGTTCGAAAGTACTTAACGTTTTGAGACCTCTGGAACATGTAAAATCTATTTATATCTACTGTGTGTCTGTTTATCTGTACGATGTATATATCCACTCTCGTTGATAAATTAATTGACCGAATTTTACAATTCTTGATAAATAAGTCACTTGTGGAGTACACTGTTGCTGATGATTAAATATCGGTACAATTCGGAAAAAAAATGAACCTGTTGTTTTTTTTACAAAATGTCCTGCAAAAAATGAATATAGCCCACTCTAGTAGAAAACTTAATTCACTAAATTTCATGAAATTTGCAAAAATTCACCTGTGGTGCTGATTAAGTGCATATCAGATTTTGCTACGAATCGGAAAGGAAGAATCTACTTTTTATCGCAAATTGTCCTAGAAAAATGTCAAAATCTAAACGTACAGGTTACGTAAATATATCAACTAAATGCATGTCTTATGCGTAACTTTTAAATACAAAAATAATAAGGTCGACCCTCACAGCACTATTGCTAACCGTTTTCGGGATATTTTACATTTTCGCATTTTTACCACATCACCTTTAAAAATATGCCCAATCGCCAAATTAAAATGAAAGTTCAATTAAAATTTCAAATTCAGTGTTATTTTATAGTTATATGTGCTATTTTGTGTAATTAAACTTAATTTAAAGTATTATAAACGAAAGATAGGAGGAGAAAATGAATTTGAATTTGTAGCGAAGGCCATATGCTGCTCACATCAGATTTGTCACGCTGCAATGGACGTAAATAGCATTTTTACTTTCCCTACAATACATGGTAATGTATAGGGAAAGTATTGGAATCATGCCGAAAATCACAACTCGAGTTTTCGACGGATCTACACGTTTCGAAACCTCTAGAATACGAAAAAACTATTTTAGCGAGACGTCTGTGTGTATGTCTGTGTGTCTGTCTGTCTGTGTGTCTGTCTGTGCAGATTTTGTATCCATTCCAACTAAAAAAGTAGTTGACCGAATTTCATAAAATTTGGTAGGTAAGTCACTTGTGGGTGAATCTGGTGCTGATTAGTTTTGGGTACGATTTGGGATAAAAGAACCTGCCTTTTTTTGCGAAATGGCCCGCAAAAGCTTGTATCCACTCTAAATGAAAAACTAATTTACCGAATTTCACAAAATTCTGTAGATGAGTCACTTGTGGGTTACCCTGGTGCTGATTTGATTTTGGTACGATTCGGAAAATACCAACCTGCCTTTTTTTGCAAAATGGCCCACAAAAATTATCAAAATCTAATCTAAAGAACTAGGTATACTCAAATATATCCATAAAATGCTCGTTTAATACGTAATTTTTAACGACGAAAAGAATAGGACCAAGCCCATTACACTAGGGCTAGCCGTTCTCGAGATATTTTAGTCTTTCGTATTTTCTCTACGCCACCTTTAAAAAGAAGTACAGTTACCAAATGAGAACGAAAATTGAATTAAATGTGAATTAAATGTAATTAAAATAAAGAGAACGTGAATATAAGTCTGCAGGGAAAGTCATGTGCGGCCCACATCAGATTTTTTCTTTATCTGCAATACATGGTAATGTATAGGGAAAGTATTGGAATCATGTCGAAAATCGCAACTCGAGTTTTCGACGAATCTACACTTTTCAAGTCCTCTAGAATACGAAAAAACCATTTTTAGCGGGACGTCTGTGTGTGTGTCTGTGTGTCTGTCTGTCTGTGTGTCTGTGTGTCTGTCTGTCTGTGTGTCTGTGTGTCTGTGTGTCTGTCTTTCTGTTGTCTATCTGTGCAGATTTTGTATCCACTCTAACTAAGAAACTAATGGACCGAATTTTACAAAATTTGGTAGGTAAGTCACTTGTGAGCGAGTCTGGTACTGATTAGTTTTGAGTACGATTTGGAATAAAAGAACCCGCTTTTATTTTGCGAAATGACCCGCAAAAGCTTGTATCCACTCTACCTAAAAAACTACTGATAACCGAATTTCACAAAATTCGGTAGATTATTCACTTGTGGGTTACCCTGGTGCTGACTAGATTTTGGTACGTATCGGAAAAAAATAATCTGCCTTTTTTTGCAAAATGGCCCGCAAAAATAATAAGATCAACCCCATTACACTAGGACTAGCCGTTCTCGAGATATTTTAGTTTTCCGTATTTTCTCTACGCCACCTTTGAAAATAAATCCGGTTACCGAATGAGAACGAAAATTGAATTAAAAGTGAAATAAATTTAATTAAAATAAAGAGAACGTTAATATAAGTCTGCAGTGAAAGACATGTGCTGCCCACATCAGATTTTTACTTTCCCTGCAATACATGGTAATGTAGAGGGAAAGTATTGGAATCATGCCGAAAATCGCAACTCGAGTTTTCGACGGATCTACACGTTTCGAGACCTCTAGAATACAAAAAAACTGTGTGTGTGTCTGTGTGTCTGTCTGTCTATCTGCGCAGATTTTGTATCCACTCTAACTAAAAAACTAATGCACCAAATTTCACAAAATTTTGTAGGTAAGTCACTTGTGGGCGAGTATGGTGCTGATTGGTCTTGGGTACGATTCGGGATAAAAGAACCCGCCTTTTTTTGCGAAATGACCCGCAAAAGCGTGTATCCACTCTAGCTGAAAAACTAATGGACCGAATTTCACAAAATTCGGTAGATGAGTCACGTATAGGTCACCCTGGTGCTGATTAGATTTTGGTATGATTCAGAAAAAAATAACCTGCCTTTTTTGCCGAATGGCCCCCCAAAATTGCCAAAATCTAAACTAAAAAGCTACGTATGCTCAAATATATCCATTAAATGCTTGTTTAATACGTAATTTTTGACGAAGAAAAGAATGAGGCCAACCCCATTACACTAGGACTAGCCATTCTCGAGATATATTAGTTTTTTTTCGTATTTTCTCCACGCCACCTTTGAAAATAAGTCCAGTTATCAAATGAGAACGAAAATTGAATTAAAAGTGAATTAAATTTAATTAAAATAAAGATAACGTGCATATAAGTCTGCAGGGAAAGTCATGTGCTGCCCACATCAGATTTTTACTTTCCCTGCAATACATGGTAATGTATAGGGATGGCATTGGAATCATGTCGAAAATCGCAACTCGATTTTTCGACGGATCTACACGTTTCGAGACCTCTAGAATACGAAAAAACTATTTTTAGCGTGACGTCTGTGTGTGTGTCTATATGTCTGTCTGTCTGTGTGTCTGTCTGTGTGTCTGTCTGTGTGTCTGTCTGTCTGTGCAAATTTTGTATCCAATCTAACTAATAAACTAAGACGCCGAATTTCACAAAATTTTGTAGGTAAGTCACTTGTGGGCGGGTCTGGTGCTGATTAGTTTTGGGTACGATTCGGGATAAAAGAACCCGCCTTTTTTTGCGAAATGGCCCGCAAAAGCTTGTATCCACTCTAGCTGAAAAATTAATGGACCAAATTTCACAAAATTCAGCAAATGAGTCACGTATAGGTCACCATGGTGCTGATTAGATTTTGGTACGATTCAGAAAAAAATAACCTGCCTTTTTTTGCAGAATGGCCCGCAAAAATTGTCAAAATCTAAACTAAAAAGCTACGTATGCTCAAATATATCCAGTAAATGCTTCTTTAATACGTATTTTTTAACGAAGAAAAGAATAAGGCCAACCCCATTATACTAGGTCTAGCCGTTCTCGAAATATATTAGTTTTTTTCGTATTTTCTCCACGCCACCTTTGAAAATAAGTCCAGTTTTCAAATGAGAAGGAAAATTGAATTAAAAGTGAATTAAATGTAATTAAAATAAAGAGAACGTGAATATAAGTCTGTAGGGAAAGTCATGTGCTGCCCACATCAAATTTTTACTTTCCTTGCAATATATGGTATTGTATAGGGAAAATATTGGAATCAAACCGAAAATTACTTTTCAAGTTTACGACGGATTTACAAGTTTTGGGACCTCTAGAATACGAAAATACTATTTTTTGAGTGACTTCTATGTGTGTGTCTCTCTGTCTGTCTGTCTGTAGGTCAGTGTGTCTGTCTTTGCGCGGTATGTATCCACTCTAACTCAAAAACTGATGGATATATTTTATAAAAATTTGGTAGGTAAGTCACTTGGGCGTGACCCTGGTGCTGATTAGTTTTTGGTATGATTCGGAAAAAAATAACCCTCCTGTTTTTGCGAAATGGCCTGAAAAAATCCCATCTATCTATTCTAGTTGGAAAACTAATTGACCAAATTTCACAAAATTTGTTATATAAGTTTTTGGGGGATACTCTGATGCTGATTAGATTTTGGTACGATTTGGAAAAAACAACCTGCCTTTTTTAACGAAATGACCCTAAAAATCACAAAAATCTAAAGGAAAGACAATGTATGTTCAAATGTTTCAATTAAATACTTTTTTATACGTAAATTTAGACGACGGAAATAATAAGAACAGTCCTATTACTCTAGGACTAACCATTCTCGAGATATTCGGTATTTTTCACATTTTCTTTACGCCGCCTTTGGAAAAATGTCCAATTACCAAATAAAACCGAAAATTGGATTAAAAGTGCAAATTTAGTGTTATTTTGTGCAAATAAACCCAATATAATGAATTATTTAAGAATTAAAGAAATATGAATTTTGAGTCTGCATGGAAAGTCTCGTGCTGCTCACATCAGATTGTTACTTCCACTGCAAAACATTGTAGTGTATAGGGAAAGTATTGGAATCATACTGAAAATCGAAAGTTAAGTTTTCGGCGGATCTACACGTTTTGGGACCTCTAGAATGCGAAATCAGTATTTATGGTGTGACGTATTTGTCCGTGTCTGTCTGTGCAATGAATACATCCCCTCTAACTCAAAAACTAATTAACCATATTTCAGAAAAATTGGTAAGTAAATAACCTGTGTGTGATCCTGATGCTGATTAGATTTTTGTATGATTCGGAAAAAAAAATTTCGCCTTTTTTTGAGAAATGGCCCGAAAAATCGCCTTTATCTACTCTAGCTGAAAAGCTAATAGACCAAATGTCACAAAATTTTACAGATAAATAACTTGTAGGTTAACCTAGTGCTCATTTGATTTTGGTACAATTCGAAAAAAAAAGAACCCGCCTTTCTTTGCGAAATGATCCGCAAGTATTGCTTAATCTAAAAATAAAAGCCTACGTATGATCAAATAATCAATTAAATGATTATTTTATACGTACTTTTTAATGATTAAAAAATATGACCAACCCCATGTCTCTAGGAGTAGCCGTTCTTGAGATATTTTAGTTTTTTCGAATTTTCGCTACGCCACCTTTGAAACTAAGTCCAGCTACTAAATTGAACTACCAGCTACGAAAATTGAATTAACATTGCCAAATCAATGTAGGTTCAAGTAATTGTGGCTGTTATTTTGTGCAATTGAACTCAATGAATTATTGAAGAAGTAAAGAGAAAACGTTAATATTAGTCTGCAGTGAAAGTCATGTACTGCCCACGTCAGATTTTTATTCTACGGATGCTTCTTATGACAGTAGATCTTTACAATAAAATTGAAAATATTAAATTATTATTATATTAGACATATTTTTCTGTGCATTTTCACATTAAATTATATAATTAAATATTTTTCCATTAAATGATATTGTATAATACCTTTCTCTTCCACAATCGTGAAAGAAAAACTCTGATGTGGGCAACACAAGACTTTCCTTATATAATATAATGAATTTACTACTTTTGCAGTAAAAAATAGGTTTCTCTTATAGTGGATACTAATATTCTTTCCAAGATATTCAATTTTCGACAATTAACCGTCATTTTCATTGATTGAGCGTCATTTGTATCCATTTGGCGAGATTTTCGTTAATTTGGCAGCATTTCAAAGAGTCGCCAAGTTGGCGAAATTCCGCCAATTTCGTCGCCAAAATCTCGCCAAGCGTTGTGGACGAAGAAATACGTTATTCTTACAGCAGATAAATGATTATTGGAGTTCAATTACAAAAGTATTACTCAAAGTATCTTTTTTCATGAATGGAACAAGCTACAACCATGAGAATGATGTCACCAAATTTATCGCATGATATTACATATGAAAAGTGAACATGTTTCTCAATAGGAAATATTTTTCTTTCTATTTTATATGACTTTTTGATAATTTCTTTGAAAAATGTGCAATATCTCGAGAATGGTTTATGTTAGCGTTCTAAAATTTATGTCAATCGTTTTCTAATGAAAAATTACATAAGAAATGTCTATTTGCGTAACTTTATTAGTGGTTTTGATTTTTTGACGATTTTTTCGAAATTTCATTCGAAAATTTAGGGGGGGTTCTGAACATTCGATTGCGTATAAAAACAATAGGCTTCCAGTGTTTACGGATTGTGATTTTTGTACCAAATTTGGTTCGAATCGGTCTATTCGTTCGTCAGTTATCGTCTCCACAGACCCACTGACACACACACACACACGCACAGACATTACTTCAAAAATGTTTGATTCGTGATCAGGGATGCTTGAAACGTGCTCACCCGCCGAAAACTCGAATTCGAGTTTTCGACCCCGTCACAATACTTTCCTTATACATTATGTATATAAGGAAATTAAAAACGGTCTTCAACTTTCAAATCCAGTCTATTTGCTATGTGAAATAAATAATATGTTATAATAACTCTTTTTGTTCAATATTTTGAAGCCACGAATATATTCCATTCATATATATATATATATGTATTTATAATTCTGCTCTAATAACCTTATAATAAGCTTAGGCGCTTCTCCTTTATAATAAGCTTCGGCGCATAACTTAATAATTCAGAAAGTTACGTATACACATTTTATGCAGCAGCAGTACATGTTTAAATTATTCATTACTGAATAAATAGCGTGATACGTATCTATATAAATAAAAATGAAAATCTGTCTGTCTGTCTGTCTGTCTGTCTGTCTGTCTGTCTGTCTGTCTGTCTGTCTGTTTGTCACACCATCACGGGAGAACGGCTGAACCGAATTTGATGAAATTTTGTGGGTAGCCCAGAAATAGCCCCACTTAAAATTATATCCGTGTTTTGAGTTTCTACGACCAGTGGTTCTCGAGATATTAGTAAAAAACGAAATTTTCGTTTGTCTCAGCATCACGGAAAAACGGCTGAACCGAATTTAATGAAATTTGGTGAATAGCCTTGAAATTTTCCCCCATAAATTTTGTCCAAGTTTCGAGTTTCTAAGACCTGGGGTTGTCGAGATATTAATGAAAAACGGAACTTTTTCCTAGGAGTTCTACTCCCTAACTCCGTGGTTTATCCAAACGAAAAGCTTGAAAATCGTTTGAAAGTGAATTAAAATTTAATCTCTGAGTTTGATGGGAGATTTTTTGCGTTAATTAGTCACTTTCTGAAAACATGAATTGTTTGAAACATGATTTAAAGGGGAAATCTATCTCCATGGTTCATGGTTTATTTAAAACAAGCTTTTACGGAGCAATGAGAAGTATAGAGAAATCAAAATCGTTATTTAATTTCGCAGTTTATGTTATAAGACATGACATATTTAACATGTTATAAGATTCTATCTTATATCATGTTACTCAGAAACGCAATTAAATTAAATCTGTCGGTTAATTTTAATAATTATTTTTTCGATTTGAATAATAAATAAATGGATATAAAAATATATTTTAGAAAAGAACGATTTGATTTTTCTTATAGCATTTTTGACTGGATAATATCAATTACGGTCTTCAGGTTTAAAAATTATTATTATTTATATTTTCGGGGATTATTGATTCAAGGATTATTGATATTTTCAAGTTATTATGCAATTATTTTACTATGGCAAAAATTGTTTAAACTCATATATTGTATGTTGTACGAATCTTCTACAAATACACGTGTATATCTTTTATTCTACGAGAATATAAGTAGTACAGTTATATTGACATATGTTTTGATATATATTGCCATATATTGGAATCAATTACGACCTTCTGGTATAAAGAGTACGGATATTATTGATGTTTTCAATTTATTACGTCATCTCTTTTATTTTGGCAAATATTTTTGAGACGCATATTGTAATACGGGTAATCTTCTACTAACACATTGGCATATTTTCTGATCTGCGACAATATAATTAGTACGGGGTTGCATATATTCATTCAATTCCTATTTTTTCTTCTGTAAATTTGCTTACAAAAGGGGGCAGGATGTTTTATTCTTCAGATCTGATCGTGAAGATAATTTTGCATAGTGAGAACATATATTCTTAAACTTCTCTTTAGGAGCAATAAATTTAATATTTTAACAGAATTTGCACATGATTGCGAACTTTAAGTTTCTTTAAATTATACACTCCGTACGAATAACGGGTGTGCTGTTAGTGGTTAATAAATTTTAACATTTTAGGAGGATATATCATGTTGCTCGGCATCGCAATTAAATTAAATGTGTTTGTTAATGTTTTTATTAATTTTTTCCGATTTAAATAATAAATAAATGGATAAATGGATATAAAAGTATATCTTATGAATGGACGGTTTGATTCTTCTTTTAATTATATTAATTGCTGACTGCGTACATCAATTTCATTTATTTTGGCAAAGAGTTTTCAAGCTTATATCGTATTTAGCTACTAAACTCATATATTGTGTTTAGCCAATAAATTCATATAGCCGATTGTTGAAACAGAAATAGAGTAGAGCGGGTATATCTTCTAATACAATTGTAGTGTTTTCATTTAGTATATTGAAACGGGATAAGAATGTTTCATTCAGATCTGCAAATTCAAAGCTACGAATTTGGAGGGATATCGCTAATTTGACAACTTTTCTTAAACTTTGCCAAATTGACGGAAATGTCGGCAAATTGATATAAACGACACACAAACAGCTGCCATAAACTTTCGGGTTGGTCGTGTGGCTTGGGTCTTCTACAAAACAATGACTTTTTTTTTTTTTTTTTGTTAGAAGAGAGTACTGAAATGATGTTTGGTTAGCATTTATCTGTCAGACCAACCATCCTACTTAGTAATACATTTAGCGAATTTTTAAAATGTCACCAAATTGATAAAAATGTTTTCAAATCTATAAAAATATCTTGAAATTGATAAAATTGCGCTACATAAATGATATTAATTGTTTTTTGTTAGGGGATAGTATTGTGATGATATTTCGTCAATTTGTCGCAAAGTGGAACTGTCAGTTCTACAGTCCCACATGGCGATAAATTTGGCGATTTTTTAAAATGTCGCTAATTTGACAAAACTGTCGCCAAATGTTTCATAGAAATATAACTATTTAGACGATATTTTTTCTACCAATTTATTTGAAGCAAATGACATCATGTCGCTTAGCAACGGATTTAAATCCAATGTGTTTATGCGGCAGACGATTTTTATTAAATCCTTTCCGATTTGAATAATGAAGATATGTATATAAAATAAATTTCATTGCCATTTCATTTTGGACTGGATAATATCAATTATGCTCTTCAGGTTTAAACATTATTATTATTGATATTTTCCGGAATTATTGATTCAGGGATTATTGATATTTTTAAGTTATTACGCCATTGTTTTATTGCGGCAAAAATTGCTGACACACGCATATTGTACGTTGTACGAGTAATCTTCTAGGAATGCACGGGTATATCTTCTAACCTACGAGAATATAAGTAGTACAGCTATATTGGCATATATTTTGACATATATTGGCATATATATTGGAATCAAGTACAGTCTTCTGGTATGAAGATTAAGGGGATTAATTATATATTCAATTTATTACGTCGTCTGTTGTATTTTACCAAAAAACATTTGAGACTCATATTGCAAAACGGGTAATCTTCTACTAATAATCGGACATTATAAGTAGTACGTGTATATCTTCCCATATAATTTTAGCACTTTAATTTTGACATATATTGGAATAAATGACTGTCTTCAGATTTACAGATTACGGGTTTAATGGTATTTTCAATTTATACATGTAATCTACTAATACAGGTTATATTTTCTAATATTCGCGTATATAATTAGTACGGGTCCCATACAATTTTAACGCTTTAATTTTGCATATATTGATTCAATTCCATATTTTTTTCTATATTTGCTTACATAAGGGGTCCAAGATGTTTTATTCTTCAGATATGTCGATGAAGATAATTTTATATAGCGAGAACAGAGATTCTTAAACTTCTTTTTAGGAGCATTATATTAAATATTTTAACAGAATATTTTGATTAAACATGTCATTTAGTATACTATAAGAATTTGGGCATGATTATGAATTTCAAGTTTCTTTATATTATATACTCCGTACGAAGAACGGGTATGCTGCTAGTATATAAATAAAAATGAAAATCTGTCTGTCTGTCTGTTTGTCACACCATCACGAGAGAACGGCTGAACCGAATTTGATGAAATTTTGTGGGTAGCCCAGAAATAGCCCCACTTAAAATTATATCCGTGTTTTGAGTTTTTACGACCAGTGGTTCTCGAGATATTAGTAAAAAACGAAATTTTAGTTTGTCTCATCATCACGGAAAAACGGCTGAACCGAATTTAATGAAATTTGGTGAATAGCCTTGAAATATCCTCCCATAACTTTTGTCCAAGTTTCGAGTTTCTAAGACCTGGGGTTGTCGAGATATTAATGAAAAACGGAACTTTTTCCTTGGAGTTCTACTCCCTAACTCCGTGGTTTATCCAAACGAAAAGCTTGAAAATCGTTTGAAAGTGAATTAAAATTTAATCTCTGAGTTTGATGGGATATTTTTTGCGTTAATTAGTCACTTTCTGAAAACATGAATTGTTTGAAACATGATTTAAAGGGGAAATCTATCTCCATGGTTCATGGTTTATTTAAAACAAGCTTTTACGGAACAACGAGAAGTATAGAGAAATCAAAATCGTTATTTAATTTCGCAGTTTATGTTATAAGACATGACATATTTAACATGTTATAAGATTCTATCTTATATCATGTTACTCAGAAAAGCAATTAAATTAAATCTGTCTGTTAATTTTAATAATTATTTTTTCGATTTGAATAATAAATAAATGGATATAAAAATATATTTTAGAAAAGAACGATTTGATTTTTCTTATAGCATTTTTGACTGGATAATATCAATTACGGTCTTCAGGTTTAAAAATTATTATTATTTATATTTTCGGGGATTATTGATTCAAGGATTATTGATATTTTCAAGTTATTATGCAATTATTTTATTATGACAAAAATTGTTTAAACTCATATATTGTATGTTGTACGAATCTTCTACAAATACACGTGTATATCTTTTAATCTACGAGAATATAAGTAGTACAGGTATATTGACATATGTTTTGATATATATTGGCATATATTGGAATCAATTACGACCTTCTGGTATAAAGAGTACGGATATTATTGATGTTTTCAATTTATTACGTCATCTCTTTTATTTTGGCAAATATTTTTGAGACGCATATTGTAATACGGGTAATCTTCTACTAACACATTGGCATATTTTCTGATCTGCGACAATATAATTAGTACGGGGTTGCATATATTCATTCAATTCCTATTTTTTCTTCTGTATATTTGCTTACAAAAGGGGGCAGGATGTTTTATTCTTCAGATCTGATCGTGAAGATAATTTTGCATAGTGAGAACATATATTCTTAAACTTCTCTTTAGGAGCAATAAATTTAATATTTTAACAGAATTTGCACATGATTGCGAACTTTAAGTTTCTTTAAATTATACACTCCGTACGAATAACAGGTGTGCTGTTAGTGGTTAATAAATTTTAACATTTTATGAGGACAAATCATGTTGTTCGGCATCGCAATTAAATTAAATGGGTTTGTTAATGTTTTTATTATTTTTTTTCGATTTAAATAATAAATAAATGGATAAATGGATATAAAAGTATATCTTATGTATGAATGGTTTGATTTTTCTTTTAATTATATTAATTGCTGACTGCGTACATCAATTTCATTTATTTTGGCAAAGAGTTTTCAAGCTTATATCGTATTTAGCTACTAAACTCATATATTGTGTTTAGCCAATAAATTCATTTAGCCGATTGTTGAAACAGAAAAAGAGTAGAGCGGGTATATCTTCTAATACAATTGTAGTGTTTTCATTTAGTATATTGAAACGGGATAAGGATGTTTCATTCAGATCTGCAAATTCAGAGCAACGAATTTGGCAGGATATCGCTAATTTGACAACTTTTCTTAAACTTTGCCAATTTGACGGAAATGTCGCCAAATTGATAAAAACGACGCATATCAATGAAATTTATTTTGTTTTGTTAGAAGAGAGTACTGAAATGATGTTTGGTTAGCATTTATCTGTGAGACCAACCATCCTACTTAGTAATATATTTAGCGAATTTTTAAAAGGTCACTAAATTGATAAAAATATTTTCAAATCTATAAAAATATCTTGAAATTGATAAAAATGAGCTAAATAAATGAAATTAATTGTGTTTTGTTAGGGGATAGTATTGTGATGATATTTCGTAAATTTGTCGCCAAGTGGGACTGTCAGTTCTACATTCCCACTTGGAGATAAATTTGGCGATTTTTTAAAATGTTGCTAATTTGACGAAAATGTCGCCAAAAGTTCCATAGAAATATAATTATTTAGACGATATTTTTTCTACCAATTTATTTGAAGCAAATGATACGTCGCTTAGCAACGGATTTAAATCCAATGTGTTTATGCGGCAGACGATTTTATTAAATCCTTTCCGATTTGAATAATGAAGATATGTATATAAGATAAATTTCATTACCATCTCAATTTGGACTGAATAATATCAATTACACTCTTCAGGTTTAAACATTATTATTATTGATATATTCCGGAATTATTGATTCAGTGATTATTGATATTTTTAAGTTATTACGCCATTGTTTTATTGCGGCAAAAATTGCTGACACTCGCATATTGTACGTTGTACGAGTAATCTTCTAGGAATGCACGGGTATATCTTCTAACATACGAGAATATAAGTAGTACAGGTATATTGGCATATATTTTGACATATATTGGCATATATATTGGAATCAATTACAGTCTTCTGGTATGAAGATTAAGGGGATTAATGAGATTTTCAATTTATTACGTCGTCTGTTGTATTTTGCCAAAAGCATTTGAGACTCATATTGCAATACGGGTAATCTTCTACTAATAATCGGATATTATAAGTAGTACGTTTATATATTCCCATATAATTTTAGCACTTTCATTTTGACATATATTGGAATAAATGACTGTCTTCAGATTAAAAGATTACGGGTTTATTGGTATTTTCAATTTATACATGTAATCTACTAATAGAGGTTATATTTTCTAATATACGCGTATATAATTAGTACAGGTCCCATACAATTTTAACGCTTTTATTTTGCATATATTGATTCAATTGCATATTTTTTTTTATATTTGCTTACATAAGGATCCAGGATGTTTTATTCATCAGATATGTCCATAAAGATAATTTTATATAGCGAGTACTGAGATTCTTAAACTTCTTTTTAGGAGCATTGTATTAAATATTTTAACAGAATATTTTGATTAAAAATGTCATTTAGTATACTATAAGGATTTGCGCATGATTGTGAATTTCAAGTTTCTTTATATTATATACTCCGTACGAAGAACGGGTATGCTGCTAGTCTATATAAATAAAAATGAAAATCTGTCTGTCTGTCTGTCTGTCTGTCTGTCTGTCTGTTTGTCCCATCATCACGGAAGAACGGCTGAACCGAATTTGATGAAATTTTGTGGGTAGCCTAGAAATAGCCCCATTTAAAATTTTAGTTCGTTGTTTGAATTTTTATAACCAGTGGTTCTCGAGATATTAGTAAAAAACGAAATTTTCGTTTGTCTCATCATCACGGGAAAACGGCGGAACCGAATTTAATGAAATTTTGTGGATAGCCTTGAAATAGCCCCCCATAAATTTTGTCCAAGTTTCGAGTTTCTAAGACCTGGGGTTGTCGAGATATTAATGAAAAACTTAACTTTTTCTTAGGAGATCTACTCTCTAACTCCGTGGTTTATCCAAACGGAAAGGATGAAAATCGTTTGTTTAAAACGCCAAAATGAAATAAAACTTTATTTCCGAGTTTGGTACAGAATTTTTGCATTTATTAGTCAATATAGGAAAGCATGAATTGTTTGAAACATGAATTCAAATGGAAAAATCTACCTCCATGGTTCATCTTTCACAAATTTTTACTCAACGATGAAAAGTATAAAGAAATCAAAATGGCTATTTAATTTCACATTTTATGAGGAAGATTCTATCTTATATCATGTTGTTCGGCAATGGAATGAAATTAAATGTGTTGGTAATATTTGTTATTATTTTTTCTATTTGTATAATAAATAAATGGATGTAAAAATATATTTTATAAATGAACGGTTTGATTGTTATTTTAATTATATATATTGCGGACTGCGTACATCACTTTCATTTATTTAAGGAAAGAGGTTTCAAGCTCATATATTGTGTTTAGCTAATAAACTCATATATTCTGTTTACCCAAAAAATTCATTTAGCCGATTGTTGGAAAAAGAGTAGAACGGGCGTATGTATTTTCTAATACAATTTTAGTGTTTTCATTTAGTATATACAAAGGGGATCAGGATATTTTATTCTTCAGATCTGCAAATTCAGAGCTACGAATTTAGCGGAATATCTCTAAATAACTTGGTAACTTTTCTTAAATTTTATCAAATTAGTGGAAATGTCTCCAAATTTATAAAAATGGCCCAAATCAATGAAATTAAATTCGTTTTTTTAGAGTAGAGTACTGAAATGATGTTTCTGTAGCATTTGTCGGTCAGTTCATCCATCGCACTTAGTAACACATTGAAGGAATTTTTTTAATATCACCAAATTGGCAAAAATATTTTAATATCCATAAAAATATCATGAAATTGATAAAATCGCGCTTAATAAATGAAATTAATTGTGTTTTGTTAGGGGATAGTATTGTGATGATGTTTCGTCAATTTGTCGTAAAATGGGACTATCAGTTCTACAGTCCCACTTGGTGATAAATTTGGCGATTTTTTAAGTTATCGCTAAATTGACGAAAATGTCGCAAAACCTTCCATGGAGATTGCATTATTCAGATGATATGATTTCTATCAATTTATTTGAAGCAAATGATATCATGTCGCTTAGCAACGGATCCAATATGTTATGCGGCATACGATTTTTATTAAATCTTTTCCGATTTGAATAATAAAAATATGTATATAAAATAAATTTCATTGACATTGCATTTTTGACTGGATAATATCAATTACGGTCTTCAGGTTTAAACATTAATTTTATTGGTACTTTCGGGGTCTGTTGATTCAGGGATTATTGATATTTTCAAATTATTATGGAATTGTTTTATTATGACGAAAATTGTTGAAACTCATATATAGTACGTTGTACGAGTAATCTTCTACAAATGCATGGGTTTATCTTCTAATCTACGAGAATATAAGTAGTACAGGTATATTGGCATATATTTTGATATATATTGGCATATATTGGAATCAATTACGACCTTCTGGTATTAAGATTACGGGGATTTTTGATACTTTCAATTTATTACGTCATCTTTTTTATTTTGGCAAATATTTTTGAGACTCATATTGCAATACGGGTAAGCTTCTACTAACACACTGGCATATTTTCTAATCTGCGACAATATAAGTAGTACGGGGTTGCATATATTGATTCAATTCCTTTTTTTTTGTAAATTTACTTACAAAAGGGGCCAGGATGTTTTATTCTTCAGATCTGCCCGTGAATATAATTTTGCATAGTGAGAATAGATATTCTTAAACTTCTCTTTATGAGGAATAAATTTAATATTTTAACAGAATTTGCACATGATTACGAATTATAAATTTCTTTATATTATATACTCCGTACGAAGAACAGGTATGCTGCTAGTCAATCTATATAAATTATATGATATGTTGAACATTAGAGTAAACATTTCTCCCAACACAATTTTTATGATGTATTATTCTATGTAATGTAGAAACTGTGAAATTGCTCCTAAAACGTATCTTAAACAATAAAATTAAATTTTTACTTTTATCGAAGCATTGTCTTTGAAATATAACTTTCCAACAAACACGCTTTTAAAGTTCTTTTGGCACCGGATGTGTTTTATCTCCTATTGCAAAGAATTTGTCTCTTTACTATGCACGTCACGACCTAGAAACCTTTTCAGGCTTGAAAGTGAATTTGAAAATTCTTAAGAAAGAACATGGTACTTATCAAATTTATGCACATAACATAATAGAAAATCTAAGCAACTACAAGTAGATTTAGACTAGTAGCTAATTGAATGTTTGATTTTGCTTCGTATACCATGTCTTCTAAACGAAACTTGCTTGCTTATACAACATATAAGCATAACTTCTATGTCGTAACAAAATCAATGCCTATTTAATTAGAGCATAGCATAAAAATGCAGATAATCGAATTTCCTATAATTTGTACATTGCTAGTATATCTTCTAAGAGTATGTATGTAATCCGTATATCTGTTCATATAATACACATGTTGGAAAATTTACTATGTGCGATACCCGGCTGATCAAAATTACCAATTGAAATTTCTTCCAGAATTGTAACTCGAAAAAAGAATATAATTAACAAAGAACATAAATGGGCAATGAAATTAACATGTTCATGGTATATCCTTCAGATAATCCTATCAAAAACAAATTACATTCAATACAGGATGGATAGTTTATAGTTGACGGTGAAATTAACATGAGTGTACCATTGTAGATATCAGTACCTTCTTCATTCCGTTTTATGAATCCATTTTTAAACTTTGTACAATACGACTTTCATGTGTACCACGACTAGATGGTATCTATCGGATCAGAACAGATTAGGCTGTGTACGTTATGAATTATGTTGCCCTCCTAAACTTAAGCACGGACAGCCAATTATTTGACACAGAGCAAATTTTTTGGACATTGCACGAAAATTAATGTAGTTTTCAAGTAGAATACGCAAATATCGAAATAGTTTTGCTTCAAATATACAAATTATAATTCAATAAAACCTATGCTTTTGCATCCAAAGCTTTCACAGTTATATGACCACTTTTGCGAAAAGTTAGAATTAACATCTGCTTAAACATTGTCCTGGAAATACGCAAGGGTGATTTATAACGATTGTTTGCTATAGGAAGACTCAAGACTTGACGGGACAATCTATCTCTTATTTGGAAAATTTATATTGTGTGCATTATTCTATCATTTTGTGTTTGTGGACGTAATTTGAAAGGAATGGAACAGTCCAGCTGACCTCTTTCTAGATGTCCTAATGTCCCAACACACTTTCCAATGATGGGTAGATAGATTTACTGTCGTGACGTAATCACCAAGCGACATCTCTAACTCCCAAAGAGTTTGATGCTACAGATGAATCGACTGAAGACTAATAATGGTTAGAAGTTTAAGATGAATATTGTATACAAGAGGTGTCTATGAACGAATATCTAAGTATCGTATTTCATTGAAATGCAAGGCCAGAAGAGGACTTTTACATCGTCATTGTGAGCATATGACTTGAACCAAAAGTACCAATGTTCTCCTTCTAGATTAATTCAGATTTTCTCTCAGTCAAACAGCATATCTACAGAGTCTACATGCCGGTCTACAGAGAACGAGGAACCCGCAACGCGCAACCAGTCCAGTAACAACTTTGAACACCGTGATTGCTATCATCGTAGTCAGGCAGTCTTTCAGTAATTTGGGGCCGGGGTGGGGACGAGTGGAACTTTAAGGAGGCAAGTTTTCTAGTTGCCCTATATAAATATATCGAAATACTGTCACATAAATAAAAACTAAGTTAACACCAAAAGGTTTTCGGAGGAGGGGGCGAATAAGCGTCTGCGGAATGTATGGATGTATAACTGAAAGTAACACTGATCGTAGTGTGATGATATGTTCTGGCTTTTCAATGGGAGGCCGCACAAAATTACATGTTTTCCGAGGACTGACGGATTCTGTCATAAGTATAAAGGAAGTCCTTGATACTTATGACAGAATTGCTGTAGCTGCATTCGATTCAAATTTTTGTGTAATGGAATAACATGTTCATCAACATACAGCAAAGTTTTTACAATTAGAACATTTGTAATATCTAAGTATCTATTAGTCATTTTAAGTAAATTAACTGATACATTTTCATAACTATTTGTTAAATTAAAACATATTTTATTACATTTAAACACACGATTTCAACAGTTACCTAAGTTGTGTCTAAACATAATTAAAGGAATTGGATTTTGCACAAAAGTGAATAAAAATGTTACAAGTAAAACTTTATATGTCTCATAAATACTGTTCCAATTTATAACTGATTGCCAAAAACATCCTCTCGTCTTATCTTCGGTTGCAATAATCAACTTAGAACTAATAAAATAATATGTCGGAATTCACAAATGCAGAATATAAAACATAAAACTTAAATATAAAATAAGAGTTTTTTCGTACATATACTTTATCTCAATTTATGCTCCGAAAAGAAAATTACACCATATATAAAATGGCTAAAATATTTTATAATAAATTGATCACAATAAATATATGCATAGAATAAATTGTTTTTATTACTTAAGTCTAGGATTTGAATATAAGTTTTATAAACATTCATGTTATTAAAACCAATTCTATATTAAAACAAGCTATATATATTTAGACTTTATTAAATACTAGCAGCATACCCGTTCTTCGTACGGAGTCTATATAAATAAAAATGAAAATCTGTCTGTCTGTCTGTCTGTCTGTCTGTCTGTTTGTCACACCATCACGGGAGAACGGCTGAACCGAATTTGATGAAATTTTGTGGGTAGCCCAGAAATAGCCCCACTTAAAATTATATCCGTATTTTGAGTTTCTATGACCAGTGGTTCTCGAGATATTAGTAAAAAACGAAATTTTCGTTTGTCTCATCATCACGGAAAAACGGCTGAACCGAATTTAATGAAATTTGGTGAATAGCCTTGAAATATCCCCCCATAAATTTTGTCCAAGTTTCGAGTTCCTAAGACCTGGGGTTGTCGAGATATTAATGAAAAACGGAACTTTTTCCTAGGAGTTCTACTCCCTAACTCCGTGGTTTATCCAAACGAAAAGCTTGAAAATCGTTTGAAAGTGAATTAAAATTTAATCTCTGAGTTTGATGGGAGATTTTTTGCGTTAATTAGTCACTTTCTGAAAACATGAATTGTTTGAAACATGATTTAAAGGGGAAATCTATCTCCATGGTTCATGGTTTATTTAAAACAAGCTTTTACGGAACAATGAGAAGTATAGAGAAATCAAAATCGTTATTTAATTTCGCAGTTTATGTTATAAGACATGACATATTTAACATGTTATAAGATTCTATCTTATATCATGTTACTCAGAAACGCAATTAAATTAAGTCTGTCTGTTAATTATAATAATTATTTTTTCGATTTGAATAATAAATAAATGGATATAAAAATATATTTTAGAAAAGAACGATTTGATTTTTCTTATAGCATTTTTGACTGGATAATATCAATTACGGTCTTCAGGTTTAAAAATTATTATTATTTATATTTTCGGGGATTATTGATTCAAGGATTATTGATATTTTCAAGTTATTATGCAATTATTTTATTATGACAAAAATTGTTTAAACTCATATATTGTATGTTGTACGAATCTTCTACAAATACACGTGTATATCTTTTAATCTACGAGAATATAAGTAGTACAGGTATATTGACATATGTTTTGATATATATTGGCATATATTGGAATCAATTACGACCTTCTGGTATAAAGAGTACGGATATTATTGATGTTTTCAATTTATTACGTCATCTCTTTTATTTTGGCAAATATTTTTGAGACGCATATTGTAATACGGGTAATCTTCTACTAACACATTGGCATATTTTCTGATCTGCGACAATATAATTAGTACGGGGTTGCATATATTCATTCAATTCCTATTTTTTCTTCTGTAAATTTGCTTACAAAAGGGGGCAGGATGTTTTATTCTTCAGGTCTGATCGTGAAGATAATTTTGCATAGTGAGAACATATATTCTTAAACTTCTCTTTAGGAGCAATAAATTTAATATTTTAACAGAATTTGCACATGATTGCGAACTTTAAGTTTCTTTAAATTATACACTCCGTACGAATAACGGATGTGCTGTTAGTGGTTAATAAATTTTAGCATTTTAGGAGGATATATCATGTTGCTCGGCATCGCAATTAAATTAAATGTATTTGTTAATGTTTTTATTATTGTTTTTTTCGATTTAAATAATAAATAAATGGATAAATGGATATAAAAGTATATCTTATGAATGGACGGTTTGATTTTTCTTTTAATTATATTAATTGCTGACTGCGTACATCAATTTCATTTATTTTGGCAAAGAGTTTTTAAGCTTATATCGTATTTAGCTACTAAACTCATATATTGTGTTTAGCCAATAAATTCATATAGCCGATTGTTGAAACAGTAAAAGAATAGAGCTGGTATATCTTCTAATACAATTGTAGTGTTTTCATTTAGTATATTGAAACGGGATAAGAAAGTTTCATTCAGATCTGCAAATTCAAAGCTACGAATTTGGAGGGATATCGCTAATTTGACAACTTTTCTTAAACTTTGCCAAATTGACGGAAATGTCGCCAAATTGATATAAACGACACACAAACAGCTGAAATAAACATTCGGGTTGGTCGTGTGGCTTGGGTCTTCTACATATCAATGAAATTTTTTTTTGTTTTGTTAGAAGAGAGTACTGAAATGATGTTTGGTTAGCATTTATCTGTCAGACCAACCATCCTACTTAGTAATACATTTAGCGAATTTTTAAAATGTCACCAAATTGATAAAAATGTTTTCAAATCTATAAAAATATCTTGAAATTGATAAAATTGCGCTACATAAATGATATTAATTGTTTTTTGTTAGGGGATAGTATTGTGATGATATTTCGTCAATTTGTCGCAAAGTGGAACTGTCAGTTCTACAGTCCCACTTGGCGATAAATTTGGCGATTTTTTAAAATGTCGCTAATTTGACGAAACTGTCGCCAAATGTTCCATAGAAATATAACTATTTAGACGATATTTTTTCTACCAATTTATTTGAAGCAAATGATATCATGTCGCTTAGCAACGGATTTAAATCCAATGTGTTCATCCGGCAGACGATTTTTATTAAATCCTTTCCGATTTGAATAATGAAGATATGTATATAAAATAAATTTCATTGCCATTTCATTTTGGACTGGATAATATCAATTATACTCTTCAGGTTTAAACAATATTATTATTGATATTTTCCGGAATTATTGATTCAGGGATTATTGATATTTTTAAGTTATTACGCCATTGTTTTATTGCGGCAAAAATTGCTGACACACGCATATTGTACGTTGTACGAGTAATCTTCTAGGAATGCACGGGTATATCTTCTAACCTACGAGAATATAAGTAGTACAGGTATATTGGCATATATTTTGACATATATTGGCATATATATTGGAATCAAGTACAGTCTTCTGGTATGAAGATTAAGGGGATTAATTATATATTCAATTTATTACGTCGTCTGTTGTATTTTACCAAAAAACATTTGTGACTCATATTGCAAAACGGGTAATCTTCTACTAATAATCGGACATTATAAGTAGTACGTGTATATCTTCCCATATAATTTTAGCACTTTAATTTTGACATATATTGGAATAAATGACTGTCTTCAGATTTAAAGATTACGGGTTTATTGGTATTTTCAATTTATACATGTAATCTACTAATACAGGTTATATTTTCTAATATTCGCGTATATAATTAGTACGGATCCCATACAATTTTAACGCTTTTATTTTGCATATATTGATTCAATTCCATATTTTTTTTTATATTTGCTTACATAAGGGGTCCAAGATGTTTTATTCTTCAGATATGTCCATGAAGATAATTTTATATAGCGAGAACAGAGATTCTTAAACTTCTTTTTAGGAGCATTATATTAAATATTTTAACAGAATATTTTGATTAAACATGTCATTTAGTATACTATAAGAATTTGGGCATGATTATGAATTTCAAGTTTCTTTATATTATATACTCCGTACGAAGAACGGGTATGCTGCTAGTATATAATATAAATAAACTTAAAATTCACAATCATGTGCAAATTCCTGTAGTGTACTAAATGGCATTTTTAATCAAAATATTCTGTTAAAATATTTAACATAATGCTCCTAAAAAGAAGTTAAGGAATGGCTGTTCTCGTTATTCAAAATTATCTTCACGGGTAGATCTGAAGAATAAAATATCCTGGCCTTTTTGTAAGCAAATTTATAAAAAGTATGGAATTGAATCAATATATGCAAAACAATAGCGTGTTGTATGGGATCCGTACTACTTATATACGCGAATATTAGAAGATATAACCTGTATTAGTAGATTACATATATAAATTGAAAATATCAATAAATCCGTAATCTTTAAATCAGTAGGCAATAATTAATTCAAATATGTGCCCAAATGAAAGTGCTAAAATTATATGGGAAGATAAACCCGTACTACTTATAATGTCATACATTAGAAGATATGTCCTAGTGTTAGTAAAGGATTACCCGTATTATAATATGTAGTCTGAAAATTTTTTACCAATATATAACAGATTACTTAATAAATTAAAAATATCAATAATCCCTGCCATCTTCATAACGGAAGGCTTGATTCCAATATATGCCAATATACATGTACTACTTATATTCTCTTAGATTAGAAGATATACCCGTGCATTTGTAGAAGATTTCTCGTACAACGTACAATATATGAGTTTCAACAATTTTTGCCGCAATAAAACAACGCCATAAGAAATTGAACATATCAATAACCTCTGAATCAATAATCCCCGAAAACATCAATAATAATAATGTTTAAACATGAAGATCGTAATTGATATTATCCAGTCAAAAATACGATGGCAATGAAATTTATTTTATATACATATCTTCATCATTAAAATCGGAAAATCTATATAAATAAAAATGAAAATCTGTCTGTCTGTCTGAATGTCTGTTTGTCACACCTTCACGGGAGAACGGCTGAACCGAATTTGATGAAATTTTGTGGGTAGCCCAGAAATAGCCCCACTTAAAATTATATCTGTGTTTTGAGTTTCTACGACCAGTGGTTCTCGAGATATTAGTAAAAAACGAAATTTTCGTTTGTCTCAGCATCACGGAAAAACGGCTGAACCGAATTTAATGAAATTTGGTGAATAGCCTTGAAATATCCCCCCATAAATTTTGTCCAAGTTTCGAGTTTCTAAGACCTGGCGTTGTCGAGATATTAATGAAAAACGGAACTTTTTCCTAGGAGTTCTACCCCCTAACTCCGTGGTTTATCCAAACGAAAAGCTTGAAAATCGTTTGAAAGTGAATTAAAATTTAATCTCTGAGTTTGATGGGAGATTTTTTGCGTTAATTAGTCACTTTCTGAAAAAATGAATTGTTTGAAACATGATTTAAAGGGTAAATCTATCTCCATGGTTCATGGTTTATTTAAAACAAGCTTTTGCGGAACAATGAGAAGTATAGAGAAATCAAAATCATTATTTAATTTCGCAGTTTATGTTATAAGACATGACATATTTAACATGTTATAAGATTCTATCTTATATCATGTTACTCAGAAACGCAATTAAATTAAATCTGTCTGTTAATTTTAATAATTATTTTTTCGATTTGAATAATAAATAAATGGATATAAAAATATATTTTAGAAAAGAACGATTTGATTTTTCTTATAGCATTTTTGACTGGATAATATCAATTACGGTCTTCAGGTTTAAAAATTATTATTATTTATATTTTCGGGGATTATTGATTCAAGGATTATTGATATTTTCAAGTTATTATGCAATTATTTTATTATGACAAAAATTGTTTAAACTCATATATTGTATGTTGTACGAATCTTCTACAAATACACGTGTATATCTTTTAATCTACGAGAATATAAGTAGTACAGGTATATTGACATATATTTTGATATATATTGGCATATATTGGAATCAATTACGACCTTCTGGTATAAAGAGTACGGTTATTATTGATGTTTTCAATTTATTACGTCATCTCTTTTATTTTGGCAAATATTTTTGAGACGCATATTGTAATACGGGTAATCTTCTACTAACACATTGGCATATTTTCTGATCTGCGACAATATAATTAGTACGGGGTTGCATATATTCATTCAATTCCTATTTTTTCTTCTGTAAATTTGCTTACAAAAGGGGGCAGGATGTTTTATTCTTCAGATCTGATCGTGAAGAAAATTTTGCATAGTGAGAACATATATTCTTAAACTTCTCTTTAGGAGCAATAAATTTAATATTTTAACAGAATTTGCACATGATTGCGAACTTTAAATTTCTTTAAATTATACACTCCGTACGAATAACGGGTGTGCTGTTAGTGGTTAATAAATTTTAACATTTTAGGAGGATATATCATGTTGCTCGGCATCGCAATTAAATTAAATGTGTTTGTTAATGTTTTTATTATTTTTTTTCGATTTAAATAATAAATAAATGGATAAATGGATATAAAAGTATATCTTATGAATGGACTGTTTGATTTTTCTTTTAATTATATTAATTGCTGACTGCGTACATCAATTTCATTTATTTTGGCAAAGAGTTTTCAAGCTTATATCGTATTTAGCTACTAAACTCATATATTGTGTTTAGCCAATAAATTCATATAGCCGATTGTTGAAACAGAAAAAGAGTAGAGCGAGTATATCTTCTAATACAATTGTAGTGTTTTCATTTAGTATATTGAAACGGGATAAGAATGTTTCATTCGGATCTGCAAATTCAAAGCTACGAATTTGGAGGGATATCGCTAATTTGACAACTTTTCTTAAACTTTGCCAAATTGACGGAAATGTCGCCAAATTGATATAAACGACACACAAACAGCTGCCATAAACCTTCGGGTTGGTCGTGTGGCTTGGGTCTTCTACATATCAATGAATTTTTTTTTGTTTTGTTAAAAGAGAGTACTGAAATGATGTTTGGTTAGCATTTATCTGTCAGACCAACCATCCTACTTAGTAATACATTTAGCGAATTTTTAAAATGTCACCAAATTGATAAAAATGTTTTCAAATCAATAAAAATACCTTGAAATTGATAAAATTGCGCTACATAAATGATATTAATTGTTTTTTGTTACGGGATAGAATTGTGATGATATTTCGTCAATTTGCCGCAAAGTGGAACTGTCAGTTCTACAGTCCCACTTGGCGATAAATTTGGCGATTTTTTAAAATGTCGCTAATTTGACGAAACTGTCGCCAAATGTTCCATAGAAATATAACTATTTAGACGATATTTTTTCTACCAATTTATTTGAAGCAAATGATATCATGTCGCTTAGCAACGGATTTAAATCCAATGTGTTTATGCGGCAGACGATTTTTATTAAATCCTTTCCGATTTGAATAATGAAGATATGTATATAAAATAAATTTCATTGCCATTTCATTTTGGACTGGATAATATCAATTATACTCTTCAGGTTTAAACATTATTATTATTGATATTTTCCGGAATTATTGATTCAGTGATTATTGATATTTTTAAGTTATTACGCCATTGTTTTATTGCGGCAAAAATTGCTGACACACGCATATTGTACGTTGTACGAGTAATCTTCTAGGAATGCACGGGTATATCTTCTAATCTACGAGAATATAAGTAGTACAGGTATATTGGCATATATTTTGACATATATTGGAATATATATTGGAGTCAAGTACAGTCTTCTGGTATGAAGATTACGGGGATTAATTATATATTCAATTTATTACGTCGTCTGTTGTATTTTACCAAAAAATATTTGAGACTCATATTGCAAAACGGGTAATCTTCTACTAATAATCGGACATTATAAGTAGTACGTGTATATCTTCCCATATAATTTTAGCACTTTAATTTTGACATATATTGGAATAAATGACTGTCTTCAGATTTAAAGATTACGGGTTTATTGGTATTTTCAATTTATTCATGTAATCCACTAATACAGGTTATATTTTCTAATATTCGCGTATATAATTAGTACGGGTCCCATACAATTTTAACGCTTTTATTTTGCATATATTGATTCAATTCCATATTTTTTTTTATATTTGCTTACATAAGGGGTCCAAGATGTTTCATTCTTCAGATATGTCCATGAAGATAATTTTATATAGCGAGAACAGAGATTCTTAAACTTCTTTTTAGGAGCATTATATTAAATATTTTAACAGAATATTTTGATTAAACATGTCATTTAGTATACTATAAGAATTTGGGCATGATTATGAATTTCAAGTTTCTTTATATTATATACTCCGTACGAAGAACGGGTATGCTGCTAGTCTATATAAATAAAATTGAAAATCTGTCTGTCTGTCTGTCTGTCTGTCTGTCTGTCTGTCTGTCTGTCTGTCTGTTTGTCCCCTCATCACGGGAGAACGGCTGAACCGAATTTGATGAAATTTTGTGGGTAGCCTAGAAATAGCCCCACTTAAAATTTAGTCTATGGTTGGAATTTCTACGACCAGTGGTTCTCGAGATATTAGTAAAAAACGAACTTCCGTTTGTCTCATCATCACGAGAGAACGGCTGAACCGAATTTAATGAAATTTTGTAGGGGGCCTTGAATAGCCCCCCATAAATTTTGCCCAAGTTTCGAGTTTATAAGACCAGGGGTTGTCGAGATATTAATGAGAAACGGAACTTTTTTTATAGGAGTTCTACTCTCCAACTCCGTGGTTTATGCAAACGGAAAGGATAAAATCGTTTGTTTAAAGCGTCAAAGGGAATTAAAACTTTATTTTTGAGTTTGATGCAGGATTTTTGCATTAAATAGTCACTATCTGAAAGCATGAATTGTTTGAAACATGAATTTAAATGGAAAAATCTACCTCCATGTTTTATATTTCACAAGCTTTTACTCAAGCTTTTACTCATTAGAAGTATAAAGAAATTAAAATGGTTATTTAATTTCGCATTTTATGAGGAAGATTTTATCTTATATCATGTTGCTCGGCAAAGGAATGGAATTAAATGTGTTTGTTAATGATTATTATTATTTTTTCGATTTGAATAATAAATAAATGGATATTAAAATATATCTTATAAATGAACGGTTTGATTTTTTTTAATTATATTAATTGCGAACTGCATACATCACTTTCATGTATTTTAGCAAAGAGGTTTTAAGCTTATATATTGTGTTTAGCTAATAAACTCATATTCTGTTACCCAATAAATTCATTTATCCAATTGGTTAAACAGAAAAAGAGTAGAATGGGTATATCTTCAAATAATATTTTAGTGTTTTCATTTAGTATATACAAACTGGATCGCGATATTTTATTCAGATCTGTAAATTTAGAGCTACGAATTTGGATGGATATCGCTAACTTGGCAAATTTCTTAAAAGTTGCCAAATTGATTGAAATGTCCCCAAATTGATAAAAATGACGTAAATCAATGAATTTTATTTTGTTTTGTTAAAAGAATGTACTGAAATGGTGTTTCGCTAGCATTTGTCTGTCAGTCCAACCGCCCTACTTGGTAACCCATTTAGCGAATTTTTAAAATGTCACCAAATTGATAAAAATATTTATAAATCCATAAAAATATTTTGAAATTGATAAATTGCCCCTAAATAAACGAAATTGTGTTTTTTTAGGGGATAATGTTTTGATGATGGTTCGTCAATTTATCGCCAAGTGGGACTGTCAGTTCTACAGTCCCACTTGGCGATAAATTTGGAGATTTTTTAAAATGTCGCCAAACCTTCATTAGTGATATTCAGACGATATTTTGACCACCAATTTATTTGAAGCAAATCATAACATGTCGCTTAACAACGGATTTAAATTTAATGTGTTTATGAGGAAGAAGATTTTTATTAAATCTTTTCCGATTTTAATGATGAAGATATGTATATAAAATAAATTTCATTGCCATCGTATTTTTGACTGGATAATATCAATTACGATCTTCATGTTTAAAGATTATTATTATTGATGTTTTCGGGGATTATTGATTCAGAGATTATTGATATTTTCAATTCCTTATGGCATTGTTTTATTGCGGCAAAAATTGTTGAAACTCATATATTGTACGTTGTGCGAGTAATCTTCTACAACTGCACGAGTATATCTTCTAATGTAAGAGAATATAAGTAGTACATGTATATTGGCATATATTGGAATCAAGCCTTCCGGTATGAAGATTACGGGGATTATTGATATTTTTAATTTATTAAGTAATCTGTTATATATTGGCAAAAATTTTTGAAACTAAATATTATAATACGGCTAATCTTTTACTAACACTAGGACATATCTTCTAATCTATGACATTATAAGTAGTACGGGTTTATCTTCCCATATAATTTTAGCACTTTCATTTGGGCACATATTGGAATTAATTACTGCCTACTGGTTTAAAGATTACGGATTTATTGATATTTTCAATTTATATATGTAAACTACTAATACAGGTTATATCTTCTAATATTCGCGTATATAAGTAGTACGGGTCCCATACAATACGCTATTATTTTGCATATATTGATTCAATTTCATTCTTTTTATAAATTTGCTTACAAAAAAGGCCAAGATATTTTATTCTTCAGATCTACCCGTGAAGATAATTTTGTATAGTGAGAACAGAGATCCTTAGGTTTCTTTTTAGGAGCATTGTATTAAATATTTTAACAGAATATTTTGATTAAACATGTCATTTAGTATACTATAGGAATTTGCACATGATTGTGAAATTTAAGTTTATTTATATTATATACTCCGTACGAAGAACGGGTATGCTGCTAGTATTTAATAAAAACCTTCTTCCTCATAAACACATTAAATTTAAATCCGTTGTTAAGCGACATGTTATGATTTGCTTCAAATAAATTGGTGGTCAAAATATCGTCTGAATATCTCTAATGAAGGTTTGGCGACATTTTAAAAATTCGCCAAATTTATCGCCAAGTGGGACTGTAGAACTGACAGTCCCACTTGGCGATAAATTGACGGACCATCATCAAAATATTATCCCCTAAAAAAACACAATTTCGTTTATTTAGGGCAATTTATCAATTTCAAAATATGTTTATGGATTTATAAATATTTTTATCAATTTGGTGACATTTCAGAAATTCGCTAAATGTGTTACTAAGTAGGGCGGTTGGACTGACAGACAAATGCTAACGAAACACCATTTCAGTACTTTCTTTTAACAAAACAAAATAAATTTAATTGATTTACGTCATTTTTATCAATTTGGGGACATTTCAATCAATTTGGTAACTTTTAAGATATTTGCCAAGTTAGCGATATCCAGCCAAATTCGTAGCTCTAAATTCGCAGATCTGAATAAAATATCGTGATCAAGTTTGTGAACTAAATGAAAACACTAAAATATTGTTAGAAGAAATACCCATTCCACTCTTTTTCTGTTTAAACAATTGGATAAATGAATTTATTGGGTAAACAAAATATGAGTTTATTAGCTAAACACAATATATAAGCTTAAAACCTCTTTGCTAAAATAAATGAAAGTGGTGTATGCAGTTCGCAATTAATATAATTAAAAAAAATCAAACCGTTCATTTATAAGATATATTTCAATACCCATTTATTTAATATTCAAATCGAAAAAATAATAATAATCATTAGCAAACATATTTAATTTCATTCCTTGGCCGAGCAACACGATATAAGATAGAATCTTCCTCATAAAATGCGAAATTAAATAACCATTTTAATACCTTTATACTTCTAATCGTTGAGTAAAAGCTTGTGAAATACAAAACATGGAGGTAGATTTTTCCATTTAAATTCATGTTTCAAACAATTCATGCTTTCAGATAGTGACTATTTAATGCAAAAATCCTGCATCAAACTCAAAAATAAAGTTTTAATTCCCTTTGACGTTTTAAACAAACGATTTTTATCCTTTGCGTTTGGATAAACCACGGAGTTGGAGAGTAGAACTCCTATAAAAAAAATTCCGTTTTTCATTAATATCTCGACAACCCCTGGCCTTAGAAACTCGAAACTTGGGCAAAATTTATGGGGGGCTATTTCAAGGCCACCCACAAAATTTCATTAAATTCGGTTCAGCCGTTCTCTCGTGATGATGAGATAAACGAAAGTTTCGTTTCTTACTAATATCTCGAGAACCACTGGCCGTAGAAATTTCAAACATAGACTAAATTTTAAGTGGGGCTATTTCTAGGCTACCCACAAAATTTCATCAAATTCGGTTTAGCCGTTCTCCCGTGATGATGGGACAAACTGACAGACAGACAGACAGACAGACAGACAGACAGACAGATTTTCAATTTTATTTATATAGATTCTCTACCTTGCAAGAATTTCAATATCTTAAGAATAATTTTCAAATGATTACCATGTGAGCGAACATATAGCATCTGAAATTTTGCTATATTGAAAAGAAACTCTCTGCAGCCGCTGACCAAATCATTTTAAAATAGAGAAATTTTCTGTCAAGTCGGACGCCGGACTTATGGTATCAAATGATGTTCAATCTGGCATGATGATTTAATATGTTGCCATGTGCGTCTCCTATTTTGGCTATAATAGCATAGAAATTTCGATATTTTATACAATTTTGAATTTAATATTTTTTAATGAAAATTTTATGAGAATTTTGTATGAAAATTTTATGAGAATTTTGTATGAAAATTTTATTTTCTTTGTTGTATCTTCAAAATCTACTATTTAATTGTTGCAGACGTTGTTGCTATTACAAAAACAGCAATATATAAATTATTGATTTCAACAAATAGAAACATATTCATTAGTTATTCAGAGTTTCATTTTAATATTACTTCTTTTGAAATGGCAACAACGTTTTCAACAATGAATTGAAATTGTTCATGACAATAATTCTTGCAAAAAGCTCTGTTTATTGGTAAGGCTGCTATGCATGTGTAAGGAAAGCATTTGCAAAGCAAGCATCGAGGAAAAATAAGCGGTGACAGATATGGGGAGAAGGACTAGGGACTTGGTGATGACAAATGTAAATGGACTTGGTGATGACATCGTTTATTACATTGATGACAAATACTTTCGTGTGTGCCGGTCGGGTTCGCGAATGTCGTATCGACATTTTCTTTGCGCGGCTCAAAAGATTGTTTCTGGAGCCATTTTTCAGTTTATTGGCTTGTTCTCACAGAGATAAACGGGATTTTCGAATTTTGTTCCGCATGCATTCAATTTCTTCTTTTGGATTATTATCCCGGAGCTCTCGGTGTCTGGCTGTGACGTGTTAATACTGCAAGAGGCGAAGCGTCATGAGTGCGGAGAATTAATGACCAATGAGATTAGATCTTGAGGATTGATATCAACGATTGAAACGGTAGATATGGGACTTTTATGAAAGACTGCAGAACCAAGAGGAGGCCGGCGGAGCGTTCAGAAAATGAACAGACAAAGGATTTGGAGAAAAGACTAAAGCTGCCTGGATTTATTTCGGATTCACTGACAATAAATGTCGTATATCTAATCCACAGGATGGTTCCTGTTTTCACAAAATACTCGGTTTTATTTCTAAAGCTTATCTTATTTATTTCAGAGGAAGGATTCAGTCCAGGCCGAATTTGACTCAGGCGTTTCCTCCTTCGAAGGCTACCGGAATGTTTGGTCAGACTGACAACAGACTTGTCCGCTTAGTTAACGGACGCCGGATTGAATTCCCCAATTATTAAAGCAGCCGGAATAATATCACATACGCTAACAAATGACGCTCTGGAAGTGAGGTAACTTATCAGGTATTTGTCGAGAACTTTCATCCAAAATCATAAAGGATTAAAATTTAATAGACCAGAATTACTGGCTGTGAAATATTAAATGTCATATTTTAAGACGGTTATATATATTGTGTCTGAAATTAATAGTGAAAATATGAAAGTTTATATTCAAGCTTATTGATTTAATTATTGCTATTGTGTGAATTAAATATATTGATGATGGCTCGGAAAATATTGTTTGGAAGGAATAAATACAATTAAGTCTCTCTACTTTATCATATTATTACTGAATAAAAATATTATTTTAAGAGATTTAAAATGTCATATTTTCCACAAATTGTTCGAGTGTGTTCTATTTTATATCCCATAGCTTGCGCGACTAACCATCCTATGTTTCACAGGACAGGGAAGTATTACATGGGTTATAACTAAACTTATCATATGTGGAGGTAAGTGATTGTTGGTAGAAACCTAATTTCATTTTTGTAACAAAATCCACTATACTTGTCAAAGATATTTGCGTATTAATTTCATGGTTTAAAATACATATTGTTGGGAACTTCTAACTCCAAGGTAGAACTACCTTTATACATCGTTTATTACATTTGAACAAATACCTGTGTGACAATTTGATGCTGTGAAGGCACTTTGATTTACATATGTATATAAAAGTGTGCTCGACGCGAAGAAATCTCCAGCAGTTGGTTAGATTTGAGGAAGACTCCAAAGGGCATGTTACACCTGCGCAGCAGTCGGTTATAAAGAGCTCGGTAAACGAGCTCATCGACAGTCAACGGGTAGGAGGCAATGCCTCTCTAGTTTCGAAGCGAAATACGAAGATCCCTATACGCACGGAGCTGCAGAAGTTCCCTATATGCACACAGCTGAAGAAGCTCCCTATAAGTACGCAGCTGCAGAAGCTCCCCATAAGCGCGAAGCTGTAGAAGCTCCCTATACGCACGCAGCTACAGAGGCTCCCTATGCGCACGCAGCTGCAGAATCTCTCTATACGCACACAACTGCAGAATCTCTCTATACGCACACAACTGCAGAAGCTCCCTATCCGCACGCAGCTGCAGAAGCTTCCTATCTGCACGCAGCTGCAGACGCTCCCTAAACACGCAACGGACCAAACACACTTATTCCAAACGTATCACACCCTTTATGCTAGTGTTCTAGGACTGCAAATATGTAGATATCCCGCTATGCGATTTCTTGTTACAAAGACCGCGTTACAGGACACTTACTTTGCTCCACCTTATAGGTCAACGGCGTGCGAAGGTGATTATAAAAGGGGTAGTTGCGTTTTTATTTATTTGTTTAAAAGTGACAGCTTTTTAAAACTGCTTATTAAATAATTGATAGCTTCAAAACTGACCACTAGCAGAGGTCACCGCAGCTAGCAATTATATAAAGCCCAAACTTTATGAAGATGACCCAAACTTTAGCAGGTGGTAGTACATACCAAACCAAGTATGGTCGGAAATGAAAAGTAAAGGCGTCATACGATGAGGTGAGTCGAAAACACAAGAATGACTTAAAAGTTATAAAATTATATTTAATAAACAATAACTACAGAAATAATACAGCGACCGCCAACCGGAATGAATGTCTCACAGCGGTGATGGATGGATTGACGAATTGTTTAGAACATATCAGGCATGTTGAGGCATTGGAGCTTTGAATAAATGCTGCAAACTGATAACGTAGATTCGGTGTTGCGAAAATGTTCATAAGGTTTTTCTTCTTCCCCAGATGAAATTTGTATACGTGGTTTTTTTCTTCAACCAGAAAATAAGAACAAGAATGAAGCTTTTAATTTTGCGGAGCTGCGAGCTTTCCCACCGAGTAATCTCCCTGTAACGCCTTTACGTTTCAATTTCGACCCGGTAAGCTATGACGAAAAATGCTTGATTTCAGGTATACTACCACCTCGTAAAGTTTGGCCCATCATTTTTTAATCACCTTCTATATATATACATACATACACAAATCGAACTCCTCACAAAATTTCACGGAATGGGAAACTTGGGGCCCGTATTGGTTTGGCGACGTTAGTCTCAGTAAAAGGAGATTGACTGGTTTAAAAACTACAAATTGTTTACAATTGCCAGTGCTAAATCATATCCAAGCAACAATGATCTTTTCATGTACTCCGAAGGACAGACACATTGTGCCCCAGTATAGAAAAATCTTATGTAAATCAATTACTATATTCTTTTCTTCATTAATAATACGCGTTTGAGTATTAAAAGCAATCAAAATGAATTGTAAGTTTTTTCCCAAAATTGAATGGTTATATAACTAAATAAAACCCATAAAATTATGCCACATAAACATATTTCCAATTTACACCCGGATATTACAAAAATAAACCTTCAATCTTCACCCGCAGTAATCGGCTTATAAATTTTGTATCGAATAGACAACAGTTGCCAGATCCAGAATATAAGATGAGTAGTATAAATATGAAATAGGGATTCTCTGTGTATTTTTTGTACTCTCTAGCCACGCCTCTGAATTGATCATAAAAATAATGGGATTTTGTGTAATAACAACGTAGATAAAACTGCGTTCACATATTCTGATAAATATACGGTAGAAGAAAATACGGGAAAGAAATATATACCATTATTATTGGAGGTGAGGCACATAATGCAATTCTTTTGGCAACTACGTGATTGAAACCGATGGAAAGGAGGGATAGAAATATTTTGTTCAACGAGTTCTTTTTATGACAGTTTTTATATTCTTTATCGAAGTAGTAACTTACTTAATTAAAGGATATTGCAGTAAAAATAGGCTAGTTCACAGAACTGGATGAAATAAAAATTCGTCATGAGATATACAATTAAATTATTACTTCCTTCTTAAATTATTTTTCCTCGCTTAAATTATTTTCTTCTTACTTTAATTATTTTCATCTTAATTTAATTATTTCCGTCTTACTCAGATTATTTCCTTCTTAGTTTTTCATATTAATATACGGCTATTTTAGTAGCATTTATCATCCAAAATTAGGGCTTAGTAGGAAACTTCTACAGTTTTAAAAAGAATCTCTAACGATTAAAATATCAACACCAAAAAACATTTGAATCGTCCATAAATGTTATAGAGACAGAGAGGTAACAACCAATAAAGGCAATTTTAGTTTAATTTAAATTTAATTTAATATACAGAAAACCTATCAAAAAATTACTTTTCACACAATATATGAGTTCGATGCTTTTTTTCCCAAATTAAAACAGATGACGTAAGAAATTAAAAATACAAACAAATAATGTAATCTAAATACGAAGGCAGTCATTGATATAATCCGGTCATTAATGCCATGTCGTTCATTCATAAAATTTAATTTTATGTCCATTTCCTTATTCATTAAATCGAAAAAAAATTAATAAAAATCGTCTGTCGTGTAAACATGATTGACTTAATTGCGTTGCTGAGCAACATCATATAAAATAAATTAGCAGAAAATATATCATCAGCATAATGTTACTTATATAGTTGTACTTTTTTGATAATTATTTCGAAAACCTCTCGTCCAAGAAGCTGAAAACATAAACTAAATTCCAAGTGGGGCTATTTCAAGGCCATTCACAGAATTTTATAAAATTCAACGTAGGCGTTCTCCTGAGATAATTAGATAAACACGCACACACATGCATGCATGCATGCATACCGATATATTTTCACTATTATTTAGATATCAGTTCTGTGAACCTTTTCGCACTTTTTACAACATTTAATTTAAATGGATCTGGCCCTAATTGATCAGGTGATTAATTAATCAGTGGCGAATTAGACCTAACAAATCAGTGAAGTCCTAACTATTCAGGTTCCATTTGTCACAATAACACAAAATTTAGTATATTATTGTCTTTTGCAGTTATATTTAAGTTTATTCGATTTTGAACCTTATTGTGCTAGTCTTTCTTGGAACAACCATAGGAATGTACTGTTTTTAAGAAGAACTCGAAATCAGGAACCACTAGATAGTCCAAATTTAGTATGTTTTCGTCTTTTATGTTTTAATCCTTTGGATTTAGAAGCTTATAGAGCCAACCCGTCCTGGTCCCGACATAGGGACGAACTCTTTTTTGAAGAATACTTGAAGAATCGGAATAGCTAGAATGCCCACATTTTGTATGTTTTTATAATTTGTGGTATAATTTAACTTTTGGATTTTGAAGTTGGCTAGTCCGTCTTGAGACAGTCCTATGGATGTACTCGTACTTTGAGAATAAGTCGAGAAGCGGAGCAGTTAGAAATTCCAAATTTAAAATGTTGTTGTCTTTTGTATTATATTTTAACTCTTTGAATTTTGTAACTTTAAGGGCTACTCCGTCCTGGGCCAGATTTATTAATGTATTCGAATTTGAGGAATAACTCAATAAAAGGAGCGGCTAGAAAATGCAAATTTAGTATGTCATTGTTTTTGTGGTATTTTACTGTGGTATTTGACTTTTAAAACTTACGGGCCAGTTCGTATGGGGCCCACCATAAGAATACACTTGTTTTTGGAGAATAACTTGAGATCCACAGCAGCCCAAAATTTGAATATTGTTATGGATTTGTCTATCATGTATTTAAAATACATATGATTTAGTAAATACATTTATCATAAATTTGAGTTACACTTATTTAAATAAATACATTTTCCATACATTTAAGTTGCATACAAATAATAAAAGCGATACTTTAAATAAAATATATATATGTTTTTTTTGCTTTTACTTGTTATTGCCTTATGCCTGTATAGTCACTGCAATCATAGAGAGAAAACAACATTTTTGCAAATCTCTATGAAAGAAAATGTCTCTCCTACTAAGCAGAAGTTGTGTAAATATGCCGGAATAGTGCGGCAGATATGTGCATTTGTTCAATACATGACACTCTTGGCTCATTAGCAAATTTAATTTTTGTGCGCAAAAAATATACAAATTAAAACCTTCTTATAAAGAGACTTCTTTAAAAATTCGTAAGATTCCCGTTGTTACGGTGTGAAATTAACATGTCAAACTTCATGAAATTAGCATAATTCTTTCAAGACGCAACGCGCACTTTGTAGAGAAGCACATTTTTTCCTTACATGCAAAACAATTTATAAAAAGTCTTGAACTATTTATATATTACTGGTTGAAAATACTTACACATTTAATAATAATACGTTTATTCATTCAACTTTATTTCATCTTAAATGTAAAACATACAACATCTAGAGAACAACGCATGTTAACGTTACATAAATGATGTTATTCACAATTAATTGGAAAATGTCTTAGAAAATAGATATTTATGTATTACTTTGTAGCACAACTTTCTTCATACTGTTTTATGGATATAAATAAATAGAAAATTCTAAACAATTAGGGTCTTTGCTTGTTCTGTTTCCCTGAAAATTAATATATATATAATATTTAAAAATTAAAGTAATCATACCGACTTTTTTAACGTTTCTGTCAAAATTAATCAGAGGGAAAAAATTAATAATGCACTGAATTCGTTTTTCTGTATATGGATTTTTTAAGTCTTCTATTAAAGAGCAACGCATGTACTTTCTAAGCAATTAATTTATTTAAGATATCTTAAATATATACTAAAATGTAAAACCATACTTAAATGCATTATTCGTTAATTATTAAATGAAGCATTATTAATTATTTATAAAAGCTCTCTAATCATACTCAGAATTTCAAAGTGCTTAAAATCTTAACAAGTTCACTCAATTATCAACGAGTGAATAATTTTTATTCACTTGATTATTTGAAAAATATATGAAGGAACCGTTCCGCTTTAGTGTGCTTATTTTATTTTCAATTTGTAAACCACTGACATAAATTGAAAGTAATTTTTCTTATGGTTGAATGTATTTAATTTTAATCTCATTGGACATTAAAATATATTACTGGAAGATAAAAATGAATATTCAATAATAATAATTTTAAAATACCTCTAATTTTATAAAGTGATTACATAACAATTATTATTTTCGTTTCTTTTGTATCCACCTATAAGTGCATATTTCACAATTTTGTGTTTGAAAGTTTTGTGAAAACTTCTAAATACTGTTAATCAGCTTTCTAATCCTATATTTATAAGAATAAAATGATTTATATATAATATATATTATTGTGAACATGCGGCCCTTTCTTTTGTAGCATTTCGTTCTTCAAAGACCAGACGAAGAAGCGTCCGTACTAGCATTCTTCCCCGACGCCATTCTAGGGTTGTCACCTACACAACTTCGAAGAAGGGTTGCAAGATTTGGAAATTTATTGCCAATTTGGCGAATTTTGGAGACTTCCGAACTTTCCAAAAGCATCTCGAAATAACGATGGTTCTACCTGATATGATATACTTCCAGAAGTTCTTATAGTGAGTCTATAAAAACAAACATCACTCAGTCGGAGAGCAGTTGACGTGATACGAGCTACATTTAACTCTGATTTTTATCAATGTTTTGAGAGTATTAACTGCTGTTTTATGAAAATGATTTCGTCAATGTTTTGAGAATAATATCATTTATTTTGTGAAATTTGTGGAACATTTAAGTGCCGTTTGACTGTATATTGTCCCTGTTAACGTTTCTAAAATGAATAAACGTGTTAATTATCCAGAAATTTGGACTCATTCTTATATCCTGAGCACACACCCTGGATTCCAAACGAGGTATCATAACAATATTAAGAACAATAAAAATGTCAGTCGTCACTTGGGTGAGATATTCAACATATACATTTTCTTGATCAACTAGAACCTACGTATTAATTTGAACTGACATTTTAGTTGTATCAAAGAGTAAAACGACATTTTAGTTGTAAAAATGAGTAGCACGCAATGTGATAAAAATGAGTAGCACACAATGTGATAAAAATGAGTAGCACATAACGAGCTAAAAAAGAGTAGCAGACAATGAGCTAAGAAAGAGTAGCACATAGTGAACTAAAAAGTGTAGCACACAACGAGCTAAAGAGTATCACACAATAAGATAAAGAAGAGTAACACATAGAGCAAAAAACCAGATATCAGATGGATAGTTGTTATCTGTAAATGTCTCATGGAAAGGTAACACCCAGATTGGGCAATTGATTAAACATGACTAATTTGAAACCTTTTACGTATGCCTGAATGGAAAAGCGAAAATATTTTAATATTAAAAAACATTGAAAAAAGACGGCAAACAATTTTCACATATGTTGATTTTAATGAAATTCTGAAGTAAATTAATTTATTAGATAACTTAATTCAATAAATGCGTGGTTTTATAATTTTTTCAATTGTGTTATATGTTTTATTGTTAAGGTGGGATTATGAACAAAATAAAAATAAGAATTAGTAATAATATATTTAATTCTCGTGGAATATACAGGTTAAAATGTTTACAAATTATAATAATCAAAAACTCAGTAGAATAATGTAGTAACCATACAACAGATACATGTTTACTAATCGGCACAACAGTAACAGCAGGGTTTGTCACATAGGTAGAAATATCTTAGTCAAAAACATCTAGAACTGAATGAGTACAAATTAAATGCCCCTTACCAATTATCGGCAAAGGAAACGACGCATCACTTCCGCCAAATTGTACACACGATAAAGATGCATAACCTCCACGAATTGTTCTGGCCATCAAACCGACGGTACTAAGTGGAATGTGGATGCTTTGTTTCAATGTGCCAATGCAATTTGTTCTGTCTGATGCTTTCGTGACTTCAAATCAAACGACGTCCTGCACGTGGATCTACACTCTGATGCAAACGTGCTGCAAACGTGATACATCGTGGCGATTCTGTACGGTTCTGTTGGAAAAATATCCTCAGAACACATCATGCCTATAACCCCACGCTCCATGGGAAGTACGAATTCTGGGAAAATACCCCACAATGATCGAGAACTCTCTGAGATTTGTAGGAAGGTTGAATATTTAAGATATCAACACGAGGGCTTAGCTCCCAGAGAACTGCTTTATCGGAACTAAATATGTCAGCAAGGGGGCTTAGCTCCGAAGCTGTGTCCCTCCCCCCATCGTTACCCAGACTTGCGTGGGGCATATATCAACAGTGGGGCTTAGAGCAAAAATAATCAGTTTCCAAGAAGACGATATCTCTAGATGCCAATGAACTTGAGGGAGGATATATGCAACTAATTCTGTTGTTCGGGATGATTTTCCTGCGGGGAAACGACTGTAGCAGTCGAGATATTTCAATGCTCCGAGGGTTTTCATTATGGCTCCTACATCTACATTAACATTGTTTTAAATGTCTGAATAAGACAATTCAGCTCAATATCCATTGTTTGGTGTTAGCTTGGGTCAATTAATTAGTTTATAAGGTTTCCTTTGTTTCTATAAATTGTTATTATTGTTAAAAATTCTACCGTGTCGTCAAAAATGCAGTCTCTGGATTTTTTTAAATTCGCGGATCGTAACCAGCATGCGAGTCAGCTTGGTAGAACACTGTTGATTTTTGTTTATGGTTTATTTCGATTCGGTCACCTCATCTCTGAAGTTGGGGAGAAAAACCAACAGACGATGGGAAGCACCGTCTTTTGAGAGGAAAGACTGATAGTAAATGGTGCGAATTTATGTAAGTCAATTTCCCGCGCTCTTAAGGAAAACGCCATCTTTAATCAAATTAAATTTAGAAAAGCAAACAATTAAAACTAAATACATAAACTTAGTGGATATGAGAAGAACAAAAAAAGCTCTTGAAATTACATAGCTAAAATATCCAAAATTTTGCGACACAACCAAATCAAAATAAATTACTGACATGATATATCAGACGCTTAGAGGAAGAACACTGACTAATAGGGTTAAACGGTCGCTAACCTTTCTTTCTTTCCTGCAGATTCAGGGGTTGGGGTTTCCTTCAGAAACTGTGGACTGGAGTTGGGGCTTTCAACGGGGGTCCGGTCTAGTGGAGGCTGGTACTTTCAGGGTTGTCTCGGATTCCTTCAGAATTGGGCATTGGCATTCTTCGTGTCGTTCAGATGTCCACAGCCTTGATTTGTAATCACATAGGACTGCCACCGTTTGTCAGTCTTTCCTCTCGAAAGACGATGCTTCCCATGATCCGTCGGTCTCTCTCCCCAGCTTCAGAGATGGGGTGATCGAATCAAAATGAAGCATAAACAAAAATCAGTAGTGTTTGACCAAGCGGACTCGGACATTGGTTACGATCCGCGAATTTAAATAAAAATCCAGAGACTGTATTTTTGACGACACGGTAGAATTTTTAACAGTAATAACAGATGCCTACACAGTGAATCTAAAAATTCCATATTTTATGGTCTGATTATTCAGATTATTGCAACATTGAACTTTTTCAACTTACTTTTATGTTTTGAATAAATAGCACGTATTACAGAAACTTTCTCTGATATCGTTTGCCGTTGTCAGTTTCTTTGAAAATCACTTATCCATGATGCTAAAACATTCACATCAGCAACATTGAAAACTAATACATGTGTCCACAAAGTGTTGATATGACATAAATATTATGATTGACATTTTTGAAAACTTCAATGGAATGTTTTATCAGAAAAAGAAAAATGGTAGTATACATTAGATTCTCTTTGGAATTCTATTTAAGTACAATACCTTCCTTCCCTATGTTCCCCAAACCTTTTTAGACAGGATATTAAAGATTAGACTCCAGTTTTTTATCTAGATACTCCTTAAAATCTGGCCCTTGAGTGGAAAGCTTTACCCATCTCACTCGAAAATCGAAAAATTTACTGAATATGGCATTTCCTCATGTTAGATTATCTCTAGTCGTTATATAAAATAGGACGAATTTACGCTTGGCATTCAGCTGATACCGACTTCATTTATTCGAATATTATGCTCCTTATTTTTTACATTATTTAAATTGTATTCACTTTACCAATTTTTTCGATTATCTAATTTCAATTATTACAAAATTATGACATTTCAATGTATTGAAGTGAAGTACAAAAAATCATCTTACACAATACAAAGCAAGGATAGAACAAACAGGCAAAGGATAAAAATTAAGTCCATCATAAGAGTAAAGAGCTGTTATAGACAACATACTAGATTGCTAATCATTTTAAATCGAGATTTTAATGGAAAAACAAGATTTTTCCTACATTTTGAAGATGCTTCGGAAATTTTCCGAATCCTGCTCGGAGGACCCTCTGGAGAATTGACACGATAACTCAAAAATGTATGTAATAGTATGAAGTTTTATATTTTGATAGGTCACATTAAAAGTGCACGAATGTTTGTGTTTTCTTTTGGTTTAACATTGCATTTTATATTGCTTCACTGAAGATTATCCCATTGCGTGCAGCTTACCGGCACACGAGTTTACACAATTCAGAAATTCATCAAGTACTAGAATTTATTGGATTTTATCGTACTAAATTTTACAAAAATATGTCTAGAAGAATTTTGTATTTTCATTGATAAAACAAAAGTTTTTACAGACTGTTCTAAAAGATAAAATAAGGGCAGAACAGTGTAAATCGGTGCCAGATAACATTATAAATGTATCCTCTTCAAAACCACAGATTTTCTTGTTTATTTTGAATAAGCTCTGAGCTGGGGCATAGAAAAAAAATCTGATGTGGGCAGCACATGACTTTCCCTGCAGACTTATATTCACGTTCTCTTTATTTTAATTAAATTTATTTCACTTTTAATTCAATTTTCGTTCTCATTCGGTAACCAGACTTATTTTCAAAGGTGGCGTAGAAAAAATACGAAAAACTAAAATATCTCGAGAACGGCTAGTCCTTGTGTAATGGGGTTGGTCTTATTCCTTTCGTCGTTAAAAAATACGTATTAAACGAGCATTCATTGGATATATTTGAGTATACCTAGTTCTTTAATTTAGATTTTGACGATTTTTGCGGTCCATTCTGCAAAAAAAAGGCAGGTTATTTTTTTCCGAATCATACCAAAATCTAATCAGCACCAAAGTAACCCAGAAATGACTCATCTACCAAATTTTGTGAAATTCGGTCCATTAGTTTTTCAGTTAGAGTGGATACAAACTTTTGCGGGCCATTTCGCAAAAATAGGCGGGTTCTTTTATCCCGAATCTTACTCAAAACTAATCAGCACCAGACTCGCCTACAAGTGCCTTTCCTACCAAATTTTGTGAAATTCGGTCTATTAGTTTTTTAGTTACAGTGGATACAAAATCTGCACAGACAGACAGACAGACAGACACACAGACAGACACACAGACAGACACACAGACAGACAGACAGACACACAGACACACACACAGACGTCACGGTAAAAATGGTTTTTTCGTATTCTAGAGGTCTCGAAACGTGTAGATCCGTCGAGAACTCGAGTTGTGATTTTCGGTAGGATTCCAATACTTTCCCTATACATTACCATGTATTGCAGGGAAAGTAATAACAACTTGCCAAGGGGATGTAAAATGACAAGATTGTATCTGCATACATGTAGGATAACGCCGGTTTTCCTGCTAGAATATGTATATGGATAAGATACACTTGCTAAATATCAATATATACTGAACAACGTTGGGCATTTTTGCCAGTTGTAAATATAATGCAAGATAATGGAACAAATGATGTTTTCCTCGCAATTAAAATAATATTCATAAATCATTTATTTATATTGAAATTTTAGTTATTTAGTGACCCTTTCTGGGAAAATGTTACTATTTTGTGTGAACTAGTAGGAACCCTAGTAGGAAATGTGGAATTTAAAAATTGCAAATATATAGTTTCCGAAAATTTTTATGACAAATAAATTTAAGTTGTTATAAAATTTCGACAGTGATATTTGTCAAAATTGTTAGATATTTTGCTTTCATAAAATACATATATCATATATACAACTCAAATAGATGCTAAAATACTAAACCTAAAATAACCACGTAAAAATGGCACACAGCACAAAAATAAGACTGCCGACCGGTTTCAAAGACAAGTCATTCCAAGCTAGTCAGCACTATTATTTTTTTGCATGCTGTTTTTAAGTTTTATCATCCTTTTTATACTGCAACCTTTCCATAATAATTTCATAGTATTTGACTGAAATAAAATAAGCATAATATTCCCTTCTGTATGATAAAATTTTCACTTTAAATCTATTATTTACGTATATCACTTTCTTTCTGACTTATCTAAAAACACGTTGAAAAGTGTGACAGTTTCCTGTGATCAATAAAGTATATATAATAAAAATCAATGATCAGTTCACAGATTCAGAGTATAAATGACATGTTTATTACTTGAGCAGGCGGTTTGTTATAACATCCTGCTCTGCCTTCGGGGATGTGCTTTGCTCAGTAATCGACGAAATACTTTGTACAGCAAGTTTATTTTTAGATTCACGCTGAATAAATTTTTGAATAAACATTTCTTTAGCCTGTTCTACTGAGAATTTGTTTTGATTGAGCAGGTTTCTATTTTTCGTTCTTTAAAATGCAAAGCTATTTTACTAGCAAAAATTATGTTCTATTTTTTATTTTTGTATTTTTGTAGAATCTAAAAATCATTCTCGATTAGGTGCAATATTGTTGCAAATATTTTAGAGTATTCTAGTAAAGATGAATTTGCACGGTATATAATGAAATTCTAACAAAATGTTATAACTTTTATTTAAATAAATACTTCTTTTACCCACAAATAAATTTATAAACAAACATTTTGTGGCATATAAAAATTTGTTTATAGTTAGGTTATGGTAATAACTTTTGACCAATTGTATAACGGACTTCAAACGAGTGGCAAATGCAGCAGTATGGATAGCATTGCGCCACCAGACACTTAGAATTGGAGGAATTAGTAAAATAAAATAGTCTGCATTTTACAACAAATTGTAACACTTTGCTTGGAAAATTGTAATTCGATGCATGCATCTGCAGCCTAAAGAAACAATTTACCAACATTTTCATTTATTTATATCGCTCATTTCAACTGTGCGGAGTTAAGTGGTAACTTAAGGAGGCAAAAGAGTTTCCGCCGAGCATTCTGCACCATGCTTCGCTTTGATGCTGTGTTATACTGAGTCTTCAACAAAATATTTTGGATATCGGTTAATTCTTAGTTATATGCGATGCATTTTGAGATACATATGCTATACAAGGAGTAAAATATATTCTATTTCTTTGTAGACATTTATTTAGTGGACAATTTCTTTCATTTTACTTACAATGCAGGTAATATGTTTAATTATAACATGTACTAATTCTTGGTAAAATAATTTTAATCATCGTTGTTTATTAATTTTAATCATCGTTGTTTATTAATTTTAATCATCGTTGTTTATTAATTTTAATCATCGTTGTTTATTAATTTTAATCATCGTTGTTTATTAATTTTAATCATCGTTGTTTATTAACTTCTAAATATTCACTTATATGCATATAGCCAACGAAATTTTTGAGCTTCAGATTTTAAGTTCTATATTAATTACATATTTAATCAAAACAGAAATAGAAAAAATAAACATTCTGATAAATAGGAAACTATTTATCGTATCTGTTTGTCAAAATTATAAATCGCAATATAATTTTCAATTTTGATCCAAAATTTTTATGGTACAATCTACAATCAATTGATATTTTCAGATTTATTTTCAGAAAAGTCTATAAAATTTAGGTTTGGGGTACATTATAAAAGCAAAATCTAATACTTTCGTGACATTTATGTTACATTTCGTGTGGAATTCTATATATAATGTGAGGTGGAATAAGTGCGTTTATGTATTGTAGTATTTTTTAAAGAAATCGACGAATTTAAATTTTATAGCTTGTGTGAATACTGGTTAATCTAGTACTAATCAAAGCATAAGTGCTTCGTATTTTTAATGCTCACAAAAATTAAAATTATAAATTTGTTTAAATATAATATTTTTGTAATTATTTATAACAGGACAAAGAAAATAACTGTATTACCCTAAACGTTTTGTTGAGTTTCCTTTACTACTACAGAAAACCTAGATAAGAGTTGTATATTTTTAAAAACCTACGAATATTTTCAAGTCAAGGAATCTCTTAGCAAGATGTATTCAAGAGTCGCAGACACAGACATTCGACGTATTAAGCTTTTTTTAAAGCTGTAAGGGAAAATTGGATACAAATATGTCTCTATCTGACAGCAGATCTAAAATTTTCCGGTTTCAATCTCTTATATGGTTAGAAGAGTCAGGAAGACTCATTCTTACTCACAGAAGGGCGTAATACAATTAAAATTGTTCTCAAAAACACAATCATTAAAATACACCGCAAGATGAAGCAATAAAAATTCCCTGTACATAGCAAATACTTTCTTTTACTTGAGAATTCAACAAAGAAACTGATCGCTGTTAGAAGTTTTTGATTTAGCTGGATTCGGTAAATTTAGCATTCTGCTGTTTTACTATTCTATCGCACATGTAAGCTAATTTTATTGGACAGAACATGTTGAATTCCAACTTACTATAAACAGATATGAATACGCAGCTTTCTCTGCCTGTCCCTGTGAGATTCAATACCAACTTCTACGTATTTGATTGTCAGAGGGAGCCAATTGTTCAGCCACAAATCGATGTTGGATCTCGCTGAAATTTACCCCAGTAATATAATGTTTCAGCGTACGAGTTTAGTAATATCCTATAAGGATGCTTCTTTACTCAAAAAGCGTTGTGCTTCTTAAATCAACTCATATGTTCTAACTTCCTTTCCAGTGGAAAAACTTGTTTTTATTGTGGCATTAAGTTTCGTACAGATGTATAGTTAGTTCTCAAAGTGGATCTTGTGTGCATAAAGAAACAGTAATACCAGCCGAATGGAATCTAAAACAATACAAATCTACAAGCATCAACGGAAGGAACATACACTATTAAAAGTCAATCGCTTGTATTTGTATATATTTATGTCTCCAGTATTTCAGAGCTCCTAATTGTCCCAGAATTATTTTTAAAACATAGCTATCGATTATCCGGGAATTAGCCCGAAAAGTTAAAAAAATCAAAAATATAATAGATTTTGAAGTGTACTAATAAAAAATCTCTAAACTTTTGCATAAAATATATATGTTAGGGGAAAACCTATTTCCCCAGTCAAAACTAAAGTTTGTATGAGGAATAAGAAGAGCAATTGAAAGTGGTGAAATAAATTAAATGCCTATTTTTTTAGAGATTTTAAATACATAATATATCCATGTGTATAGTGGCAACTATGAACGATGCATGTGTTTGCTATAACCCTCCAAATTTACCTTAAAAGTGCGGGTTAAGTTATTTCATCTAAAGGGTGACATATTAGTCATTAACCACAAAGTTTATCTTTTAAATTATATTTATTGATGTAGCACTCAATTGTTAATACCCATTTTCAACTGGAACTTTTACTGAAAACATTAATTTAATATATTTTTGCAAATTATTGGATTTTCATCAATTACGCGTCATTTTATCAAGTTATGGTCATTTTATCAATTTGGAAACATTTTCGTTTATTTTTTCCACTTGGGGACACTTAAAAAAGTCGACAAATTTGTAGCCAAGTGGGACGGTTGGTTTGACAAACAAACGGTACCGAAACATCATTATAGAACTATCTTCTGACAAAATACATTTAATTTAATTGATTTAACGTCCTTTTTATCAATTTGGCGACATTTCTTTTTATTGATTTAATGACATATTTTATAGATATGGTGACATTTTTATTGATTTGGCGGCATTTTCATCAATTTCGCAGCATTTTAAAAGGTCGCCAAGTTGGCCATATTCCCTTAAAATTGTCGCTAAAGTTTACAAAATTTGCCAAAAATTTAAAATTTTTGCTTGCATGAAAAAATTTAAACAATATGTATTGGTGGTCCAAATAATCAAAATTATAACATATTAACCTTCACTTTAAAAGGCTTGAAATTTTTTTCAATATGTATTGGTGGAACAATAGATATTGGTGGTCCAAATAATCAAAATTATAATATATTACCCTTCACATTAAAAGGCTTAAAAATTGGTGGAACAATATGTATTGGTAGTCCAAATAATCAAAATTATAACATATTACCCTTCACTTCAAAAGGCTTAAAAATATTTTCAATTAATACCATATTTAACATTGCGCCCCCGGGGGGGCGCATTGCCCCTTCCTTGAGGGGGTAATGATGTCACGAACACAGTTGTATCGCGACTGTTTTTCACAACAATGATTGCAACTATTAAGTCTTGTGATTTTTGTGCATAAATAACCACTTTTATGCATAATTATGTCAAAATGTGTCCTATGCTGTCATGTTAAAAAAAATATATAATTTCGAATAACTTCGAACTTTTCCCTCGAATTTAAAAAAAAATCTATCTAGTTCTGGACTTCTTAATAACAAAGCCGGATATAAAATTTTGTGAAAATAAGTTAATATTTGCGACAGCCACCGTGATCACAAGAAAAAAGACCACTGATAGACATACATTACTCCAAAAATACTCGAAACGTGTTCAGGAGATCCTAAAACATATTATATTTGCATCAAAATTTCTAATTCGAAAATTTTCGTGAAATTAATATTTTCTCTATACTGTATTACACACTATGAGAAAGTAAAAATTCCCCATTTGATCTGGCAGTTAGATTCCCGTTTTTTTTTCTTTTTGGTTGAACGGGAGACAAATAAATTTCAAAAAGCCTATAGAAGATGGACTTTTTAGCAAATCTATATTTTATATATATTTTTAAAATGAATAGAAAGTAGCAAAACATATTTTTACTTTACCTGCAATATATGGTAATGTATAGGGAAAGTATTGGAATCATGCCGAAAATCACAACTCGAGTTTTCGACGGATCTATGCGTTTCGAGACCTCTAGAATGCGAAAGAACTATTTTTAGCGTGACGTGTGTGTGTGTGTCTGTGTGTCTGTCTGTATGTCTGTGTGTCTATCTGTGCAGATATTGTATCCACTCTAACTAAAAAAATATTTGACCGAATTTCATAAAATTTGGTAGGTAAGTCACTTGTGGGCGACTCTGGTGCTGATTAGTTTTGAGTATGATTCGGGATAAAAGAACCCGCCTTTTTCTGCGAAATAGCCCGCATAAGCTTGTATCCACTGTAACTGTAAAACTAATGGACCGAATTTAACAAAATTTGGTAGATGAGTCACTTGTGGGTTACCCTGATGCTGACTAGATTTTAGTACGATTCGGAAAAAAATAACCTGCCTTTTTTTGCAAAATGGCCCTCAAAAATCGTCAAAATCTAAACTAAAGAACTACGTATACTCAAATATATCCATTAAATGCTCGTTTAATACGTAATTTTTAACGAAGAAAAGAATAAGATCAACCCCATTACACTAGGACTAGCCGTTCTCGAGATATTTTAGTTTTTCGTATTTTCTCTACGCCACCTTTGATAATAAGTCCGGTTACCGAATGAGAACGAAAATTGAATTAAAAGTGAAATAAATTTAATTAAATAAAGAGAACGTGAATATAAATGTCTGCAGGGAAAGTCATGAGCTGCCCACATCAGATTTTTAAGTATTATCCGCATTGATCTTATTAAAACGCTCGTAAAGAATAGAAGCTTTCTCGAGGTATGGTATTCAAAATTTGTTATCGCGAACCCGCATTTCTTAGCTGTAGAAAAACTCAATTATTTTCTTTGTCACTTTATTTGAAAATTTTTCACAATTAAATAAAGGATTCAAACTGAACTGGAATCTCCAATCCGAAAATTTACTAATGGGTATCGGCAGCCTGTGAAACCGAAAACCAACCATAAACATTGGTTGTTGCCATCCACTTTCGAATTCTCGTTTTGAGTGTTCTGTATCCAATCGAGCGTATATTTGCCAGCTACTCGTCATGGAGTATGTTACGAGTTTTGTTCTTGACCCGAGGAAGAGGGCTTATAAATTCTTTAAAACTATTGTAATTACCTAAATCCGTGTATGACTTTTATTTTCAAGGAAGTATTAATAAGTTGTATAAAATTCAAAATATTCCACCTTAGGATTCAAATTTGTTTAGTATGAAAAACAATCACTCCCGGAAAAATGACGCTACTATATTAAAAATCTGATGTGGGCAGCACATGACTTTCCCTGCAGACTTATATTCACGTTCTCTTTATTTTAATTGCATTTAATTCACTTTTAATTCAATTTTCGTTCTCATTTCATAACTGGACTTCTTTTCAAAGGTGGCGTAGAGAAAATACGAAAAACACAAATATCTCAAATATCTCGAGAACGGTTAGTCCTAGTGTAATGGGGTTGGTCTTATTATTTTCTTCGTCAAAATATACGTATTAAACAAGTATTTAATGGATATATTTGAGAATACGTAGTGTTTTATTTTAGATTTTGGCGATTTTTGCGGGCCATTTTTCAAAAAAAGGCAGGTTGTTTTTTTCCGAATCATACCAAAATCTAATCAGCACCAGATTGTTCCACAGCTAACTGATCTACCGAATTTTGTGAAATTCGGTCCATTAGTTTTTCCACTAGAGTGGATACAAGATTTTACGGAACATTTCGCATAAAAAGGCGGTTTCTTTTATTCCGAATCATACCCAAAATTAATCAGCACCAGAATCACCCACAAGTGACCTACCTAACAAATTTTATGAAATTCGGTCAATTAGTTTCTTAGTTAGAGTGGATACAAAATCTGCACAGACATACCCACAGACAGACAGACACACAGACGTCACGCTAAAAATGGTTTTTTCGTATTCTAGAAGTCTTGAAACGTATAGATCCGTCTAAAACTCGAGTTGCGATTTTCGACATGATTCCAATACTTTCCCTATACATTACCATGTTGCAGGGAAAGTAATAGGTAGAAATTTATAATTTTAACTGCACCATGGGTGTCAATGGTATGGAAATAGTTCAGATTGACGTAGACCAAGACTATCAAATTCGTCGACGACACTGAACTGTCTACATTCAATTAATATCCCCTGTAATAAATAAATATTTTCGAATTCTTAGGAGTAAAAGTATAAGACTACTACAAAAAGTATCTGCTGTCGTAAGTGGAATAAAGTTGATCTAAGAGAATACTAATAAATTCACTGCACAATATTGCATAAAGAAAAACGAAAATATTTGATGATACTTATCAATTTAATTTAATGAATTTTTAGATAAATTTATTCCACAAACCGTGCAATATTTCAATATAGGACCATGCTTTAGCGGACTAAAGTTGGTGTCATTCGCTTTATAATGATTAAAATACGTATAAAATTATTATTTATTTGACATTAAATAACTTTTTTACCGATTTTTGTTTGTTTCAAAAATTCTTTCGAAAATTGAGGCATTTTTCGAAAATGTGATGGAGTTTAAAATCAATAGGTTTCACTGATTATAATAATTGTACTAAATTACGTTTGAAACGCTCCTTTTTTATGAAATATCGTATACGCGTATTGACAGACACAAAATCAAACATACATATATTAGCATACACACGTACAGAAATATCACTTCAAAAACGTACGATTCTATTTCATATTTGCCTGAAACGTATACTTCCGCCCAAAATCCAATTTCAATTTTTCCCCTATCGTAATATGTCCCCTTTTTCTTATACTATCTATCTAGGGAAAGTAATAACATGAGTACAAAATCTGATAATATACTATATTTTTTTTTCATTTTAGACTGATAAAAATAGTTTTGCAAATTGGATTAAATATTATGGAATATGAATGTAGAATAAAGCCGAGTGAAATGCATTCAATATATATATATATATATATATACAGGGAAATATTGATCTTAAACATATATAATAAATTATAAAATTGCGTAAAAAAGCGTAAAGAATTTTCTGAAATCGATAAAAATTTTCAGGGGATTAAATTTGAAGTAACACAAAATTTAAATTTTTATACGGCCTTCGTACAAAAACATTTCCTAATATGTGCCCCATACACAATGTACTATGTGCAATATGTGCCATAATATGTTCCTCATACACAATGTACTATGTGAAATATGTGCCATAATATGTGCTCCATACAATATGTGCCCCATACAGTATGTGCCCCATATACTATGTGCCCCCTACACAATGTACACAATGTAAGTAAAATGTGCCCCCCCATATACTAATATGGTGATGTACAAAATTACAGCATTTTACCATAAAAGTCTCAAGGATATGTTTAAACAAAGTTGGTGAGGTATTAATCACAAGTTAAAATGTAAATGTTTACAGCAAGAGTGCAAATGGCGCAGCACAGAAACGCATCATAGGCAAATAATATCTGCCTCTTATCTTTAAAAGATCTTTAGCATGGATGGAAACTATTTTAAACAAGCTTTGAAATCTTTATGTAAAGTTATTATTTCTACTCAGTGTAGATACTTTTGTACCAATAAATGCAAAAATATTATTTATTTATGTAATCTTTGTTTTCTGTCGTAATTTGTGTATGACCGCTGAAACGCACTCTGCCGACAGGACTTTTCTCCTGTGAGAACGCAATTCGATGCACCGAAAAATGGTTTAAGTCAACATTTTCGTCTTTTCATATCTATGGGACTTTTTATGATAAAATGCTGAAATTTTATGCATCACCTTATTAGTGAATGGGGCACATTTTCCTCGTTGGAAATGTTTTTTGTACGGGGGCCGTATAAAAATGTGAATTTTGTATTTTTAAAAATTATACCTTTGAACATTTTAATCGATTTCATAAAATGCTGTCTTCTCAATCTCAGACTTCTCAAAGAAGTTATTATAGTGTATTTTGAAATATCTTGCTTTATATAAATCCAAATCGTATAAAATATATTTTAAATGTGTAAATACTGCTCAAATAAACACTGTAAACAACTGATATGCTTTTGTAAATTTATATAACATATTATATAAAGTCAATAAGTAAAATGCACTTTGTGCAAAAGATAAAGAAACCTGCACATCGATCTATGATCTTGACTACTTTAAAGCTTTGCATAACCTTTATAATTCTAGTAATTTAGTTAATGACAGATCCGACCTTCATTTCCAGTATTCACTTTTCTTGAAAGAATAAGGGAAAATGCACGTCGAACTATGATCTTGACTTCTTTGAAGCTCTCCAAATTCAATATAATTCTAGTAATTTAATCAATGATTTGTCCAGTACTCCATTTTTATCCACAGCCTTACGAATTGCCCTGTAAAATTCCCCAATTTCTTAGTTCCATTTCTTAACCTTTGGAGCTATCATGTGTCGTTTTAACTTATTCCTGTCTTGCTAACTTATTCCTGCCAGCAACTTAGTCCTTAACTTGCTGAGTCTCATTTATTCTTGTTAAGTTGACACGTCTTATCGAGGTATTCCTGTTGTGTTTTGGCGCACGTCAATCTAGTGTGTTACTTCTCGTTTAGTATTGGCCAGATTGTTCTTCAATCTGCTTTCTGATTTTATTCTCTCAAGTGATCTCTTAATCTAGGTCATGGGTATAAAATCCCCTTTGTTTCTTGCATTTACTCCCATTCATCTTTTGGGCTTCGGGTTGGTTGGTTCTCTGGCATTGACTAAGGGGATACAGCCTATCACCAAACACCTATATGCTTCATTATTGTGTCATTTGTCCTTCTACGTTGCTCAAGTGTTTTTTAATATTACTAGGTAGACTTTGCAACCTATTCGATAACACTTGTTAAGCTCGCTTCGCTAGCACTTTAGTGCCGCCTGCTTTGCAGGGGTAAGATGCCCGCTGGGGACCGTCACTTACTAACTGACATTCACCAGCCCTGTAACTAGCTTCGCGAGCTATTTCAATCCGGTCGGCTGACACGATATCCTACGTGTCCTGTGTTCGCTGAAGTTTTCACCCCTTGCCCGCTACGCTCGCAAGCACCCTTGACTCCCTTAGCGAGTCGGTCGGCTTCGCCTCCCATTCGCTAACGCTCGCTGAGCTTGCTTCGCGAGAACTTTAGTGCCACCTGCTACGCAGGCGTAATGTGCCTGTTGGAGTAAATCCCCTGTACGCTAATTTCGCTCCGCGAGCGCTTTATTTCCACATGCTACGAAGGTGTAATACGCAATTTAGGACATGGTAATATGCCCCTTGAGCTTCGTCCTGTCTAGCTGTGTTTGCCATCCTCCTTTACTCGCTAACGCTAGCTTCGCAAGCATTTAAGTGCCACCTGTTTCTCTGGCGTAATACGCCCGTTGGGGACCGTCTCTTATTAACTGATATTCACCAGCTGTAGAACTCGCTTCGCGAGATATTTCAACCCGGACGGCTCACACGACCTCCTACGTATCCTGTTCTCGCTGACGCTTCCACTACTAGGTCGCTACGCTTGCTACTTAACTAGTCGGTAGGCTTCGCCTCCTATTCGCTAGCACTCGCTAAGCTTGCTTTGTGAGCACTTTAGTGTTTCCTGTTCTGCAGGCGTAATACGTCTGTTGGAGACCATTCCTCCTTAACTGACAGTCTTCAACCACGAAGTTCACTTTGCGAGCTCTTTCACGCCGAATGCCTCACACGACGCCTACGTGTCCTGTGATCACTGATCCTCGTAAAATTCTAAGATTCCAACCTCCATTCCTGCTTCTCATTAATCGAAGCTCATCGCATGCATGATGCACCCGTTGGTAATACCCGGTACCTTATTAGCTGACGCTCACTTTAACTCGCTTTATGGACAATTTTAAGAAGCTTCAACTCCCAGCTTACTACGCTTGCCAACAGCGAAACTCGTTTCATGAGTTGGGAGACTTCGTTTCGTATTTCCAGGCTCTCGCTGAGTCTGCATCGTAATCTATGGCGTTCCGCCTGATTTCAAGTGCAATTGATTGTTACATTATATTTATAATACAGTGACAAAATATCGTGTTACGCTTTCAGTCTAGAGATTTACAACAATGAAACATAAAATTACATTTACAACAATGAAACATATAATTACATTTACAACAATGAAACATATAATTACATTTACAACAATGAAACATATAATTACATTTACAACAATGAAACATAAAATTACATTTACAACAATGAAACATATAATTACATTTACAACAATGAAACATATAATTACATTTACAGCAATGAAACATATAATTACATTTACAACATTGAAACAATGAAATATATAACGTTGTGACATTTAACAATTAAATTGTAATGTTCATGACAACAATAGTTTCAAAACTTCGCACGTAAAGAAGAAAGATTTGCATAAAAAAGTGCATAAAATGTAAATAACTCATTAATTAATCGAAATTTACTAAAAGGGCTCCATCCTGTAAAAATTCAACTATGTAGGCTCACGCCACCAAAAATTCGAATTCTTGCTAGTGTTAGACTTTTCAGAACGCAACCTCGCAGCTTAAAACTCTTTCCTCTGAATTTGATATTACATATTTCCTAAACTGAATTTTAAATTTTAAAACGGTTTATATCAGTGTGTTCCCCTTATATTTCTCTACAAATGTACCAAATTTTATATTTTTGTATGTTATTGATTTTGCTCTACGTGACAAAGGAACTTGAAAAAAAGGTCAAAATTTGTCAAACGGCGGCGGCTGCAGCTACTTTTATTTTTAACATAAAGAGATATAAAATAATTTATAAATAATACCCAAAACATTTATGTTTTATTACAAATTTTGTCTCTTGGAACAAGCGCTTTTGTGATTTTAGGAAAATCCCTTATCTCCGGGTCTGAAAAGCTTTCCATGAGGTGTCAAAACGTCAAAGCCGCACAAAAAAGGAATTGTTAAAAAAAATGCATTTGATAGTTTTATCTACTTTAAAAGTGTCTTATATGAAGGGTGACGACATATGGTTCTACCTGAAACTGAAATTTGAAAAATATTGCCATCGTACATGTCTTAATATTTTTTTACTAGTCATTACTTTGATTACTATTTTTTCAATTATTATTTTCATTACTGTTTTCGATTACTATTTTTACCGTTTCGTACACATGTACGAAACTAAAAAAAATATCGTTTTCCCCTTTTTTTTTAATTCTGAATTTTGTCGGATAAGCATGTTTTAAGATAAGGCACCCTTAGCACATTTCGCACAATTAACTGAAAATCATCAGACAGTTTGCGTAATTGTGTTGTTTCAATATGTGCACTAGCCGTTTCAGTCTACGCTTTGCGAGTGCAAAATGCCTTGGGCTGACTAAATATGGGGCCAACACACTTCATAAATATTTTGCATATCAACGCGCCGTTCAGATTTATTCATAAATAGCAGCATACCCGTTCTTCGTACGGAGTACATAATATAAAGAACTTTAAAATTCACAATCATATGCAAATTCGTATAGGATACTAAATGGCATTTTTAATCAAAATGTTTTGTTTAAATATTTAATACAATGCTCCTAAAAAGATGTTTAAGAATCTCTGTTCACGCTATACACAATTATCTTCACGGGTAGATCTGAATAAAACATCCCAGACCATTTTGTAAACAAATATAAGAAAAAGGAATATATATATATATATATATATATATATATATATGTCCCTCTACTACTTATATTGTCGCAAATTAGAAAATATGCCAGTGTGTTAGTAGAAGATTATCCGTATTGCAAAATGAGTCTCAAAAATATTTGCCAAAATAAAACAGATGACGTAATAAATTGAAAATATCAATAATCCCCGTAACATTTATACCAGGAGTCGTAATTGATTAAAATAAATGCCAATATATATCAAAATATTTGCCTGTACTGCTTATATTCTCGTAGATTAGAAGATATACCCGTGCATTTGTAAAAGAGTACTCATACAATGTACAATATGAGTTTATACAATTTTTATCATAATAAAATAATGGCATAATAACTTGAAAATATCAATATTCCCTGAATATCAATAATTCCAGACAATATCAATAATAATGTTTAAACCTGCAGACCGTAATTGATATTATTCATTAAGAATACAATTGGAATGAAATTTATTTTATACATTATATATATATATATATATATATATACATATACATATACATATATATATATATATATATATATATATATATATATATATATATATATATATATATATATATATACATATACATATATATATATATATATATATATATATATATATATATATATATATATATTATATATATATATATATATATATATATATATATATATATATATATATATATATATATATATATATATAATTGTATAAGATACACCCGTTCAAATCTTTTTCTGTTTCAACAATCGGCTAAATGAATTTATTGGGTAAACACAATATATTAGTTTATTAGCTAAACATAATATATAAGCTTAAAAACTATTTGCCAAAATAAATGAAAGTGATGTACGCAGTCCGCAATTAATATAATTAAAAGAAAATCAAATCATTTTTTTCTAAAATGTATATTTATTTTCATTTATTATTATTCAAATTGAAATAATATTAGTTAAAATTAACAGACAGATTTAATTCAATTGCGTTTCTGAGCAGCATGATATACGATTGAATCTTCGTCATAAACTGCGAAATTAAATAACCATTTTGATTCCTTTATACTTTTCATTGTTGAATAAAAGCTTGTGAAAAATAAACCATGGAGATAGATTTCCCATTTAAATTCATGTTTGAAATTATTCAGGTTTTCAGAAAGTCACTAATCAGAGCAAAAAATATCCCACCAAACTCAGAGATAAAGTTTTAATTCAATTTCAACGATGTTCAGCCATTTTGTTTGGATAAACCATTGAGTTTGAAAGTAGAACTCCCAGGAAAAAGTTTCGTTTTCCAATAATATCTCGACAACCCCTGGTCTTAGAAACTCGAAACGTAGACTAAATTTAAGGGGGGATATTTTGAGGCTATCCGCAAAATTTCATTAAATTCGGTTCAGCCGTTCTCCCGTGATGATGAGACAAACGAAAATTCCTTTTTTTAGTAATATCTTGAGTCGAGTTTACTAATATCTGGTCGTAGGAACTCGAAACTTGGAATAAGTCAGACTAATTCTAGGCAACTTACAAAATTTTATCAAGTTCGTTTCATTAAATTCGGTTCAAATTCTCTCGTGATGATGGGACAAACAGACAGACAGATTTTCAATTTTATTTATACAGATTATATCTTTCGAGTGAATTTTTGAAATGTGAAAGAAGCACCCGCTTGCAGTCCTACTTTTAAATGTTTTTTCGCTGAAAAGAACTCAAAATATTAAAACATTGAAATTATTTTTATATATTCATAATCATGACCCTATGTCTAACAAAACAAGAAAAAACGATTTCTATTTTTATCTATTAGGTTCTGGGGTATAAGCATCTAAAATGTATACATTTTTGTAACGTTCCGATTTTCCTACACCCAAACCCCAAACATAGATGTTATGCACATTAAAACCTATTTTTCTAACGACAGTCATGTAACGTCCACATCATACATTTTCATTTTTGCATGTAAGGATCTCAATCTTCCCTATCTATCAAATGTTCGCTATCTTTTGAATATTGTATGATTTACTGATTGCGTTTCTTATAAAAACATCTAATATATCTATTACAAATTATGCTTAAATATTAAAACTTCAAACGATGAGAAAATTACTTTTTAATATATTAATATGTGTTTTGTTTCACTAAGTAAATATAAAAATTTAATTAGTCCATAGTATGTGAAGGCAGAACTGAAAAATTTGGCTTTTATAATTACTTGCTTTAACATATTCCTGGTAAATACGTAGTGAGGGTTTCAAGTCTTAATTCAAATATATGTGTATTTGAAAAGCTACAAAATCATTATTTAATAAATAAACTATATATATTCCAATTAGTGTAAAATAAAATGAACATTGTATGTTAATAATTTATTAACTTAGTAATTAATAATCTTATAACACAGCAACAATGGGAAAATATCTTATAATAACTAATAGTTGAATATTCAATTGCAATTTTAATTTCCAAGTTACTTGAAAATATTTGTGGCTTATGTATGTCACTGTTCCTAGCAATAATGTACATTTCTCGAACAGGTGATCATTAGTCTCTTAAATTCTCAAGCCATAAATATAACGTGTTTTGTGTATATAATGTGTTTTGTATCTCGAATGTGACTCACCCATGGGATTAGAAAAAATCTGATGTGGGCAGCACATGACTTTCCTTATATCATACAATATATTTACTACTTTTACAATAAAAACAAAATAGGTTATTCTTATAGTAGATAATTCCATGTTGTCCAAGCTATTGAAATTTCGTCAAATAGGCTTTATTTTCATTGATTTTGCGTCATTTTTATCCATTTTCTAACGAGATTTGGTAGCATTTAAAAAAAGTCGCCAAGTTGGCGACATTCCGCCAAATTCTTCGCCAAAATCTCGTCAAACGTTATGGACAGAGATATAATTTATTCTTATAGCAGATAAATGACTATTGGCGTTCAAATGTAAAAGTATTACTCAAAGTATCTTTTTTCATGAATGGAACGAGCCAGTATCCACGAGAATGGTGTCACCAAATTTATCGCACGATATTACATATGAAAAGTGAACATGTTTTTCAATAGGAAATATTTCTTTTTATTTTATATAAATTTTTGATATTTTTTTTGAAAAATGTGCAATATCTCAAAAACAATTCATGCTAGCGTTCTAAAGTTTGTGTCAATCGTTTTCTAGGGAAAAATTATATAAGAAATGTCTATTTGAGTAAATTTATCAAAGGTTTTGATTTTTTGATGATTTTTTTTAATTTCACTCGAAAATTTAGGTGGATTCTGAACATTATATTGTGTTTTAAAACAATAGGCTTTCAGTATTCACGGATTATGATTTTTTGTACCAAATTTCATTCGAATCGGTCCATTCGTTCGTCAGTTATAGTCTCCACAGTCTCACTGACACACACACACACACAGACATCACCTCAAAAATGTTTGATTCGTGATCAGGGATACTTGAAACGTGCTCTCCCGTCGAAAACTCAAATTCGAATTTTCGACCCCGCCACAATACTTTCCTGATACATTATGCATATAAGGAAAGTAAAAAGGGGATACAACTGCTATGGATAAAACGATTAAAAATGTCATAAAGCTTTGAGAATTATATCTAGATGTCGCTAGTGTTAGTAAAGTAGCTGTTATTGTTAGTTAACACAACAAAAAAGCGTAGTATTTAGTATGTGTACTTTTTATTAGTTTAAAATTAATAGTTCCCTAATTATGAGCATAATTAACCAGTATTTTTTCATACTTTCAGGACGGAGAACAGAATATATGGAGATAAAAATAAATTTAGGAAAACAATTTTGAATACTTAGGAATAAACTTTATTGTTTCAGTTCTACTTTGTATTGCGCAACTAATTTATTTTTACAAAATAGAAAGTTTAAATAACTATTTTGGGCCTTTAGCTATAGGAATGCATGCAATGCTGGGTTTATCTCCATGGTCTCACCTTTTGTAATGAGTGCATTTAGCAATATTATTGCTGTGAGTGTGTTCTTTACATCATCTCTATGATGAATGGCAAAGCTTTAGTTTTAAATATTACAGTTATAAATTGTTTTCTAAGTAATTTTTACTTTCTTTATACACATAATGTATAAGGAAAGTATTGTAACGGGGTCGAAAATTCGAATTCGAGTTTTCGACGGGAGAGCACGTTTCAAGCATCCCTGATCACGAATTAAACATTTTTGAAATGATGTCTGTGTGTGTGTGTGTGTGTGTGTCAGTGAGTCTCTGGAGACGATAACTGACGAACAAATGGTCCGATTCGAGCCAAATTTGGTACAAAAATCACAATCTGTAAACACTGGAAGCCTATTGTTTTTATACGCAATCAAATGTTCAGAACCCCCCTAAATTTTCGAATGAAATTTTGAAAAAATCGTCTAAAAATCAAAATCACTAATAAAGTTACCCAAATAGACATTTCTTATGTAATTTTTCATTAGAAAACGATTGACATGAATTTTAGAACGCTAACATGAACCGTTCTCGAGATATTGGACATTTTTCAAAAAAATTATCAAAAAGTCATATAAAATAAAAAAAAATATTTACTATTGAGGAACATGTTCACTTTTCATATGTAATACCATGCGATAAATTGAGTGATATCATTCTCGTGGATCTAGCTCGTTCCATTACTGAAAAAAGATACTTTGAATAATACTTTTGTATTTGAACACCAATAGTCATTTATCTGCTGTAAGAATAACTTATTTCTTAGTGCATCACGCTTGGCGAGACTTTGGCGACTTTTTTGAAATGTTGCCAAATTAACGAAAATCTCACCAAATGGATAAAAATGACGCTAAATCAATGAAAATGACGACTAATTGTTGGAAATTCAATATCTTGGAAAGAATATTAGTATCTACTTTAAGAAAAACCTATTTTTTTACTGTAAAAGTAGTAAATTCATCACATTATATAAGGAAAGTCATGAGTTGCCCACATCAGATTTTTATAATTGAATGAAATAAAAATATTTTTTAATTTATTCAAATTATATCTATATTAATATATGTAATATAGAAAATTGATTGTGAGAGTGAGAACTTTAACAATATAAATTACATTAAAGGAGAACCTAGCAAACACGACTCTTGGTACCTCGATACTTCGTAGGACTCTCATTAAAAATAAATAAATAACAAGAAAATATAAAAATACAAAAAAATAAAGAAAAAAGACTTTAACTTGCTGTTTCGTTTCGTATCGTTCTAATTTGGAAAATTTTACTTTCCAACATAGTTGTAAAGTGTTTATGACTTTGTTCATTCTGTCTGTCTATCTGTATGCATGTCTGTCCGTTCGCACGTTAATTGCCGTATAAATGACTTAATCAAAATGAAATTTTAGTATGTGGTTGAGACGGTCTGTGGAACATATGGAAATGAAAATGAATAATATCACCCAATCAGTTTCAGATTTAACGCCTCTTGAAAAAATAAAATACATTGAACCCTATGGAAATTAATTTTTCAAACAATTTTTCAACGAAGTTAAAATTAACAAATTGCTTCAAAATGTTAATAAAATATCCAAATTATAGCATCAAATTCACATTAAACTTTGATTATTTTTACAACGAAACCTAATTTCAACGTACGCAAAATGTAAACAAATCAAGCGATTATAGGGGGAGTTGTGTAAGAATTGCTGTTTTTTACTTAAAATTAATTAGCTCTGGAGATTGGAATATAAGTGATATGAATGAAATATGAATTGATTTTACATAGAAAGGCAGACGATTTATATTTTGATGACGTCATTTGAGAGAAGTTCATTTTGTGTAACTGGCTTTTTCGATGGAAGTTTAAGTTTCTAAGCATAATAGTTAAGTTTCTAAGCATAGCATTAAGTTTCTAAGCATTTAAAGGTAATTCTGCTGGAACAAAGTTTTTGGTTGATTCGATACTTGACAGCAAATATTTTTTTGTAATTCATAATATAAATCGTGGTCATAGTAATAAGATATTAAGTGAAATATTTAAATTACTACACAGTGAAATATGAAAGAAACGGTATAGCAGTATTTTAATAAAATGTAAAAAAAAATAATAATAAGTGTACAGTACATTGCTTTAAATTTTTATTATATTATTTAAAAAGAATGAATTCCACCATATGGAGATAAGAAGGTAAGTCAGCTGTAGCAAAGGATGCGATTAACAAAGGGATAATGCATTTTCTGCTAGAATTAATTTTTAACTTTCTATCATACTTAAGGCTTTTTGTAATATTACTTTTAGAAAGAAAATTAAACTCTTACGCCTGAAGAATCTGTTACTAATCAGACATTATTAGAGTTTCCTTATTGTTGTCTAATTAATTCCCTTTAATGTTTTTAATTGTGAAGTTACTTTCAAAAAATGTCCGATAGAAATATACGGTAGTTTTTAGGCTTCACTATATACGTTTCCAAAATTTTAATACTACACATACCTAAATTTAAAATTAAATTGCATTTTCAGAAAAATGGCAGCTGAAAATTATAACGCTTTATATTTCTATTTATATGTATGCTATAGTATACATAGCTAAATAAAAATTAATAGTAAATATGGTTTTCTATTACTGTATCTATTTCAAAATCATATATTATATCATATGGGATTCCATGATCCGTCCAGAATTACATATTTTTTACCAAGTATAGCCTCCAAATTGCATAATTTTAATAAATATTTGATATATTTTCATACTGGTCACGCCCCTATATATTGATTATGTACACTGGTTTAAAATCAAATCTACTTCTATTCGTACCGGCAATTAATAATGAGATGTTGATCATTATATTTTTTCCTGTCCCTAATCAATTTTTTTTTCATTTAACCCAGCCTACTACTGTAAATTAACCACTATCTTTTTCCAATATTTGCAAGAATAAAAATGCTATTGATAGGATCAAAAACTGTATTTTGATTGTAAAATCATCTTAGATAGTAATTTTTAATTTGTTTATGAGCAGATTATGCTCTTAATGTTGTTTTGACTAATGAATAACTATTTCACTGCCTACGTTGTTTCATTCTGTCTTTGTGTTCTTTTATTAATATGTTTATTTTTTAGCGTTTTGTTTCACATTTTTGTTCTCTCTCTCCTTGGTTTAAGGCTTTATTTTTAAAATTTGTGTTTCATCCCTATTTCTTGTATAATCCTGTTCCATTTCCACTTCCCTTGTATTAGGCTTTTTCTTTCTCAAATATTTTCTTCAAATTTTTAATTTAAGATTTTCCCTGCATTTGTTTCTCTTATTACCCTATTAGAAAATGTATCAAGCGCTGCGCGGGAGTTAAAGAAGGGAAAAATTGAATTTTCCAATCAATAAAATAACAAAAATATTAATTTAAAAATAAACAAAAAAAAAGTTATTCTTATTAATAACAGTGAAAATTGCCAAAGATAAATTACATTTATATAAATAAGAAAAGCTCCTTCCTTTCCATAAGTGGAGTGTCCTCAGTGGCAAGAACAGTTCCAAAAAGGGTGTCCGAGCGGTTGTAGGGATTCGATAGGTTCGTTTAAAAAATCGCGAAATCTAAGAAACCACTACTTTAAATAATACATTTAAACGCTATTTAATATGATTTCAAACCGAAAATGCATGCTTCCGACGCTTTCTAATGTTTTCGTTATCCGACGTTTTAACTACCGTTTCCTATGTAGTATAGAATATTGAAAGAATGCTATTTTACAGAGGAGTATTATTAAATTTATTATTATTAAAAATCTAAATATCTGATGCTTTCTAATGTTTCCGGTATCCAACGTAATACTATCGTTTTCTACTTAGAATAGAAATTTCAAGGGATACTATTTTACAGCGTAGCATTATTAAATTAATTATTATTAAAAATTTAAATATCCAGCAATTCCTAATGTTTCCGTTCCCCGACGTATTAACTATCGTTTCCTATTTAGTATAGAAATTTCAAGGAATAATATTTTACAGAGCAACATAAGTAAATTAATTATTAATAAAAATCTTAATATCCGAAGCTTTTTAATGTTTCCGTTATCCGACGTATTTAATATCGCTTATAATTTAGTATAGAAATTTCAAGAAAAACTGTTTTGCAGCGCACATGAGTACATTAATTATTATTAAAAATCTAAATAGCCGACGCTTTCTCATGTTTCCGTTATCCGACGTATTTACTATCGTTTCTTATTTAGTATAGGAATTTCAAGGAAAACTGTTTTACAGCGCACATAAGTAAATTTATTATCATTAAAAATCTAAATAGCCGACGCTTTCTAAGGTGTCCGTTATCCGACGTATTTGCCATCGTTTCCTTTTCAGTACAGACATTTCAAGGAATAATATATTACAGTGCAGCATCAGTATATTGACTATTATTTGAAATCAAAATTATCCGATTTGTCCAAGTTTTTCTTAATAAATATGTCATTATATGAGATAGCAAAATCACTCATATAAATGATAAATGAAAAAAAAATCAAATCATTAAAACCTACCAATGCAGATTTCATTGGTAACATTTTAAGACAAATTTTCTTTCGCAAAACATCCGTATCAGTGCTCATATATTCGAACAATCCTCTATCTAAATAATATATCAACACTAATTTCTCTTTCCGACCCAAACATCTTAAATGCTTCGAGTATAAATCGTTATTGCATATACAGATTCCAAAATACGGTGGATTGCGTATCAGTGCATGAAGAAGGGGAGGTTTTAGTTTCATTAGATAAACATCAAAATTTAATTACTCCATTGTTTTGAAAAGGAAAATGAGAATTGGGAATTGATAATTACTAATGTGGGTATGTTTCATGGTAACGAATTACGGGAATCAATTAATAATTTCTGACACAATTGTATCTAGAATATTTATAATAGCACATTGATTTTTAACAAACTCAAATCAGTTTTCTTAAATATTGAGAAATTAATGAAAATCTAAAAATAAATATAGTTTAATAGCACAGTGGTTAAATTTTAGCAATGTTATATAATAGGAATAAAAAATAATTGATAGCATTTATGTACTTCAAATTTCTATTTAAATCAGTATATTTATCAATAAGCAAAATGAAATTTGCTCAAATGATAAGGAAAATTTGAGCAACGACTTTAAGAACAAATATAATGATAATATAGCAATGTATGTAAGCACAAATAAAATAATTATGTAGCAACGTATCTAAGCACAAATAAAATAATAATGCATCAATTTAAGCACACATTTAAAATTGAAGCAGCAATGCATTTAAGAACAAATAAAACTATCTGATATCAGCAGCACATGACTTTCGTTATATAATGCAATGGATTGACTAGTTTTACTGTCAGAATATAATAAAATCCACGCCGTTGTGTTTTTATCGTTGAATTGTGCATTTGGTGATTTTCCGGATGACAACATGTAAAACTATTTCAAAGTACTCGATTAACTTATACTTCGAGCAACTCTAAATAAACAATTATCCGTATTGATAGCATCCTCAATATGTGATATAGTCCATCTGTTAAAATACATTAATAATTACTTCCTGAATTTGGCAATGTTTTCATTAATTTAACGACATTTTTTGTTCAATTTTGGCGATGTTTTTGTCAATGTGAGGCAAAATATCGACAAGTTGGCAATACTTTGCTAAATTATTCACTAAGTTTACTAAATGCATCACCAAGTGTTACAGACAAACGTAGAGAAGAGTATTTCTTATATATTAAAAGGTATGCCCATCATGTGAGAGAAATCAGAATTTGAGATGCATTACTTCCCATTTGGCGTCATTTTTATCAATTTGGTGACATTTTTGTTATTTTAGCAACATTTAAAACAGTCTCCAAGTTAGCGACGCCCCTCTAAATTTCTCGCCAAGCGTTACGTACGGACGGAGAAATGTGTTATTCTTATTGTCTACTCTTATGTTCTTTTCAAGACTTTCAACATCTAATAGTCATTTTCATTGATTTAGCTTCATTTTTATAAATTTGGCAATATTTTCGTTAATTTGGCAAATTCGTTAATTTCGTTAATTTAGCATTTAAAAAGTCGCCAAGTTGGCGACATTCCGCCAAAATCTCTCCAAGTGTTATAGAAGGTGAAATAAGTTATTATTGTATGCAGATATATGATTATTGGCGTTCAAATACAAAAGTATTACCTAAAGTATATATTCTCATGAATGGAACTTGCTAGATCCACGAGAATAATGATACAAATTTATCGCATGATATTACTTATGAAAAGTGAACATATTTCACAATAGATAATGTACTGGCATCCCACCGGTCCACCTTGTCATTAAAACCCTCTTCTTAAAGTATAACTTCTGGAAACAAAAATTAAATTTCTGCCCTGACCCCTCCATTCCCACTCCTGATCAATTTGACTCTTCATGCTCTTTCTCTAGTATACCTCCCTCCCTTCGTGTTATAAACTTCCCCCCTTCCAACCCTTCTACCTTTTCTTGTTACAATATTTTCACTGACGGTTCAAAATTAAATGACAAAGTAGGATTATCCGTATGTATTTTCAAGAATGATCGACTGATCGAATCACTTTCTTTCAAACTCAAACCCGGAAACACAGTTTTTCAGGCCGAACTTGAGGCCATCAACCAGGCTATCCTTTGGGCTGGTAAAAAATAATTTTAAAGTAAATATATTTTCGGACAGTCAATCTTCTATCTTAGCTTTCAAATCTTTTAAAAACAAAACAAAATTTCTCTCCAATATTAAAATTAATGCCCATCCTTTTAAACCATTAATTAATTTAACCTGGGTTAAAGGCCATTCCAACATTCGAGGTAACGAAGTCGCAGACGAACTTGCCAAAGAAGTTACTATTTCCGGTTCCCCACTTTCTATCCCTTTTCCTTACTCATTTTTAATCAATTATTGTAAATCCTTTCTTATTTCAAATTGGCAATCTCTCCTTAACGATTATATCTCCCCTCGTACGCATGACCCTGCTAGAATCATAAGCTACCTACCCATAGTAAACCCTCATTTTCAAATTCATAATAAATTTTTAATATATTTTTTAACTGGTCATGGTCCTTTCTTAGATTATTTACACTATTTAAAGCATAAACGTTCTTCTAATTGCCTTTGTAACGCTTACGGCGACGTAGACCACTACGTTTTCAATTGCCCTCTTACTTCTAAATTTCACTTAGTCCGTCCTCCTGACAACCTTCGTGCGACTTGGTTCTCGGGTGTTAGAACCAACAAAATTCTACTAAACAAGTTGAAAAACTGTGTTTTACTGGCGAGAGACATCTCTAACCAGATTCCTTGACAAGCTTGGTGTCCTTACTGCTTTTACTGTTTTCGGTCATTGGAATCCCTGTTGTCTCGCTGTTCCAGGTGTTTACTTGTTTGCTTGTTTGCCCTTCAGAAAACATCTTCTAAATTCCACTTGTCTTTGTTGTTATGTCATTGTCTTATGTTTGTCTGTATATACAAACGCATATTTTGTGCATTTTTGTCTCATCGCTGTTATATTCATCATCATATTTACCTGTACATTTTCATTGTCTTCACCTTTCTGTTTAGTGTATATCATCTGTATGCATTCTTATTATCTGTAGTGTGTTTCCTCTGTATGTTATTCTTCATTGTATTGTCCCTTTTCCCGCGGTTGCTCGGAACTTCTTTTGGCCTTTAATTCAAAAATTAACTTTATTATCTTTGAACTCCTTTCGGCTTTTTAATACCGACTTTTTTTTTTCTTTTCCCTTGTTCTATTGGCCTGTTTCCACCCTCTGTACATTATTCTCTATGTAAAACTGGAGGGTTCGATCTCTGTGGATGCCACTCCCACTGGGTTCCGGTCTAAATTGGGTGGCACTTCCCGGCCGTCCAAACAGTTACCTTACACCTTTCTGGTAGGTCGGACGGTCTGGGTCTCAACAACAACAATAGATAATATTTTTATTTTTATTTTATATGATTTTTTGATAATTTTTTGAAAAATATACAACATATCAAGAAAGGTTAATTCTAGAGTCCTAAAATTTATATCAATCGTTTTCTAATGAGAAATTACATAAGAAATGACTATTTACGTAATTTTATTAAAGGTTTTAATTTATTGATAATTTTTTCAAAATTTCAGAGATTTTTAGAGATTTCAGAGATTTTTTAGGAGAATTCTGAATGTTTGATTGCGTATAAAAGCAATAGGCTTCCAGTATTTATGGATTGCAATTTTTGTACCAAATGTTTTACGGATAGCTCCATTCGTTCATCAGTTACCCTCTCCAGACTCACTGACACACACACACACACACACACACAAACACATACTTTCACACACACACAAACACATACTTTCAAACACACAAACACATACTTTCACACCCACACTCACACACTCACACACCCACACTCACACGGTTGCTCATGTTCTTGCTGACGAGCCGGTCGGTCTGGGTCTTCAACCCACACTCACACACACTCTCACACACACACTTACACACACACACACACACACACTTTCACATACACATACACACACATACTTTCACACACAGACATCATCTCAAAAACGTCTGATTCGTGATCAGGGATGCTTGAAACGTGCTCTCCCGTCGAAAACTCGAGTTCGAAATTCCGAACCCGTCACAATACTTTCCTTATACATTATATGTATATAAGGAAAGTAATAATAATGCAGAAACAGATTTGAATATAAATAAAGTAATAATTCTGTAACGTAGTTAAGTATAAATAAATTATAAATTATTATTGTTTAATTTGTGTTTAAATACGTTGCCTAAAATTTCCTATTCATTATAGTTACATCTCCGAACAAAAACAACTGCATTTTTAGGAATGTAATATTTTTGTCAGTGCTTCTCACATATCTGTACGGATTTTCAATTCGAAATTCGATCGTGAAATAACTAAGCCAGGCATAAGGCGATTTTCGTTTTAGAACCTACTGCAGGCGCCTGATAACTTCTTTAGAGATTTAACATATCTGTGCTTATGTACTTTTCTAACCTTATCTTGTAGTGTATGTTTAGTGTGGTAAGTTGCAATGCAGTAAGTTAATGTTACGACTTACCGGGAGATATAAGGTATCTGTTTAAGCGGACCAGAGGCTCATTTTTAATTTATCCTACACAAGTAAAAATGGTGATAACAAAATAGACCTTCATTTCAAAAATAGAGGTAAAAATATCTGATTACATGATTTCAAGTTTGAATTTCATTCTTAAGTTATTTTCTGTAGCCAAAGCCAAATAACCTACTTTCCTGCAGAAAAAAAAATATAATTCAAATTTATTTTTAAAAGACACTCCCTTGGATAATAAGGAAAAAAGATAAAAAAAAAGATCATCAAAATATGTTAGCTGGTTTAGACTGTAGGCCCGTCAACAGATAAACACGACGACAAGAATTTCGAGAAATGCTACAGTGAGGCCAGAATATGTCCTCACATGAGGCATGTTTATTGCAGTATTTATGGTGGCCAGAACACCGAACAAAGCGTGCAGACTGGCTGGCACCGAAGTTTACAACAACGTGAACTTTTAGGTCAAATACAATAAATTTGAGTCTCCCATGCCAAAGGGGGGCTGAAAGAGCCCTTGGGTCCGCTTCGATGAAGAATTCGTTAAAAGTCTAAAAAGTGAGGCAAATATCAATAAAAAGAATATTAAGGAAAATACAGGAGTTAAAGAAATTAATAAAAATGAAAATGAGGCGTGCAATGCAAAAATAAATTTAAATGATGAGCACAAAAATGAAGTTAACTCAAAATCGACTCAGATCGAGAATAAAAAGTTTGATAAAATTAAGGAAACTAGTTGTAAAGTTTCACAAATTGATTCACAAAATATTAAAGGTAGCCATGTTAATGACTATACTTCTTCAAATAATGAAAGTAATAAAAATATTGATGCAGAAAATAATTTTAAAATTGTTACGAAGTCGAAAAATCCAATTGTCACACATGATGAAGTTAAAAGTATATTTGAATTTAGTGGAAATATTAAAAATGAGTATTATGACAGTAAAAAAATTGCACAGGTCGATGAGGCCAATTTTCCTAAAAATGGAAAGGTTAGTGAGTTTGCTAAAAAAAAATGTGGTAATGAAGAGTCAAATCTTGACGACGAAGTCTATGTCACGCTCACACGCAGGATAGCTTTGCAACAAGGTCAGTTGATTGCAGAACAATTCGACATAAGTCAGGAAATTCCGGATAAGGAGGTTATCTTTATCCCCACAAAACACGCAAAATTACTCTTTCCATTTGGTGCAATTCGAACTGAAATAAAAAATAACAAAATTCATATTGTAATTAGCAATCAAAAGAAGGTTAAAATTACGTTAAATCAAAATATGCGAGTAGGAGTGATTAAAAATTTCAAAACAATTACTAATGAAGAAATGCAAATCGGAGATACCGTATTTTTGAAAGAGGAAAATAAACCAAATATGTTTCAAGATAGATTTCAAGGACCGTTTCGAATAATTGAAATTGGAAAAGCAAAAATATTGACCATTAGAAATAAATATAACATGAAAGATGAACCAATTAAAATTCACGCTACCCAATGTTATATCGAACAAAATGTACAAAGTGCGGAAGAATTGATGGAAAAATATGATATGGACAGTGAAATCGATGATATTCACGCAAAAAAATGTCATATAGCACAAAAGTTACAAAGTGAAAATAAATATAACGGTAACGGTGAAATAATTGAGATTCAATCAAAAAATTGCTATTCTGTACAAAGTGTACATATTGAAAATGTTCAAGATATGAATGAAAATATTCAGCATGGAAGCGAAAATACGGATATCAAAATTATGCAAAATCAAAAAGGTGATAAAATTTTGAAAATATTGATCATGAAATTATGCAAAATGAAAATGTTAAAATTCAAAGGGTACAAAATGCAAATGAAAGTAAAAGGTTTGAAGAAATGCAAAGTCAAAATCAAAATCATAATAAAAAAAAATACTCAAATTGTTAATTTTCAAGAAAAACAGAATGAAATTATTAATTGTCAAGAAATACAAAATGAAAGTCAAAGTCATGATAGTGCAAATACTCAAAAATCTTTTGAAAATAGAATAATGGAAGTTGTGGAAAGGAAAAATCAAAATTTTAATTTTCAACAAATTCAAAATGAAAATGAAAATAGAAATCATGATAATAATAAGCAAAATTCTCTTGAAAATAAAATAATCGATGATTTGATTGATGAAAATAATAATTTTCAACAAATACAAAATTCAAATGTTTGTAAAAATGTTCAAAATGAAAGTAATAAAATAATAAGGGATAGTAATCACAATGATAATGAAGGTAATGATATTCTAAAAGTAGATTCAGAAATAATTGAAAGTCAAAGCATATATAAAGAGTATGTTAGGCAGAAATTAAAGTTACTAAATGAAATACATATTTATGACACAAATGAAATTGAATGTAATATTCATGAACATAGGGAGAGAAAGCTTGGTCAAAATTGTTTAAAGAAATCAAGAAATTTTAAAAATTCAAATTTTGCTGATGATTGGTACCTGAAGAATTGTAAAATGAGAAAGAGATAAGAATAACAAATCAAAAATGAATTAAAGGAAAAATGATCTGGAATGGAAAAAATTTTCAAAAATGAAAAAATGGATAATGATATGAATTTAAAAAAAAAAAAAAAGGCAATAATGAAAGAATTGTTATGAATGAAAATGATATAAATTTCAAAGAAAAAGATATGGATAATCATTGAATGATTTAAAAATGAACAAGTATGAATGTTACAAAATTTGATAAGGAGTGTACAAATGGTTCTTTTCCAAAAAAAAAAATATTATATATAATTTATAATGTTAACTCAAATGTACATGTGATCAAAAAATTATGCAGAGATTAATTTATGCAAATAAATCTACAAAATGAAAGGTAAAATCAAAATATGTTACCTAATTGGGTAGATATAAGGTCTGGAGACAAATCCAGGCAAGGGCAATGTTGTGCAGGCAGTCCAGTCAAATACTTCATTGTTCAGGATAAGTCAAATACTTCATTGTTCAAAGGCAAAAATCTTCTGAGGGAAGAGAGGTCTTTTGAGGGAAGAGTCTTGAGGCTTAAAAATTGAATGACAGATTTAAGTAAAATGAAAAAATAAGTAATGAGCTGAAAGTGAGAATGTTAGAGATTAGTCATAGATGATATAAATTCTATGTCAAAAACTAAATAAAGGCATAAATAATTGAAAAGTTTAAATCAATTTGACTTTAAAATGTAAATTATGAACAGTAAAATAGCTGTAAAAAGCCCGTTGCAATTAAGCAATCGAGGACACGATATCTCGTGTAGGAATGGTCAAAAGTGAAAAATGCATTGAAAATGATTAGGTAAATGTTTGAAGAAGAATATAATTGTATAAGCAATTTAAATAACTAAATAAATCCTAGAGTGATAGGATAAATGAATTAAATTTAGTTAAAATTTTGTTTACGGAATAAATTTTTCATGAATATATAAATTGTTTAGGCAATTTAAGTAACTAAATTAATCCTAAAATGAAAGGATAAATGTAAATAAATTTAGTTAAAATTTTGTTTAGTGAAGAAATGAATAATTTCACAAAAGTGTTAAAAAAGGGTTGAAATAAAAAAATAAATAATAAGTGAAGAATTTTGAGTGCGAAATAAAGCATTTTTGTTGGTTATTTCCATCGTAAGGAAAGGTTGCGATAATCATGTGTGTATAATAAATATGGTAATGAAAATAAAATGTAGGTAATGTTGTGGAAAATTGTACGATAATAAATAAATGTGAGATACATATATAATGAATATAGATAAATACGGAATGAATAAATGAATGTTAAATAATAGGGCACTCAGATGTCAGTGGGGAATGTAAATAAAAACATTATAGTTATCGATGAGATACTGTAGCATTTGAAGTGTGTGTAAACAAACGGCACACACACAGTCTACGTAAATATATATATATACTCTGTTATTAATGTTACATAATTGGTGTTTAGGTATTTGTAAATATTAAATTGTGTGAAAAATATAATCTGAATAAGGTGTTGAGAAATTTTATGAAAGAAATAAAATAAATTAGGATGAAATAAATGTCACATAGGTAAATACATAAATGATAATATGTATTACGGCGATAAAGGGGTTAGCCGCAGTTAATAAAATGTCAAAATAAATAATTAGATAATAATGTGTGAGATAGAATGATAAACAATCGCGCATATAGATGGTTATAAATGTCAGGTATTCAAAGTCATAAGGATTAAAATAAATTGAAATACATAAATATGATAAATTTTATAGAGTAAAAAAAAAAAAAAAATTATACGGTGAGTAAATAAATCCGCGTTCAAAAAGGATATATAAATAATAAATGAAAAGGATTTCAATTGTTAAAGATATAATATCAAAATTTGCAATTAGGTAAATAAAGGGTTTTTTTAGACAAGAAAATAAAGTCTTAAGTGTGTTTAAAAAGATGAAATAATTTTATATAAAATATAAAAGTTATGAAAGTATTAAGCAAGGAGTTAAAATAAATAAAATTTAAACAAACTATATCGAAAACTTTAAAAGTTTAAAATTAAATTTAAAAATTAAAAAAAAAATTTAAATTTCAAAAAAAAAAAAAAAAACTTTTCAATTTTTTTTTTAACTTCAAAGTCTTATGAAAGGCATGGAGAAAACAAAATTAAATAAGAGAGAATATCAACATCAAATGGAAAGGTAAAATTTAAATAATAAATAATACAATAATATAATGTTAAATTTTATATGAAGTCAGTATATAGAAGATACCATTAAGATGGTTTTGATATTAATACAAGCCACCTCAAAGGAACCTAATATATAATATTTAAAGAAGGGAGTTTTTTTAAGTTCAGTTTAAAAAAAAAAAAAAAAAGAGAGAGCTTTACAGTGCTGAAATAATGTACGAGCCCATCTGCAACATGCAAGTATACATGGTTCATTAGCAGATAGGAATAAATAATATAATTAAATTGATGAACAGGTTTATATTTAAAAAGAATAAGTCGACGTTTATAGAACACGCCGAATGGGTAATAAAATTTTTACAATACTTTGTTACAAGCGCCTTTAAAAAGCTGTTTCTGTTAGCCCGCTTGAATTCGCGCACCACGTTGTCCATTTCAACGTCTTCAAACTGCATTGCTTTGTCATAGCAAGAGGAGTTGAGTTGGGGCGTTACTGCTAATCACCATTCAAAAAAACGACTCACTCTGTCGAGGGTCTCTTTTGCAGACTGATCACTGTTCCGAAGTTCGGAAAGGGAATTTGAACGCAGTGTCCGGTTCGCACTTCCGGTATCGTAGCTTTTAAGAAAGGAAGGGGTTCTGCTAATGGCCTTTTCAAAGTAATCAATCAGTACCTGTCACAAATCAGGGGTTGTTGTTGTTTGTTGACATTCTGGGACAAGATGGCCTATTAAAGGGAAATGTCTAAATGTGTCATTCCCAGTGGAAAAGTTAAAGTTACTGACTTATGTGAAAACTATATTTTAATGGCTAATGTAAAAAAAAAAAAAAATATATGCGATTGTATTAATAAGTATGTACCAGTATCAAGGTTCAGCAAAAATGTTATATATGTGATAAAGTTATCAATTTTAGAAAAATATTTGATGAAGTATGTAAAGAATTGTGTTCAAAAAAATAATAATGTGTGATTTGTAAAAAAAAAAAAAAGTGTTTAATGATGTTAATAATATAAGAGAAGATAGTAGTGTGTGACATTTCAAAGTGAATGTGCATATGTTTAAAAGTCTTTTTAAATACTCAAAATTTAATTTAGCTTCAATTGAAAGCTGGACCTGGTAAAGTTCATGAGTACGTAACTTATGTTTATTTTGTGTATATTATGTGTGCAAAAAAACTTTTCTGTTACAGCAAGACTGTTGAACTTTTCTGGACGGACGTTGTCCAAAAGAAAGTGAAAAATGCCAATTACAGAGTTGCAAGTGCATCGAACTTTTGTTTCGAACTCTGATGGTTTAAAATTTTTTTTTTTGTTCTTTTTTTTCTGTTTGTGGGGAGATATGTGAGGCCAGAATATGTCCTCACATGAGGCATGTTTATTGCAGTATTTATGGTGGCCAGAACACCGAACAAAGCGTGCAGACTGGCTGGCACCGAAGTTTACAACAACGTGAACTTTTAGGTCAAATACAATAAATTTGAGAGTCCCATGCCAAAGGGGGCTGAAAGAGCCCTTGGTTAATGTCAAGTGATGCCATTGGGTTCAGAAGAACCAATGAACAGCAAGGAGAAGAAGGGTGGAGCTACCTCTCCCCCCCCCCCCCCCCGCCGAAGGAACCAAGACTTGGATACAAGATGTGGGAGAACAGACTCGGATCCAGAATGTGGTGGTATAAGTAAGTTTCCTACGAAGTGTTGGTGAAAAGAGTTTGACAAAAGGAGCGAAGCGACCATGACCTAGCAGTTGCAGATATAAGTATCAGTCGAGGTGAAACGTACGAGTAGGAGCCACACACCATAGAGTTATGGCAGTACGGTCAGCACTAAGACCGATGCAAGCGAGATGATGAGCCCAAGTCTAAACTGTAAGGTATGTGCTCATTTCCCCGGTCCTAGACAATTTAGAAAGCTAACTAACTGGTCATATCTCCCCGAACTAAAATATTAAATGAAAATCGATAATAATTGAAAGTTGATATTGTTGAAAATAGTGCTTTTGATAAAGTGATGTTGTTAATAAAGGAAATTGTTTAAGTTTTAAATAGGCTAGTCTTTTTGTAATGATTAATGAATTCTTTTCAGGACTTACACAAAAGGTAAAAATAATTGGAGGGTTATTGCGGCACAACAACGAGCGATGTACGTTTAAATGTTAATTCCACTAATGAGTTCAACGGCCACATAATTTATGTTGATTATAATGTTTAATTGTAACTTAAAGTACCATATTCTTTTCCACGTCCCACAGCTACGTTAAAAAAAAAAAAAATTTTTTTTCAATACTATTTTTCTACTTTCAGAATTCTAGCGTCTTCAACGACTGCCTAATTAGCATACATCCGGGCAGTCAATCGTGATTGGCTGTAACATACGATATTTGCATACTGCTATCTATATCCGCAGCCATTTTCAGCCACTCAAATTCAAATGCGCTTTCGAAATATGAAAATGTGCATGTATTTAAGTTTCGGAAGTCAGCGTATATGATAATAAATCATTAATTAATTAATATATATAAAGTTTAAACATATACATGACGTAATGGCGAGAGCAATGTGATCTTTCAGATTTCATATATAAATATTTAATGGATTTCATACTTTCAATTAAGATAAATATTTTTGTATATTTTTTTTAACATCGCTTACTGCAACGTAAATAAAATGTTTGTTAAAACTTATAAACGAAATAAAACTTTGAACTGATTTTCAGTTTGGAATTAAAGTATAAGTTGAAGAAATTTCTTCTAGTTATTTTTTCTTTTCCCCATGTATACAAAATATATGAGAAAGCGAAGTAATATGTTAGGAAAAAAACTTCGATAGTACATTAGATTTCAACACATCTATACATTTGGAACAACCATGAAAAGGAATAAGCTATTTTTAAATTATATGCTTGTGTTACTCTGTCTGCTTACTAGTAGGATCACACGACCTTTTTTTTTCAGTTTATAAATAAAATATAAACGCAGCACAGACTTTAGGTACTTAAGAATAGTACTGGCACGATATTTCGAAAATTTATTTGAAAAAAAAAATGGAGAACAAAGAACATAAATCAAAACAATTGTCAACGCTCAAACAATTGTCTCAAAGTATCTTTTTTCATGAATGCAACGAGCTAGATCCATGAGAATGATGTCACCAAATTTATCGCATGGTATTACATACGAAAAGTGAACATGCTTCTCAATAGGAAATACTTTTCTTTTATTTTATATGATTTCTTGATAATTTTTCTTAAAAATGTGCATTATCTCGAGAACGGTTCATGTTAGCGTTCTAAAATTTATGCCAATCGTTTTCTAATGAAAAATTACATAAGCCATGTCTATTTGTGTAACTCTATTAGAGGTTTTAATTTTTTGACGATTTTTTTAAAATTTCACTCAATTTAGGGCGTTCTGAACATTCGATTGCGTGTAAAAACAGTAGACTTCCAGTGTTTACGGATTGTAATTTTTGTACCAAATTTCGTTTGAATCGGTCCATTCGTTCATCAGTTATCGTCTCCACAGATTCACTGACACACACACAAACACACATACTTTCACTCACATGCACACACACACACACACAGACATCACTTCAAATATGTTCGATTCGTGATCAGGAATGCTTGAAACGCGCTATCCCGTTGAAAACTCAAATTCGAATTTTCGACCCCGTCACAATACTTTCCTGATACATTATTGTATATAAGAAGAAGAATAATTCTATCAAACAACTATTGAAAATCACATGAGATCTTTAGGTGAAAACATACTTCAAAGTGCAAATGTGCCGAACAATTTCTAAGACAAATTGAGCCTCCTTTGTCAGAGTGTGGCAGGATATCAAACATATTCATATATAAACCGATAGTTAGTTAATTAATTATTACATAAACATAGCGGTAATAGTTAATAAAAATAAATACTAGCAGATTCAATGTATATATCAAGTTCTCTTCTTGTCACTGTAAATAGACATAAGTTGCTGAGAAGACCGAAACATGTGATAAATGATTTTATATTTGCACTGGCGGCATGAATACCTTGAAAAGAAGAATTGTTTATCCATTGAAGCACGTTGATATATGTTTGTTCAAATCGCTATAATTTTGTGCCAAAATAATTGGTGATGAACTTAACCATAATAAAATTGTATCATAAAAATAGCAGAATACCCGTTGAAAATCAACGATTTCCCAATAAGAAACCCCTGAATAGCAAACACTTTTGAGCAATTCACGTTTGACATTTTTTCTTAAAATCGAAAATTTTGGTGTGAGGAACCCCTAAGGAAGAAAATATCAGAAAATTGAAATTGCTCACTTTCTTCATTTCGAACTATCTACCCTCTCACCAAATTTGAAGTCTCTATCTCATACTGAAGCATGCAATTTTATCATTTTATCTTTCGAACGTTTTCATTCCCTCTTAAATGAACATTTAAGGAAACTCTATTCGCCTTGGGTTTTTATCAAATGATTAGCCTATACAGGGTGAGTCGCAATTGTTTTCACAAAAGCAGAGGGGCGATAGTACCCCACCAGACGAGCAATAATTACCCTGGAACATAGGGTCGCATTGCACTCTGAGAGGCAGAAAAGAGGCACGTCGAACCGCGTCGAGCATGACAGCATGACGAGTTAGTGACTCGGACGGCATTGTGTACCTGCCTACGTAGTATCTCCTACGTCAGACACGAACGCAGTTACCGTATGCAAATGTCCATGGAGCAGAATCAGCATAAATGGCTCCTAGTAGGTTTCGGCGATAGCCAATCTGAGCACACGTTGTCCTTTAAAAACCGGCACAGCTTCAACGCTGCAAGTTCTTCCCACTCGACTTTTTCTTCTGGGGCCACATGAAATCTTTAGTGTACGAGACGCCTGTAGACTCTGAGGAAGGTTGTTGCGGCAGACCACATTAACACAACACCCGGAATCTCCGAGAGGGTGCTTCAGTCATTCCTTCGCCGATGTGAACTGTGCAACGACACGCGTGTTCGCCACTTTGAGCACTTGCTGTGAGTTTGTCGCTGCACAATAAATCTGTTTGTGCAACGTTTGGTATCGTTCATTCGCTTTCCCAACACTGGAGTACGTGAAGATTCGTATTCTAATTTTACTCTTTTCTACCTCTCTGAGTGCAATGCGACCCTATGTTCCATGGTAATTATTGCTCGCCTGGTGGGGTACTATCCCCCCTCTGCTTTTGTAAAAACAATTCCGACTCATCATGTATACCAAATTTAAAGCCTCCATCAAATTTTAAATTAGGCGTTTTTCATTTATTAAGCAAATCCAATGTTTTGGTGTGTGACACCCTCTAAAGTAGCAAATATTGGAAATCTGAAATTGCTCACTTTCCTCCTTCCGAACGATATCGCCATACACCAAATTGGAAGTCTCTATCTCATCGCAAATAACGTTTTTCTATCATTTCACTTTTCGAAAGTTTTGATGTGCGGAATCCCTCAAAATTACAAATATCGAAAATTTTTCTATTGCACACATTCTTTCGTTTGAACTATCTACCTATATACCAAATTTGAAGTTTCTATTCCATTGCGAAGCATATTTTTACTATCATTTTACTTTTCGAAAGTTTTTGTGTTGAGTAGCCAGCCCCCAATTTTTAAAGGAGGCGTTTCTCCTTCATCCGGAAAATCGAACATTTGGGTATGCCGCACCCCCAGAAGTAGAAAATATCGGAAAACTGAAATTGCACATGCTCTTCATTTCAAACTATCTACCCGTACAACAAATTTGAAGTCTCTATCCCATTTCAAATCATGGTTTCTCGACATTTCACCCTTCGAATGGTTTTCTCTTGTGCTTCTACTTAAACGAATATTTTTTTAAAAACTCTTTTGTCTTTGGTGTTTTTATTAAATGATTACCCCTTTCGAACGGTTTACCCATACACTAAATTTGAAGTCTCTATCTCATTGCAAATTACTTTCCTATCATTTCATTTTTCGAAAATTTTGGTGTGGAACACCCCCTCTAGAGAACGTTAGCGAAAAATTAGATTTTTCAAGGGGGGGGGGGGTTATCGAACGATCGAACCCTGTACCAAATTGCAAGTTTCTATCTATTCAGGAAGTGCCTAAAAAAGGCATGGCAGACAGATGAATAGACGGACACTTGGCAATAAGTATATATAGACTAGCCGAATACCCGTTGAAAATCAACTGTCTCACAATAAGCAAGCCCTGAATAATGTAAATTTTTTAATAATTTTCGTTTCACATTTATTCGGCAAATCGAATGTTTTGGTGTGCAGAACGCCCTAAAGAAGAAATTGTTGGAAAATATAAATTGCTTACTTATTCCTTTCGACTTAACCCGTACACCAAATTAAAGTGTCTATCTTATCCCGAAGCATATTAATTTATCGTTTTCCCTTTCGAACGTCTTTCTGTGAAGCATATCCATAAATGAACGTTTTTGATAAACTCTGTTTGTCTTGGGTTTTTTATCATATGATTGACCCACATACCAAATAACAAGCCTCCTATCACATTAATGAAAATCGAATCTTATTTATTTGGAAAATCGAACATATTGGTTTGCGGCACCCCCTGAAGTAGGAAATATTCAAAATCTGAAATTGTGCACTTTCTTCCTTTCAAATTAACTACACGTAAACCAAATTTGAAGTCTCTATCCCATTGCGAAGCATGCTTTTTCTATCACTTCACCTTCCGAACGTTTTTCTGTGTAGCACCCCTTAAATGAACATTTTTAAAAAACCGTATTCATCTTGGGTTTTTTATCATATGATTAGCCCATATAGTAAATATCAAGTCTCTATCACTTTATAAAGGAGGTATTTTTCATTGGTTCGTCAAATCGAATATTTTAGTGAGCCGTACCCCTTACAATAGCAAATGTTGGAAAACTGAATTTGCACACTTTCTTCCTTTCCAACTATTTACTCTTGACACCCAATTTGAAGTATTTATTTCATCGCGAAGCATGCTTCTTTCTATCATTTCACCTTTCGAATGCTTTTGTGTGGAGTACCCACCCTCTTAAATATACATTTTTGAAGAACTCCATTCTTCTTGGGGTTTCTATCAGATGATTCGCCCATATACCAAATATCAAGCCGCTATCACGTTTTAAAAGGGTTGTAAAGGTTTCTCCTTTATTCCGAATATTTTGGTATGAATGTACGTATTTTGGTTCCGAATATTTGGTTATTTTGGTATGCGGCACCCCCTAAAGTAGAAAATAGTGGAAGACAGAAATTGTACACTTTCTTCCTTCCAAACATTCTACCCGTACACAAAATTTGAAATCTCTATATCATCCCGAAGCATGTTTTTTTATCAATTCACCTGTCAAACGTTTTTCTCTGGAGCACCCCTTAAACGAACATTTTTGAAAAACTCCATTCACTATGGGTGTGTTTATCCCATGATTAGCCCATATACCAAATTTCAAGCCCCTATCAAATTTCATTGAAGCCGTTTCTCATTTATTCGGCAAATCGAATATTTTGGTGTGCGGCACGGCCTTAAGTAGAAAATACTGGATATCTGAAATTGCACATTTTTTTTCTTTCGATCGATTTACCCATACACCAAATTTGAAGTCGCTATCTTATTGCAAAGTATGCTTTTCTAACATTTTTGTAAAAAACGATTTTTCCAGGGGGTTTTATAGAACGATCGACCAGTGTACCAAATTGCGAGTCCGGAAGTACTTAAAAAACCGTGACAGACGGACACTTGGCAATCTTGATCTATAGACTAGCCGAATACCCGTTGAAAATCAACGGTCTCACAATAAGCAACTAGCGAATAATGTAAATTTTTAATGACGCTCGTTTCACATTTATTCGGCAAATCGAATATTTTGGTGTCAGAATCCCCTAAAGAAGAAACTATTTAAATATTTAAGTTGCGCACATCTTCTTTTCGATCTATCTTCCAGTGCACCAAATTAAAGTTTATCTCATACAGAAGCATGTTATTTTAACATTCCCCCTTTCGAAAGTTTTTCTGTGAAGCACACCCATAAATGAACATTTCTGAAAACCGCTGTTCGCCTTATGTTTGTATCAGATGATTGGCCCATATACCAAATATGAAATCTCTATCACATTTAAGAGGAAGCGTGCCTCATTTATTCGGAAAACTGAACATATTAGTGTACGGCACCCCTTGAAGTACCAAATATTGGGAATCTGATATTTCACACTTTCTTCTTTTCAAAATATCTACCCGTTAAACAAATTTGAAGTCTCTATCCCATCGCGATGCATGTTTTTTCCATCATTTCACATTTCGAACGTTTTTATGTGTAGCACCCCCTTAAATGAGCATTTTTGAAAAACCGTATTGATCTTGGGATTTTTATCAAATGGCTATCTCACATACTAAATTTCAAGCCTGTATCACATTGTAAAGGAGGCGTTTTTCATTTCTTCGCCAAATCGAAAATTTTAGTAAGCGGCACCACCTACAATAACAAATGTTGAAAACTGAGTTTGCACATTTCCTTCCATTCCAACTATTTACCCGTACAACAAATTGGATGTCTCTATCTCATCGTGTAGCATGCTTTTTCTATCATTTCACTTTTAGAACGTTTTGGTGTGGAGCACCCACCCCATTAAATATACATTTTTCAAAAATTCCATTCTTGTTTTTCCTTCAGACGATTCGCCCATATACCAAATATCAAGCCTCTATCACGTTTTAAAAGGGGCGTTTCTCCTTTATTCCGAAAATCGAACATTTTGGTATGCGGCACCCTTAAAGTAGAAAATAGTGGAAAACGGAAATTGTACACTTTCTTCCTTACAAAATATCTATCCGTACACCAAAGTTGAAATCTCTATTTCATCCCGAAGCATATTTTTTTATCAATTCATCTTACGAACGTTTTCCTCTGGAGCACCCCCTTTAAACGAACGTTTTTAAGAACTGTATTCGTTTTGGGTGTTTTCATCAAATGATTAGCCCATATACCAAATTCCAAGCCTCTATAACATTTTAAACTATCCGTTTCTTATTTATTCGGCAAATTGAACATTTTGGTGTGGGGCATCCCCCTTACGTATAAAATATGCACTGAAATTGCACACTTTCTTCCTTTCCTTTACCGGCCGTCCAAACGGTTGCTCGAGTCCTTAGGATCAGTCAGACGGCCTCGGTCTTCAACACTTTCTTCCTTTCAAACGATTTACAAATACACCAAATGTGAAGTCTCAATGTCATCGCAATGCATGCCTTTTCTTTCATTTCACCTTTCGAATGTCTTCGTGGGGAATACCCACCCCCTTAAATATACATTTTTTTAAATTTCCATTTTTCTTGGATTTTCTATCAAATGACTCTTGTCCATATACCAAATATGAAACCTCTATCACGTTTTAAAATGGGGATTTCTCCCTTATAACGAAAATCCAACATTTTGGTGTGCGACACCCCTTTAAGTAGAAAATATTTGAAATCTGAAATTGTACACTTTCTTCCCTCCAAACTATTTACCCGTACACCAAATTTGAAATCCCTATCTCATCTTGAAGCAGGTTTTTTAACAATTCACCTTTCGAAAGTTTTTCTCTAAAGCATACCCTTAAACAAACATTTTTGAATTAATATATTCATTTTATGTGTTTTCATTATATGATTAGCTCATATACCGAATTTCAATCCTCTATCAAATATTAAATGAGTAGTTTCAGACTTATTCGGCAAATCGAATATTTTGGTTTTAGGTACCCCCTTAAGTAGAAAATATTGGAAATCAGAAATTGAACACTTTCTTCCTTTCGAACGATTTACTTATACGCCAAACTTGAAATCTCAATCTTATCGCAAAGCATGCTTTTCTATCATTTCACTTTTCGAACGTTTTGGTATGGAGCACCCCCTCTAGAGAACGTTTTCCAAAAATTCGATTTTTCCAGGGGGTTTTATCGAACGACCGAACCGTGTACCAAATTCAAAGTCTTTTATCTATTCGGGAAAAAGCGTGACAGATATACAGACAGACGGACAGTTGGAAATTAGTATATATGGATACTTATCCTAAATATATATATTCAATCTATGATGAATAATTTTAACAAAATATTTTTGTGAGTTACTGTTTTTTTATTTAAAATATGTGTAATAGTTTGTTTGAAACAACAATATCAAATATGGAATAATATTTGGGTTAAAAATGAACGGTCGTGTAAATTTCCTTTTAAGATATTATTTCTTAGAATAGATTTCAGATTTTACATGTATTTTTCAAAAAAGTATGACACGAACAACAAAAATAATATTTTATATAAATGCAAATTTAACGAAATATAAGCTTGACAACGTATTCTATATTGAAATCAAAAAATGAATACAAGGCATTACGAATTTTTCATTTCTTTGTAGAAAATGCAATTTTCCCAAAAATGTGCGTGTATGCACAAGTATTTCTTTTCCTTATCTGATTTCTATGCAGCAACTTTTTTTATTTTGAATATACATCAAAATAGTGCAATGTAGCGTTATATACTGCTGGAACGTGTATTTATGAAATATTTTGAAAAAGGTACTATTTCTAACAAATTTACAGTGTTTGATGAAAACTCTAATAAGGCATATCAGCCGACAACAAATTGTTATTCATCTAAACCTGCTAATGTTTGAACTAAAATGTATGTATAAAATGTAAAACGGTAAAAAATGTTTGACTATGTACGGGTATTATAGTTTTATCTATTTTTCAAGTTTAAATTGGCAACATCAAGTTTACATAGGATTTTAGAGATATAAATTGTAAATGTGCACAGAATACTACTAATGCCATATATTTTTGCTACAAGAATGGATCATTATTTATAAGTTATTACTTTCCCTATAATGCATAGGAATGTATCGGAATTGTGTCGAAAATTTCTATGCTCTAAAGAATTATATTCTGTCTATTTCTATCATTTTTTACCAATTGCAAACAATAGATATATTCCCCAATTGGTTCAAGTGCGGAGTGAGAATTACCGGTTGAACATTTTTTAACTTGTAGTTGGATAGTTGCTTGCTAAAATGCCTAATATAGACAATATTTAAAAGATCTATAAAGACGCAATGTCCATTTTCAATATATTTAGGAAAAATATGATTACTATCAATAGGCAATCTTGCTTTCAATATTTTTAAATATTCACTGGTGTATTCTTTGTAACCTAATGCATATATAAATAAAATATTTTTCACGCAGAAAATGTATATATATAACAAAACTCATTTTATTTCTCAGCATATTATGCCTAGAAATTAGAATATTTTAAAACAGTAATAATTGTATCATTACCGAATAAAGACATGTTCCAAAATTGCCCATTAAATAATAATTTTTGTATGTATTCAACTTATTTATTTGAAAAAAAATCCTAGAAAGTTTAAAAAAGAGACACTATTCATGATAATAAATTATTAATGAATTACGGTAATATTTAAACATTTACAAGACAAACCGACGAATACACTACGATCTCTAAGATTAAATATATTAATATTTAATCAATTCCATCTATTCAATTGAAGCGAAATGTATAGTCAATTCTTAAATTAGCTTCCCACAACAAAAACAAAGTAGTTATTAAAATTTATAAAAATAACCAAATCTTTGAAATTATCTAGGGTTTTGTATGGGACGAATCTTCATCAATCTATTATTATATATATTTTTACTTTCCCTACAACAAAAAAATGCGAGAGAGGAAGTGTTATAATCCGATTAAAAACACTCCTTTACTTTTTTTTTGGTTGATTTTTACGTTTGGAATACACATAAACAGGAATCAACTGCTTTTGAATTATGATCGTGTAGTGTTGTGCCGGGCTGTCATTAAGTCATTTAAAGTCATTAAGTCATAAGTCATTTAAAAGGTCCTAACAATAGACATTATACGCGTTCCTCATGAAACATCAAATGTCAAAACTTTGAATATTTTTACTATCGTGAAGTGAAAGTGATTATGTAATTACATTCTATTAGATTAGGGTGTTCACCCCCCTGCTCGCTACACTTCGTCAACCTTGTAACTCGCTCCTCGAGTCAGAAGGCTTCACCTTCTACTTACTGGCGCTAGTTGAGATCGCTTCACCAGCCTCTTAAGGCCAAACTAAAGTCTAAATAGAAAAACGGTTTATTTCAGCGTATATCCGCACTATTTTTCAGTAACTGTATCAAATTTCATATTTTTGTATGCTATAGTGATTGCAGTACGAGATAGCGAAATTCAAAGGACACGCCTAAACGGGAAAAAATATCACTTTAGAAGTTCATATATATAGAATAACTCATAAACTGTTTTGAAATTAAAACAAGAAAGATCAATCATGCTCAAAGCATTGATTATGAAACACTTTCCAACTTCAATGCAATTTTATTTAAACATGTCTAAAATGCAATACATTCCTCGGTAATATTTTAAAACTTCTCACAATACTACATTGATTTATTATATTTGGAAACTTAAACCTTCATCGAAAAAAAATGAACTCCATTCAAATGACGGCATTGAAACATAAATTGACTGGTTTAAACATCTCTAAAATGTGTTATATTACTCGGTAATATCTTTAGAAATATCATAATACCACGATAATTTATATTTAAAAACTTCATCGTAAACAACTGAAATTCATTCAAATGACGTCATAGAAAAAATAACACGCCTGGCTCTCTCTAAAAAAGCAGCATTTCATTCATAAATAATTTCCCATTCATGTCATTCATCACAATACTATAATAATTTATTTTATTTAAAAATTAAGACCATGGAGCTACAAGTAATTTAACTCTATGCTTAAAACTTCATCGCAAAAAATCGTCCTTCTCTCGGTAAAGTCAATGAATATTTCTTTCATATCAGCTAAGCAGACTCCATGAGCTAAATTCTTTTGCGTTAAAAAAATACAGCAATTCTTATACAACTCATCCTGCATATTTTGCTGTTTACATTTTACATAAGTGAAAAATAGGCTTCGTTGTAGAAATAATCAAATTTGGATGAACATTTAAACTCATATATTTTATAATTGCGTTGTTTTAGTATGTAGATGCACAGAATTTAAACCAAAATAAAGTGGTTTTAGGACGGATACAACACTCAATATGAAAAAAAAAAGAACTTTAAAAATCACGATTTTGAGACAAGATGGATGCTATATATCATTTTGAAGTCGATCACGTGATACTTCCATATCATGAACGCGTGATCCTTTCGTATAAAGGTGTTATTATTATTTTAATTTTTATTTAAAAAACTACTGAATATATTTCGCTGATTTTTTTTATATATTTTATGGAACAATTTAAAGATTACCTAAATATTTCGAAACAATTTGTGAATTTTAAATCCGTTTAAAAAATGTTTGAAAAATTAGGTCCCATAGGGCTCAATGTATTTCATTTTTTCAACCCGGGTTCAATCCAAAACTAATTGGGTGATATTATTCATTTATATTCCCATAGGTCCTACAGACCGTCTGAACAACATACTAAAATTTCATTTTGATTAAGTCATTTTTACGGCAGTTATCGTGCTAACGGACAGACAGACAGACAGACAGACAGACAGAATGAACAAAGTCATAAACACTATTCAACTTTGTTGTAAAGTGTTAACAAGAAAGATCAATCATGAATAAAGCATTGATTATGAAACACTTTCTAACTTCAATGCAATTATATTTAAACAACTCTAAAATGCGATACAGTCATTGGTAATATTTTTAAAATTATCACAATACTACATTAATTTATTATATTTGAAAACTTAAAACTTCATCGAGAAAAATGAACTTCATTCAAATGACGGCATTGAAATATAAATTGCCTGGTTTAACATCTCTAAAATGCGATGTATTATTCTTCAGTAACATTTTTAAAATTATCGCAATACCACAAAAATTTATTATATTTGAAAACTTCATCGAAAACAAATGAACTTTATTCGAATGACGTCATCGAAATATGAATCGTCTGGCTCTCTCTATAAAATCAGAATTTCATTCATACCTTATTTCCATTCATCACAATACTGTAAAAATTTATTTTATTTAAAAATTTAAAACAATGAAGATACAAGTAATTTAACTCTATGCATCGAAACTCTATTTAACTCTATTTCATCGAAAAATCGTCTTCTTTTTTGTGTAAAATCAATGAATGTTTTATTCATATCAGTTATATTGCAGACTCCGTGAGTTAAAGAATTTTTCGTTAGAGAAATGCAGCAAATCTCATACAACTCATTCAACATATTTTGATGTTTGCATTCTCCATAAGTGGAAAATAGGCTTCGTTGTAGAAATAATCAAAGTTTGATGATCTTTTAAACTCAAATATATTGTAATTTCATTGTTTCAGTATGTAGACGCACAGAATATAAGCAAAAATAAAGCGGTTTTAGGACGGATGCAACACTAAATATGAATTAAAAGGAACTTTAACAAACACGATTTTGACACAAGATGGATGCCATATTTCATTTTGAAATGGGTCACGTGAACTCTTCATATGTAATGGTCACGTGATCTTTTAATATGATAGATGTAATTATTATTCTAATTTTTATTTAAAAAACTACAGAATATATTTTCTTATTTTTTTTATATATTTCATGGGATAATTTGGCTAGTTTCTAAAACTTCCGAAGCATTTTTTGAATTTTAAATTTGCTTAAAAAATGTTTGAAAAATTCGGCCCCTTAAAGTTCAATGTATTTCATATTTTCATTCCGGGTTCAATCCAAAACTAATTGGGTGATATTATCAATTTATATTCCCATAGGTCCCACAGACCGTCTGAACAACATACTAAAATTTCATTTTGATAAAGCCATTTTTGCGGCAGTTATCGTGCTAACGGACAGACAGACGGACAAAATGAACAAACTCATAACCACTTTTCAACTATAAAGACGTGGTTTTGCTATTGTTAGTCTACACAGGACTGGAACTTGAAGCTCAAGTATACTGTCTTTGATATTATATATTTATTAAACTAAACGTTTAATCAATAATGCTCTATTTCTGCAATTTCCTCTCAGATATCTCTGAAAGTGTTGTTGTTGTTGAGACCCAGACCGTCCGACCTACCAGAAAGGTGTAAGGTAACTGTTTGGATGGCCGGGATGTGCCACACAATTTAGACCGGAACCCAGTGGGGGAGGCATCCACAGGAACCGTACCCTCCTTCCCCTACCACCAACCTCTCGGAAGGACTTACGGACCCACATGTTTAACGTGATCGTACTCCGCGTGAACACGGCGGCAGTTTTGGCAGCGGCTGGAATCGAACCCGGGCCTACCGAGTGCAACTCCAGCGCGCTAACCAATGGGCTACCGCGCCCTTCTCTGAAGGTGTATCACATTTCATATAGTATCACATTTCATATTTTTATATGCTATATTTTTTGCTGTACGAGGCAAAGGAACTCGATACAAAGGAGCTTACTCATTGGTCATTCTACAACTGATAAGGAAAATATAAATACATCAATGAGCAAACAATAAAATTAAGACAGCATACAGTTGTTTCGCAGATGTGTTGGATCTCGTTCATCAGTGCTGAAAGACCAGCGATATTCAAGCAAAAAATGTGAAATAAATCTTTATGACTAAGTGACAGTTATACAAAAATTGAAACTGTAAGAAACGTATTACCGAAATGTCAATGAATGAAAACGGATTTTTCTTTTTAAATATCACTGAAGAATTTTAAAATCAAATGATAGATGGATCAAACAGTTATATATTTTATTTAATTCGGAGCAAATTTTCTATCAAATACTCAAACAATATTTGGTCTTTTCTCTGTAGGAAATGGCCTCCTGAAACACTGCTCACAACTGAAATAGCAACACCGTAAAGTTGTAGGTGTAGTTTTATGTAAATCAGGTAATGGAAACAGCAAGCCGAGATGTCAAATGATCACAGTTTCGTTACGCATAGCAACGTAACACTTCAGTGAGCAGCATAAAAGCGTCAGGTCAATGAGGAACGATATGACAGCTAAATTGTAGCGACATTTGTTTCAGGTTGTAAAAATCATCACATTATGCCAAAAGTACGTTGACATACAGCACACGTTCAGTTGTCATCAACGGAACGGCAGAAAATCATTGTGTTAGATTGAGGTGGATTGAGCCTTCGAAGGATCGCTGAAATATTGGGTCGTGATGTGAACACAGCTCAACGGTGTGTGTTACGGTTCGTGAGAGACAACGAAACGACCAGAAGACCAAGTTGTGAAGATTTCAGATGTACCATGCGTTGCGCGGAATCCGTTTACCATAGCAACCGTGTTACAACGACATTTATCCCACACTACAGGTAACGTGGTTTCGACACAAACAATTCGAAACCGTGTGCATGACGCAGGACTCCGAGGTAGGGAGCCTTTTCAACATCTACCGTTTCAACATCTTCACTGGTTACGTCGCATCCAGTGGTGTCAAATGAAAAGCAATTGGTCGACAGAATGGCGAAACATTCTGTTCACGAATGAATCACGTTCTGATTTGACACGCCTGATAGCCATACTCGAGTATGGCGGCGATTTCATCAACGCCATCAGGAAGCTTTTTCCACCAGTCACCGCAGAATCCCCCTAAGTGCTACCATGGTTTGGGTTCGCATACCATTTGGTAGACGAACACCTTTGGTCCACATTTCTGGCAGTATCACAGCATAACGTAAGTCTCTAACGTTGTGAGACCTGTCATACAGCCATGTCTATCAACCAGGCCTGAACCGCTTTTTCAGCAGGATAGTGCTACACCAGATACTGACTGCACGGGTAGCTATGAATAGTCTACAATGTTTTGATATCCTGCATTGGCCAGCATATTCTCCGAATTTGTCGCCAATTCAGCATATCTGGGATATCATGAGTCCTCGATTAAGATAATTTTCAATTCCAGCAAACCATATTCAGTTACAAGCCTAATTGCATGTTGTGTGGAATGCCATCCTTCAGCACACCATTGACGGGCTGCCTCGTCGTTTGCAATCCTGCATAGCCGCTCGCGTTGGGCCTATTCCATATTGATCTAATGTCAATAAAGTCCCATGCTTCCATTTTCCAGATATGATTTTTTGATCATTTGCGCATCTCCATGTGACACTTATTTTCTGTAAATTTCATAACGATACATCAATTTATTCATGCGTTTCGATTTCAGTTGTGAGCAGTGTAAATTACTAAAAAACTGATCTTCATAACCAAAAAGAAAATAAATTTCATAACTCAAGTTAAAATAATCTTCAAATTGTTATAAATCCCTACCCCATCCACATATTAAATCACCTGACTCTTTTGAGGTGTCACATTCCTGGCATTTAAGAACCATATGCGACCTTCAAATACAAGAAGTTTGCCGAGCTCTTCTCTAAAGGATGTCACTCCCTTTGAAATAATAAAATTTATAAAAACAAACATTTTAGGCATATTTACTTTTTAAATGTTCTTTCAATTTTCTGAAAAGCATTCAGTTTGTTTTAGAATATATCTCAGTTAATTCGAATTATTTATTGAAGCACAGATTGCAAAGTGCCAAGCTGTCTCAACCGGGTATTCGGATGGTCTTACTTGTTAGCAGACACTCTGCTGTAGGGCAACTGGGAAGGAATTGCAATTGTCCGGCTCTGCCCAAACTGTCTGCGTGTTCAAACGAAGTACGGACGCGTTAAATGTGTGGGTTATTATGTCCTATCGACAGGTTCGTGGTAGAGTAAAGATGGTACGGCCCCAAAAGATACCTTACATTTTCGGGTTGGTCGGACGGTATGTGTTGTAGAACATGGACCTCTTATTGTCGAAGTGGAATCTGCATTCTCCACTGTCTAATTGCAGACATCCCTGCAAATGACAATCTGTCTGAACACCTCCTGTTATTTTTATCCTCTAGGTTTTCTTCCTGCTTTGTCGTTGACCTACTGATTTGAAATTAGTCATCAATTTAACAGTAAATCCAGTGAATTTGTTCTGGTCGAACTAGGATCATTTTCAGACCACCGCCAACCTGCAGTTTTAATTTATTGACGCTATTGTGGAGAACCTTGCTATCCCAACCGGAAACTGGACCACGGATGTTCGTACTGGCCTGCCAATGCTCTACTTTTGAGCTAGCAGGGCGAAATTGCAAGTTTTTATTTTTAAAGCAGACTCTGCAAGTTAGACAAGCATACATACAAGTAAACACGATACCAATTAATGTCTATTCACACAGTATCCCTCCCAATACCCATTGATTCTTAAAACGTATAACTTCAAAGTCATATTTTTGATCGCTCACATGACTTTTTCGTTATGTATTCCATAAAAAATAAATCTACTATTGCATAACACAAATCATCTATAATTTAAAGTAAACACAGTTTTAAAAATCGTTTGAACAAACTATATTTCCAACTACTTCATTTACGGTAAATAAGCCGTAGAAATATATAGTTTAAAATAAATGTATTAACGTATGTTCGAATGATATTCACTTCTAAAGTATAATAAGTAGAATTAAAGCTGCCATTTGAATATTTTAACAAATATATTTAACATTTAATTTACACTTTAAAATTTTCATCAAAACTTGGCGCATTTCTGTTCATATTTTATTTGATGAATACATATAAAGCAAAATAAAACATAAAAATTTAATTATCTCCTGAAAGTAATGTAACAACAGAAATGCAGTACTATTTTTTAACATGTGTTAATATTTAAAATTAGCGCTAGTTAATATTTAAAATAACTTTATTTATATATGAAAATATTTATTTATATAATAAACGAATACTTTGAAAATATTCAAGTGGAATATTGAAATTATTTTTTCTTTGAAAAATTGACAAAATTAAATTTTTGGGTTTGCTCGTAAGAAAAATGCTAATATCATTCATAACTTTAATCAATCTATCCACTTGAGAAAAATGTTTGAGAATTAATATACATATGAGATATACTTTAATGAAAAAGCTAATTTAAAGTAAATTATGCACTGGCAAAAGGTATAATAATTTTTAATTTCCGTATATACAATAATGTATAAGGAAAGTATTGTGACGGGGTCGAAAATTCAATTGCGAGTTTTCGACGGGAGAGCACATTTAAGCATTCCTGATCACGAATAGAACATTTTTGAGGTGATGTCTGTGTATGTGTGTGTGTGAAAGTGTGTGCGTCTGTGGAAATATGTGTGTGCGTGTGTGTGTGTATGTATCAGTTAGTCTGTGGAGACGATAACTGACTAATGAATGGACCGATTCAAACGAAATTTGGTACAAAATTTACAATCCGTGAATACTGGAAGTATATTGTTTTTATACGTAATCGAAGGTCCAGAACCTCTCCCCCTAAACTTTTGAGTGAAATTTTGAAAAAATTATCAACAAATCAAAATCTCTAATAAAGTTAAGCAAATAGATATTTCTTATGTAAATTTTCATTAGAAAACGGTTAACATAAATTTTAGAAAGCTAGCATTATCCGTTCTCGAGACATTGCACATTTCAAAAAAAAAAATATCAAAAAATTATATAAAATAAAAAAAAATATTTCCTATTGAGAAACATGTTCATTTTTCATATGTAATATCATGCGATAAATTTGGTGACATCAGTCTCGTGGATCCTAGCTCGTTTCATTCATGAAAAAATATACTTTGAGTAATACTTTTGGATTTGAACGCCAATAGTCATTTATCTGCAATAAGATTAAATTATTCTCCGTTCATAACGCTCGGCGAGATTTTGGGGAAAAATTTGGCGGTATGTCGCCAATTTGGCGACTTCTTAAATGTTGCCATATCAAAGAAAATTTCGCCATCTGCATAAAATACTAAATTAATGAAAATAACGACTGTTTGACGAAAAGTCAATATGTTGGAAAAAATATAAGTATCTACTATAAGAATAACCTATTTTGTTTTTACTGTAAAAGTAGTAAATGCATTGCATTATATAAAGAAAGTCATGTGCTGCCCACATCAGATTTTGTAGAGTTTTATTTTCTGCACGTCATATTTAAAACATTTTAAAATTATCCGGAAAATGATATATGTTTTAAAAATCAAAATAACGTTTTTAATAAAACATTAAATTAGAGAATATTTAAGAAAGCTTTTTATTAATTCCAGTTTTATTTTTTTATATATATAAAGAGGGGGGGAGGTTTTCAAGGAATTTATGACAATTTTCATAATTATGATTAAATTACATTAATTAAATTGTTTTGATGCATTTGCAATCGATTCTCGTTTGACTATAATGTTGCGTAAGTGTAAGTTAATTTTTGTAAACGCTTGCAGTAGCGGTATGGTATGTAGCACGTCACGTCTGGATGCAATCCAGGAGGGCAAGTTGAAGCTCGGTGATTTGAGAATTGAGTTAATCTACCTTGCATTCGCAATGGATATCAAAGACATGTTGAAATTTTATAAATGTGGGACTGAACAGTCTAGTGGTTAACACACAGGGATTGCACGCAGAAGACTGGAGTTCGATGCCCGACTCTGCTCAAACTATGTTCAGACGGAGTACGGGCACGTTGAAAATGTTGGTCCGTAAGTCTTTCCGAGAGGTCGAAGGGGAGTTCTGTCCCTGTGGATTTTTCCCTTACTGAGTTTCGGTTTAAATTGGGTGGCACTTCCCGCCCGTTGAAAACACACCCTACCACTTCGGGTAAGTCGGACTGTCTGGGTCAAATAAGAAGATTTTCATAAATGCTATTATATTAGCTGTATTTTGCTGCTCGAATTAATTTCTTTGTATTTTCAGATGTATCTGTATAATATTAATTTTTCATCGGGGAATTTTAATTATTTATCCATGTACTTGTTATTAAAACATAATAAAAAGACAAAATTCAACGCAGTATATAAGTTTCGAGTAATAAATCCCACAATATAGTAAATATCAATCTGCAATTTATCATTATTCACAGGATCAGATTGTCTAAAATACTGTTTTGTGAATACAACATTTGCCTAATTTTCTAAGACTTTGTCCATTGTATTTTAAATGCTTAAGTTTGTGTAAATCGCAAAAAAATTAATAAAATTTATGCGCAAATTGTATTCCGTATTACAATGAAATACACGCAAGACATATTTTTCATCAACAAATGATTCAAGAATTTTAAGAAACATCACTTTTAATATTGTCAAAATTGGTACACCTAATTTTTGCCTGAAATGGATTCAAATTTTTGGATTTTCTAGTAAGTTTCCAACACCTAAGCGGGTAGAAACAGAGTTTCAGTAATTTATGTATTAAAAAAATGCGAATATAATTTACTAAAAGAAAATTATATTATATGATGGTCACACAAAATGCGAAAACACTTGCTAGTATCATAATTGCAACACAAAATCTTATTTAATACAGTATATCTGTGTGTTTGTTCCCTATTGATCATGTAGTGAAATATCATAAACTACCGAAAGATACGGAGTTCACTACAGTGATACTTCAGAGCAGATCTGAATACAACCTCGCAACACTTTTTTTATTCAAATTAGTTTTCTGGTTATTTAAAGTTAAAACGCAATTTTGAGCAATTTTCATAGAAATCAATTGATTTGTTTAATTTTCGCCGGAGGTTTAGGAGGTCGGCAGATGTTGGTTACGCAACGCGGAAACACACATTGCGGTAGTCTGACCTTTTTTCAATACTACAACATTCATGCCAGCAGGTGAGATTCGAACCCACGACCTCGGCTATCGAGAATGCATAAAGAAATGCTTACATTAAGCTTCTTGACTACCAAGGCGTATCGGTTGATTAGCGAGCTAAAATGTTATCACAGAGTTCCCAACTTGACACCATCGGAATGACCAAAGTAAGATCTTTTCACCGAGCTTTAAATCGAATCTGTTGAATATTACTTTATACTTAAAAACATTTTTTGAAAATTCATCTAAGTATGCGAAATCTATTAAATCTGATATTCATGGTATTGCATCGGAAAATGACTACGGCTTTCCAGAAATTGGAAAAAAAATTGATTTTACTAATACCTGTTTTAAAACCCTTTTTAATGGATGTTACCTAAATAAAAAATCGTTGATTAATATATATATATATATATATATAGTTAAACCTCCTATAACGCGATTAATTCGTACAGCATTATATGGAAACCGAGTTAAGAAATTCAGATTAGTGCAAACCAGCTTAATTCGTACCATGATATATGGAAACCGCATACCGTGTTGTATGGAAACCTTGATAAAAGAAACTCAGAATTCAAAACAGAACACTCGTACCCCGTTATATGGAAACTGCAATGCTGTATATTTCTGCATTTATAGGGGATTAGTGCAAAGCAGCTTAATTCGTACCGTGCTATATGGAAACCGCATACCGTGTTGTATGGAAACCTTGATAAAAGAAACTCAGAATTCAAAACAGAACACTCCTATCCCGTTATATGGAAACTGCAATGCTGTATATTTCTGCATTTATAGGGGATTAGTGCAAAGCAGCTTAATTCGTACCGTGCTATATGGAAACCGCATACCGTGTTGTATGGAAACCTTGATAAAAGAAACTCAGAATTCAAAACAGAACACTCCTATCCCGTTATATGGAAACTGCAATGCTGTATATTTCTGCATTTATAGGGGATTAGTGCAAAGCAGCTTAATTCGTACCGTGCTATATGGAAACCGCATACCGTGTTGTATGGAAACCTTGATAAAAGAAACTCAGAATTCAAAACAGAACACTCCTATCCCGTTATATGGAAACTGCAATGCTGTATATTTCTGCGTTTATACGGGATTAGTGCAAATCAGCTTAATTCGTACCGTGCTATATGGAAACCGCATACCGTGTTGTTTGGAAATCTTGATGAAAGAAACTCAGAATTCAAAACAGAACACTCGTATCCCCTTATATGGAAACTGCAATGCTGTATATTTCTGCGTTTATACGGGATTAGTGCAAATCAGCTTAATACGTACCGTGCTATATGGAAACCGCATACCGTGTTGTATGGAAACCTTGATAAAAGAAACTCAGAATTCAAAACAGAACACTCGTACCCCGTTATATGGAAACTGCAATGCTGTATATTTCTGCATTTATAGGGGATTTGCCCGATAACTGAAATTGAAAAATGGCGATGTATGTGAATGAAAAAACAAAGGAAATCCCATTAATTTCAGCCGTAAAAGTGTAATAGAAAAATTCATGATAAAGGAGACTGCTTAAGATAATTGAGTTGCATTATAGAGGAACCGCGTTATAAGACTACCGCTTTATATGGAAACCGCATTTTATGAGTACCGCGTTATTGAAGTACTGTCCCAATTTTTGCAACGCATTATATGAAAACGGCGTTATGAAAGTACCACATTATAGGAGGATTGACGGTATTGGCCATAATTTCTGAGAAAAACAGGCACAGCCATGCATGATAAAAATGCTTGATGCATCGATGAGAGATACATCAGATATGCAAATATATAAAAGTACAGGAATTGGACATTTGTGGCCAATACAGAAATTTCCTTTTGCATACAGTGGTTTTTAAAATGTTGCATCACAACGAAAAATTCTGTATTTTCAAAATAAATGTTTAATATAGCGTAACGAACCTGAATATGTCGCATCTAAGTTTTAGTACATGTAACTTTATATAAAAAATTTAGCGCCCTCTAGCCATTATGGAACAGTAGATATTACTCCTTATGGCATTTCAAATATTTTATAAAATGATATTTTAATTATGAAAATATTTTTATTATTACATCTTCGTTAATAAAGGGAAATATTTCTCTATCTCTCTCTGTGTGTATGTGCAGTTTGTAGCGGGAAACATAAGCATCGTATGACCAGAAAAGTTAGAACACAGGCACTTCAGGACTCTAATAGGTGGACCTCGGTTTATTTTCGTATTTCGAAATAGTGTTTTTAGTTATATTATGTTAATGATTTATGAATATTGCATGCATTTACTTTTCTAAGAAAATAAGGTTTGAGTTTTACCGCATACCCTCCGCTTCAATGTATTCTTCACTAAACAATTTAAATGTCACTTCAAATATATCACTATCTTTTTTCTTCATCAAGGTCGAAGAAATATGTATGTGAGACAATTGTTTCAGTACCACCGTATGTACATGATAGGGAAAGTAAAAAGAATACCGGTTCTAAAAATCTAAAAGTTATTTATATTCATACATAAAATATTTAAAATTTTAGTACTTCGGTTGTCTAGATATCTTAGAAAATAATGCTATAGTAGTCAATAATACATTACTCAAGCTACAAGATTTCAAAATCTCATATAAACCCATGAAAAGCTGAAGAATTATGATCAACAACTCTGACGTTTAGACGATGAAAAATGAATCATGTGTCAGCATGTATTTCCAAAACTAGAGTTACCCTCTTTAGTGATCATAAAGTGTGTCACGTGACATGTAGAATAAAAACTGACATTTATAAGAATATTTACGGGCGATAGATAAAAATATTAAAACAAAAGAAGATATTCTGAGTGTGATTTATTACAGATAGAAATTTCATTTGATTTTAACCAAACGTAATTCTACATGTACTGATGACTGTGCATGTAGAATCAGTATATGTAGACGGCTGTATGATAGAATTTATGTGCGCAAAAACATATCTATATAAAAAATTGAAAATATTTCTTTTTGTCTGTCTGTATGTGCGTTTGTCTCATCATCACGGGAGAACGATTGCACCGAATTTCATAAAATTTTGTGGGTATACATGCAAGTGAAATAGTCCCATATAAAATTTTGTTCATGTTTCGAGTTTCTAGAATTTGTTGAGATATTAATAAAAAAATACCAAAATTAAAACTTTCATACAGGTAGCATTATGCAGACGATATCTATTCCGATAATATATTTGAAGAAAATTATATGTCGTTTAACAACGGATTTAAATCCAATGTGTTTATGGGGCAGACGATTTTTATTAAATCTTTTCCGATTTAAATGATAAAGGAATACAGATGAAATAAATTGTATCGAAATTGCATTTTTGACTCTGTTGTATCAATTACAGCCTTCAGATTTAAAGATTACGAGGATTATTGATATTTTCAATTTAATCTGTTTTATTGTGTAGCAAAGATTTTGGAAACTCTTATATTGTCGTATGGGTAATTTTCTATTAATACACGAGTATATATATCTTCTACTCAATGAGAAAATAAGTAATACAGGTATATCGTCTAATACAATCTAGTATTTTGGCATATACTGATTCAATTTCATATTTTCTGTAAATTTGTTTACTAACGCTATCAGAATGTTTATTCTTCAGGTCTGCCTGTGAACATAATTGTGTATCGCGAGAACAGAAATTCTTAAATTTTGTTTTAGAAGAACTGATTAAAATATTTAAATTATTTTAATACAATGTTTTGAATAACAATGTTATTTAGAATATTACAGAAAATTGCACATGGTTGTGTATTTATGTTTCTTTTGAATGTACATTCCGTACGAAAGAAGGTATAAAGCTACTGAGAAAAATATTTTATCCCCATGTTTTCTGTAGAAATTGAGTTTCTATGTTAAAGTCAGTGTATCCTTCTTTAGGGTATGTAAAGGTATCAAAGAAGTTTGCATATATAAGAATTCTTCGACGAAATCACATATTATTATAGAAACAAGACGACGGTTCACACTCTTCGGAAATACTTGCAATATTGATGCATTTTTACTGACAGAACAATTAAAAGCCTATTTCTAGCCCAAAAAAGGACAAAAACATATCATTAATATATATTTTTCACAATGGAGTCATTATTATTAGAAATATGAATTGCCGAACCTTTGAAACAGGCTGATTCCAATTTTACTCAAAATAGTCTCCAATCTCTGGATGTTTATGTTTCATGATCTTTATTAACGAATATTTTCATCCCCACTGAGTATTTTTAATGACTCACTCTAAAAGTGTATATCAAATTTGACGATTAACTTATCGTAATTCTTTGGGACTTCATGCTTATAAAACTGACATGAAATTTAGACAAATAGAAAAACGTGACTGTGTGAAAGCGGAACAGGAGTTGACAGTACCAATTGTAATAACGAGTCGTGTGGTAAAATACAATACATAGAGAACCAGTATTCCCCCAGTACAAACCCAGTTGCTCCTCTTCCCTGTTGATGGGTGGAAAGGCCCACCAATGACTGAAATGTAAAAACATGGCAAAAAAGGGAGACATGCACACTTGATGATTACTTCCAAAAAAATGTTGGAATTGAATAATTTAATTAAGATATTATTAATATATATAAATATTCATTATATGAATCATTTTGCTTTTCGAATCATTATCATTGTGATTTGAATTATATGTATATAGTAAATACATAAGATAATAGAATTTTGAAAAAAAGGGGGTATGCAAACAGGTAAAGTACGAAAAGGCCAAGGGGAATTGTGACCCCTTGCTTCTAATTGCAGCATGATTTCACACCTAGGTAACACTCCTTGATACCAATACCTTCCTGAAGCATACTCCCATCTGCCAACACTACATGAATAAGTGAAAAGTAGAGTGAAAATATAAAGGACAAATTACCAGAATGAACAAGCCTGAAAGAGATTCCTACCAAATAAATACAAAACATGATAGCGGCCCTTCATTATGATCGTCGACCAACATCAGAAATGGAACACCTTAGAGATTTAGCTTTAACACAATAGCAAGAAAACCCATATCAAAATCCTATCACTACACAGTTACCTCTCATTCACTTTACAGTTATATATATATATATATATATATATATATATATATATATACCAATTACATTCAGAGCTTTAATTTTCAACCATTGCGGATTCCTTCACTGGAACTGACCAATTCAGTCTACTACCAAGAATCGGATAAAATTGTCATTTATATAATTTAGGCATTTAGGTTGTCTCAATTCTGGCTGGTTGGGTCTAAGAGTTGAAGTTATGTTACAACTCGAATATAATAATCTTCTACTTGCAAATGGTTTGTCCGTTTCAGATGAAATCTCAAATTTTACTAGACCTCATGACATCAAAGAGGGTTTATTGTACTAGGACATTACCATTGATTTGAATTTATTATTAGTAAGATTTTTAGCGGACCGCCCGCAGGTCCAGTTAGTTTCAGTCCATTCTTCCATCTCCTCGAAAATATATAGCGCCCCCTCGCCAAACACAACTACCGTGACGTCAGCAAAACATCATGCCTTCCAAATGTACCAATCAGGAAATGGCCGACGACACGTACATCTACCCCAGCATCCACATTTGAAAGTTACGAACCTCAGAGATTCCAGATTTAGCATTCTCACAGCCGGACAATAAACAGCAAAAAATATAATACGTCTACTTCAATAACGGTCGTCGCTTAGAAAGCGGAAGTGAAATTTTTGCACACAGAAATAGTGCAGGTTTTCGCACAAAGAAAAACGCTTAAATCAGAATACAGTTATACAAGTTCAAATAATATGAAAATACATTTAAATTCAGCAGAGTTGAGAATTTCAAAAATTCCAACACGACACCTGTAACGGCAACATTGGCATTCTAACTCAAAGTACATGATTACTGAAAATTGCGTTTAATTTATTATTCTCAAAGTTTAGAATACAAGCATTTTTCCGAAAAATATAGCACAAATAACAAAAATAAGATGTAATATAAATGCGAATTTAACAAAATGCATGCTATACAACGTATTCTATATTGAAAGCAAGAATGAATAAAAAGCAACGCGAACTCTGCAGTTCTTTGTGGTAAACGCAGATTTTCATAGAATTGTGCATGTAAGCAAAAGTATTTCGTTTAATATCTGATTTCTATATCGCAAGTATTTTATTTTGCCTTTTCTTTATAATAGTGCAACGTAGCATAACATTCTGCTAGAACTTGTATTTATGAAATTTTTTTTTCTTAAATGTATTTGTTACAAATTGTTAACGTAAACATACAAGCGTCAACGAATCACAAATGGCATGTAATTTATTAAAGGGTATGATACATACTTACAAAGCAACTACAGAAACAGAGCATACGTGAAATCATACATTCGTATGTGGGCGCTTATGAAAGTTTCAGAAACTAACCAATCAGATAGCGACGATTGAAATAATAACGCTGCATACCTGGGAGAAATCAAAAGAGTTGCATGTATGATAACATGCACAATTGTCGTTAGTATGAATTGATACTTTTAAAAAATCTAATATAAGCAGCACATGGTTTTCACTATATAATGCAGTGAATTTACTTCTTTTTCAATGAACAAATGTTACATAAGATTTAACCCATAATGTTTTCAATGTTGAATTTTGCATTTAGCGCTTTTCCGGATGATAACATGTAAAATTGTTTCCATATACCCGACTAACAGTAATTTAATAGAATAGTATGAATAACGATGTCAGTCAGAATACTATAGGAATTTGCACATAATTGTAAATTTTAAGAGTATTTTTACCACTTTACAACAAAGTTGAAAAGTGTTTATGACTTTGTTCATTCTGTCTGTCTGTCTGTCCGTTAGCACGATAACTGCCGTAAAAATGACTTAATCGAAATGAAATTTTGGTATGTTGTCAGACGGTCTGTAGGACCTATGGGAATATAAATGACTAATATCACCGAATTAGTTTTGGATTGAACCCGGGTTGAAAAAATGAAATACATTGAGCCCTATGGGACCTAATTTTTCAAACTATTTTTAAGCGGATTTAAAATTCACAAATTGCTTCGAAAATTTTAGGTAATATTCAAAATGTTCCATAAAATATATAAAAAAAAATTGAGCGAAATATATTCAGTAGTTTTTTTAAATAAAAATTAAAATAATAATTACACCTTTTATATGAAACGATCACGTGACCATGATATGAAACGATCACATGACCCACTTCAAAATGATATATGGCATCCATCTTGTTTCAAAATCGTGATTTTTGTAAGTTCTTTTTAATTCATATTGAGTGTTGTATCCGTCCCAAAACTACTTTATTTTTGCTTAAATTCTGTGCATCTACATACTGAAACAACGCAATGACAATATATTTGAGTTTAAATGCTCATCGAAATTTGATTATTTCTACAACTAAGCCTATTTTTCACCTATGTAAAATGTAAACAGCAAAATATGTAGAATGAGTTGTATTATAATTCCTGTATTTTTTTAACACAAAATAATTTAGTCCATGGAGTCTGCATGGCTGATATGAATGAAATATTAATTGATTTTATAAAGGGAAGGACGATTTTTTTCGATGAAGTTTTAAGCATAGAGTTTAATTATTTGTAGCTCCATGGTCTTAAATAAAATGTTTAAATAAAATAAATTATTATAGTATTGTGATAAATGATATGAATGGGAGAAAGTTATGAATGAAATCATGTTTTTATAGAGAGATCCAGGCGTGTTATTTTGTCTATGACGTCATTTGAATTAATTTCAGTTGTTTTCGATGAAGTTTTCAAATATAATAAATTATCGTAGTATTATGATAATTCTGAAACTATTACCGAGGAATGTATAACATTTTAGGGATGTTTAAACCAGGCAATTTATATTTCAATGCCGTCATTTGAATGAAGTTCATTTTTTTCGATGAAGGTTTAAGTTTTCAAATATAATAAATTAATGCAGTATTGTGATAAGTTTCAAAATATTACCGAGGAATGTATTGCATTTTAGACTTGTTTATTTAAATAAAATTGCATTGAAGTTGGAAAGTGTTTCATAATCAATGCTTTAAGCATGATTGATCTTTCTTGTTATATCATATACTAGGGGGATTTGGAGCCTGCTCGCTCCGCCTAGCCAACCTTTGTAACTCGCTTCGCGAAGTATTTCAAGCCAACTAAAGTTTAAATCGGTAAACGGTTTATTTCATCGTGTTAACCTATTATTTCTCTATAAATATACTAAATTTTATTTTTTGTATGCTATAGTTTTTGAGGTACAGGACAGAGAAAATCGATGGACGAGCCGTTACGAAAGAACATGTTTCACTTCAGAAGCGGATGAAAAGTGAAATGTCTCATAAACTACATCTAAATTAAAAAAATGCTCCATCATGTAAAAATTCAACTATGTAGGTACCGGCCTGCAAAAATTCGTGATCTTGCTACTATTATTTTATCCAGGACGTAAACTCGAATCTCAAATATTTTGTCTTTGATTTTAATATTAAATATTTCTTAAACTACAATACATATCGAAAATTGGTTTATTTCAGCCTGTTTCCCAACTCTTTCTCTACAGGTGTACCAAATTATATATTTTTGTATGCTTAAGTTTTTGCGGTACAAAGCAGAAAAACTTAAGGAACGAGAAATTTCTCAAGTAGCGGCGGTCGTTAGCATTTTTTGTTTTTTAATATGGAGAGATTCTGTAGAACGGGTATACTGCTGGTATTTATGAAATGTATTTTAATACAAATAATTTAAAGGCGTGCTTTAAGAAACTATGTTTTTATTTTTCATTTATCAAAACGCTACATTAATTGCATGATGTAGTTCATGAGATGATCAATGTACACAAACTCCTTAAAATAAAAATTTTAGAATTGCTATCCAGTAACGATGCTAGACATTGCTTTATCGATGCCCACAGTGATACAAATGGCTAGGGACTTTACGCACAGTGAATAAGAGTCATACTACTTTTGTTATGTTACAGATCATTGCATACATGCTGCTGCCATATGTAAAAATCTGTTGTGGGCAACGCATGACTTTCCTTATATAATGTAATGAATTTACTACTTTTATAGTAAAAAAAATAGGTTTTTCTTATAGTAGATACTAATATTATTTCCAAGATATTGAATTTTCGACAATTAGTGGTCATTTTCATTGATTTAGCGTCATTTTTATCCATTTGGCAAGATTTTCGTTAATTTGGTAGCATTTCAAAAAGTCGCCAAGTTGGCGACATTCCGCCAATTACTTCGCCAAAATCTCGCCAAGCGTTATGGACGATGAAATAAGTTATTCTTACAGCAGATAAATGATTATTGACGTTCAAATACAAAAGTATTACTCAAAGTATCTTTTTTCATGAATGGAACGAGCTAGATCCACGAGAATGATGTCACCTAATTTATCGCATGATATTACATATGAAAAGTGAACATGTTTCTCAATTGGATTTTTTTTTCTATTTTATATGACTTTTTGATAATTTTTTTGAAAAATGTGCAATATCTCGAGAACGGTTCATGTTAGCGTTCTAAATTTTATGTCAATCGTTTTCTAATGAAAAATTACATAAGAAATGTCTATTTGCGTAACTTTATTAGTGGTTTTGATTTTTTGACGATTTTTTCAAAATTTCATTCGAAAATTTAGAAGGGTTCTGAACATTCGATTGCGTACAAAAACAATAGGCTTCCAGTGTTTACGGATTGTGATTTTTGTACCAAATTTGCTTCGAATTGTTCCATTCGTTCGTCAGTTATCGTCTCCACAGACCCACTGACACACACACACGCACATATACTTTCACACACACACACACAGACATCACTTCAAAAATGTTTGATTCGTGATCAGGGTTGCTTGAAACGTGCTCTCCCGTCGAAAACTCGAATTCGAATTTTCGACCCCGTCACAATACTTTCCTTATACATTATGTATATAAGGAAAGTAAAAAACTGTCTCAAAATCACAAAATTTGGATTTTTAAGGGGGCGGGAGGGGTGAAGCGATTAATTGATTGTTGGACAAAGTCACCATACTTAGAGTCAGTTCTTGCCACATTTTTGTCGCAATAATATTGATAGGATAAAGCATTAAAAGAAATATAGCTAGCCAAGTAGATCCTTTTGAGCAATAAATAAAGACGCATGGACAATATACAGTAGTGTCCAAAATTGCGGAAACCTTTGGGAAAAAGTGCATTTTTTATGTTTGATGGCTCACTTTTTTGTACCATTACCATAAAATTATATATCAATGGAAATATAATTTAATCGAGATTGTAATGCAATAACATTTATGAATTATATTTTAATAGACCAGCATTTATGAAGGAAAAAATCAAATACATAGAGAAAATGAGATATTCTAAAATTCTCACCATGTCACTTAATACTTAGTTGTGTAACATTTAGCCTTAATTACGGCCTTACAGCTCTTTCCCAGGGAGTGAACAAGTTTTTAGTTCTGTAGCTTTTATAATGTGACACAAAAATTAATTAATGTTTCTGGTTATTGGGTTTTATTGATGGGTTGCTTCTGACCAACAAGTTTCTCTAGTCGGCTCCATAGATTTTCGATGGGATTAAGGTCTAGGCTATTCCCAGGCTATACCAGCAGTTGGATAGGATGACCTTGAAGCCACTTTTTTGCACACACGAGCAACATGACATGGAGCTGTATCCTGTTGAAATATGAATGCTTCATTATCTTTGAAAAGATCACGTGCAGCAGGCTGCAGTTTGGGCTCAAGTATTTTATTTATGTATCCTTGGGCATTTATATTATTTATTTATATTCCCATTGATCACGGAAATTCTGCCCATGATGTCTTACAATCCCAGATCAGAACACTAACTGGGTGTTTCACGGTAGGTGTAATACAATAAGGATGGAAATCTTCTCCGATTCTTCTCCTTACGTATTTTACGCCATCACTACCAAACAGGGAGATTTTAGTCTTATCACTCCAAATTACACTGTCCCATTGTTCCGTTGTCCTATCTGGACAACGGAACAATGGGACATGGATAAGATGGGTAGTTATCTGGAGTTTAGCCCAGTTTAATCTTTTCAACCCTTGATTGAGAGATAAAAATGGATTTTTTTTCGTGGAATTCTAGCATTTAGACTAAATTCATGCAGTCTGCGCAGAACAGTCCTTGCACTCAACTTCACACTGCCTTGCGCCATTTCACATTGTATACACCAGGATGGTTTTCTTCTGTCACTCAGGCACAGTCTCTTAACTCTTCCATCATCCCTTGCTGTTGTGCACATTTTCCTGGCTTTACCAGTCTGGTTTTGTAGTTACTGAGTCTCCTTATACCTCTTCAAAAATTTAGAAATGCCTCATCTGGTTAAGTTTCCCCCAATATTTCTTTATAACTGTAACCTCGTTCACTTAATAGTACTATTTTACATCATTTTCTGGGTGACCAGTCAACTCTTTGCTCCATTTCTTTAATTTATTACATTTTACAAGCTCACTAAATCAAAGAACACTAAAAACAACCAACTTGATAGCAATCACATAACACACTGATAAATGTCGTGTGATCTGTTGGCTCATTGCCAAAACAAGATGACACCTAATTGGCTCTCTAAACACTCATGCCCATTGGCTACATGCAAATGAAGGAAAGCTAATTCATATAAACCTAAGCAAGTTGTGATTCTTTTTTCTGATTATTTGGCTATATCTTTTGATAGAAAACAGGTAATGGGACAAGTTTTACTGCATTACAATCTTGATTAAATTATATGTCCATTGATATATAATTTTATGGTATTGGTAAAAAAAAAATGGTGTTTTGAGCCATCAAACCTCAAAAATACACGTTTTCCAAAATATTTCCACAATGTTGACCACTGCTGTACATCGGATTACTTGGAAGCAAGTTAATAAAGGTATACCCTTCGATTGTACAATATCTTAATTATGTGTATCTTAGAAAAATGTTACAAGGATTTAACGTTTTCATTTTCTATAAATCCACTAACTGGTGACCATGTTTTTGTAGAATTATTTTTTGATCTGATCTTGGCACACTTGCAGTATTTTTATGGGGTAAGACCTAACGTAGTCGGCTTTTAAATTGTTTCCCAGGTGATGGAAAATGTAGATAATATCCTACATAATAAATAATGGACATAGGCCTCCAAAACGGTCGAAAGATCTTTCTTATGTGCCTAAGCAATCGGATTTCCTCTACTTTCAAGAAGTAGTTAAGAAAAGGTATCGACACTTATGACCAGCACGGGTGGTCGACGTTCAAATCCCATTAGAGTCCGAAAAGAAAAGCGCGGACATAAAGTGATTAACATTTGGCGAACAGAATGACAGAAAAAGCAGCCAATCAGAGAAATTTTTTGACAGGTTCTTGTTAAAACCACGAGGTAAAAGTGGGAGTTCAGAGTAAGACGTTGCCTCCGGATTTCTAATGTTGGAAAATATAGGAAGATTCCATAAATTTATTAGGATATATATACGATGGTAAATAAAGGGGGCCGCCAAAAATTTCCAAATCTTACTGAAGCCCCATGGTGACCTAGAAAGTGAAATCTTACTTATAATATCACACTAATAATATCTTCGACGGGACAGAATGTAACGGTGTTGGATTTCAATTTCGAATCCCCGTGAAGCAGAAAATAGGAGGTTCGAAAGTTTTTCCAGGCCCATTAAAGCCTTTTGCAACTTAAAAGGCTGAATCTTTGCACACATAGTTTCGGCAAAGGACCTAACAGATTCAGATTTCCTATTTTCCCCCGGGGTGGAAGCAAAATGTAAGAATTTGAAAAGTCTTTACTCCAGAAGCTATATTGCCTAAATTTTGTACACTTATAGTAAAAACCACATGGCAGGACCTAGTTTATCCAATTGCCTATTAAGAGCATCATTTTCGACACTAAGCGCCACGTAGTGTAAACAAAACATTACTGATTTGAAACTATTTTGTGTTTTTTCTAAATATTATCATTCCATAAAATCTCTAGAATGTTTAAAATAAAATTATTTGAACTCTTCAGTAATTTTTACTTTTAAAAGCGTAGTTGTTATATTATAAAAATCATTACTAGAGATGTAATTATTGTCTGACGAAACATAAACTCATTTATTTTAAAATAAACTGGAATCTACGAAGAAATTCAATGATTATCATAAATAAGTTACCCGGAATATAACGGGAATGCATTTTCAATCAGAAAAGTTTTAATATCTGAAAAAGAAAATATGCATTATAAAAGTTTTGAGTTCTTTTACTCTTGATATTATCATAATTGAGCAACAAATAATCTATGTCAAAGTATTAAAATTTCAGCGAGAATATAATAATGATTATTTTTTAAAACACGAATGGAAAAAGTCATGTCTTAACATTCCGAAAGTAAATAAATATATATTTCAAATAAAAATGAGATATTCTTTAAAGATAGTTTTTTATTCTTTATATAATGATATGCATTGTTATGTATCTATTTAAGCAACACATTACGATATTGAAATCGAAATAGTTTTTCACACAAAAATAGTTTTTAGACAGTGGATGTAAAATATTTTAATGATTTTAAAATCTGCTGTGTATCGTACGGATTAAATGTGTGTGTTAAACTATCTTCAAATGTTATATTTTTGAATATGTATATGTCCTTCATAATCATATTTCATTTATTCATTTCACATCATATTTTATTTATATATTTCGGAAATTAAAGAAATATATATTTTTAACTCGTCACTTTAAAAATATTTTCAGTTTCTAGTCTGGCGCATAGACTTGTTTAAAAATTGTAAATTATAAAAACAAACAATAATTTAAATTTCTACAGAAGTTTGAGCGTAATTTCGCACAACAATAATTGTCTTTAAAGATAACAAAAATTTCAGTGATTCGTTATTCTTGCAACACATTTTAATCATTATTCTAAATGTTATAACATTTTTGTAGCATTATACATCCATTGAAACATTTAAAAAATGGTTTGTGTTTTAACTTTGTCTATTTTCTTCGATAACAACAAAATGTGCATGCCCCAAAAAAGTGACGAAACGCAATGCAAAGAACAACGAAACACATAATTATGGAAATGCAGATTTTACTTCATTAAATGCATAAGTAATTTTGGTCATTTCACGAATACAGAATGGTCATGAAAAAAGCTTTAAATTTCAAATCTTAGTTCGCTTTTATTAGTTTACTTTTAAATATAATTTGTTTACAGGTAAATATTTCAGATAAAAGAAAGTTTTCAGTTTGAAAAATATTTACCATTATTACTATTTATGCTTATAATTATAATTTCGAAATACAATTTTGTTTACTTTTCAACAATTAAAAATATTCGTTCGATAGTTTATCTCTGAAAATATTTGATTATTATGTAGTTTAAATTAAAAACAAGTATTTTGTTATTACTGAAAACGGTTCTTGTATAAGAAAACGATGACGTCACATGACGAATCAGCTCCATTTTAGACTGCGGTAAGTATCACAAACTGAAACTTCAATGCATCATATCACAAAATCTTGTAATGTTTTCTTGAATAAAGCAGGTATAATATATACCTGCTTTATCCACGAAGATTTTCCAAGGTTTTATCGTATTAGAAGCAATTTGATGTACTGTGACATCATATCAAAATTTACAAATTAATTTTTGTTTGTAAATATTTGAAAGCTTATATGCTGCAGAAATAATTCTGAAAATTACGAATTTTGATTATGATTATTTTAATTAAAAGGTTGTTGAAATTATAGTCGCTTAATTTACATATTTCTGGCCGTGATTTTTACTTTCTTATTTAAAATTACAGGAACAGTATTATTTTGTCAAATATTGTCAAAATCGAAATTTTGGATGAAAATCCCGTTTACAGACCACATGAATGCATCTGCAACATAACGGGCAGAAATTTGTCTGTATATATATGCGCAAATGAGTTTGAAGGTATGTATATAAGGCATGGATACATTAATATAATAATGAAAATACTTATCGGAATACCATTTCTTTGGAACATTATGTAAAGAGTCTAGATATATAAAATATAATATATAGCTATCGGTAATATATCGTGTAGGTAATGTATCGATATATATCGCTATCGATAATATATTGGACATAATACATCGATAATCTATCGGATAATATATTGATAATCTATCGGATAATATATCGATAATCTATCGGATAATACATCGATAATATATCGGACGTATATGTGAACTGGTAAACTTGTAAATAAAGAAAAGTAAATTATGAAAAGATCGGTATGCACTGGTATCGATATACATTAATATACATAATAAAATACGATCAGGATTGTATAAGTATTTTTAAATCATGGAGACAACCATAAAATACGATGTGGAGAAAAAAGTATTGAAATATGAAAAATCCAAGTGAAGTAGGAGCATGGTATTTCAAATAGTTTTAGAACAAATCCCAACTCCACATTAATTTATCAAATATTACTAATTAAAGCGTGATTCTGTCAAATTATTCATTCTAACCTGAAATATATCTTCAAACTTTCCTTTAGACTTAAATATAATCTTATTTTCGGAAATTAATTATAAATGTTCAAATTTAACCAAATTAAAGAATTGAGTAATTATTCATAATACTCAAGTTATATAATTTTTCTTGCGGCAAAGATTACATCTATCAAAATAGAGACTCATTAATCGAATCTAAGCCTATTCAGAAAATTTTTACATTTTTCTACCGATTTAAAACAGAGATAAAAATGATTTAATATAGAACTAGCAGTATAGCAGTTCTTCGACAGGAATACATAATATAAACTTAAAATTCAAAATTATGTGCAAATTTCTATAGTATTTTATATGATATTTTTAATCAAAATATTCTATTAAAATATTTAATTTTATTCTCCTAATAGGAAGTAAGGAGTTTCTCTTCCCAATATACAAAATCATCGTCACTGGAATATCTAAAGAAGAGAACATCGTTTCTCGTTTGTAAACTAATTTACAAAATTACGAAATATGTGGAGTCAATACACGCCAGCCAAATTGAAAGCGCTATGAAGTTGGATTAAATTTTGTCGTAATAAAAGTGCTAAAATGTGGTATTAGAAGATATCAGTACAATTTTTATTCTGTTCCAGCAATTGGCTAAACTCACTCTATGAATTTTAAAAATCTTGACCAAAATAACAAAATAAAGCATATGAATTAAGAAATTGAAAGTAACAATAATCCGCGTAACATTTAAATTTAAATGATATAATCCATTCAATATATATATATATATATATATATATATATATATATTCTGGGACAAAATAAACCGATAGTAATGAAACTGTATATGCAAAACACCTGTGGACCAAATATGCAAATGATCAAAAATTTGCAGCCAATGAACGAATAGTCGGAACTACAACGCATTGAACAAATGTTTATAAATAAAATATATCTTGTGTTTCAGAAACAAGCATTTTTGTGTCCATTTCGTTTAAATATTAGGACTTGAAAAATAATTTTTTCAAAATGAATTATTCTTAAGCCTAGAGCTCTTCCATGTCCAAGCTTTAATGCTTGATTATTTTTGTATTTATTTTTTCGAATCCTCACCATTGACATTTGTTGATTCTCTTTAGCTTTCTGAACTGTAATATGTATTATAATTTCCTCATTATGGTTGAATTTTATTTCATTGTGTTTTGTAGGCAAATTTTAAGATACTGTATTCTGAGTTACTACTTCCATTCTACCATTGGATTTACAATTTTAATATTTATATATATATATATATATATATTATTTATAAATATATATATATATATAAATATATATATATATATATATATATATATATATATATATATATATATATATATATATATATATATATATATATATATATATATATATATATATATATATATATATATATACATTCTAGGAAAAGAAAATTGACGCATCCCGCAAAATAAACCGATAGTAATAAAACTGAATATGCAAACACCTGTGGACCAAATATGCAAATGATCAAAAATTTGCAGCTAATGAACGAATAGTCGGAACTACAACGCATTGAAACTGAGCACCATGGTGATGTATAAAAGGAGGGAACCTCGCTTTCAGGAACAAAACGTGCAGTGTATTATACGACTGCGTTTACGTACTTTGATTGTAACAATGCCTCACTGGCGAATTCGCGGCCACTACGAGCAAATGAAGGAGTTTCAAAGAGGACGTGCGGTCGAACTGCATGAGGCTGGATGGGCACACCTACGAATCGCTCAGCATTTGGGTAGGACCGATGCAGCAATTAGACGATGTTGGTAGGAATGGGTCCGGAAGGGTAGATTTCAGCGGCAAGTCGGAAACGGATGGCCTTGACCGACGACAGAACAGGTCGATAGATCGATTATCAAAGCAGATAGATCGATTATCTATCAGAAAAAGATAGATCGATTATCAAAGCAGCTGTGACAGTACGAGATTCGTCGTTGTTAACCATCCAACATGTGACAAACACGGAAGTGACCACTCGAACCATTAATAGAAGACTACGGGAGCGGAGTCTATACTTGAGGCGCCCAGTACGTCGTCTACCACTGACCAGTATGCACCGTCAACAGCGATTGCAAAGGTGCCGGGCCCGATCAACCTGTCATTGTTCTGATTGGGAACGAATTATCTTCAGTGGTGAGTCCACCCTGTTTCGAACTGAGTCCTGACGAGCGGCGCAGACGTGTACAGCCCGAACATCATCAGGATCCTGCTCTTACTGTCACATGTCACACGGCCCGACAACAGGGAGTTGTGGTCTGGGGTGCCATTTCGTTTGATAGCCGGATCCCTTTTATAGCCCTCCGTGGCAACACAGGGGTACGCTGCCAACATTCCGTTGTATTGTCATTCCTGTCGCTACGCACCAGGCTAACATTTTAGCAAGATAATGATAGGCCACACACAGCACGCCTCTCTATTGAGAGTCTGCGTGATTACAACACACATGTTTGGCTAACCAGATTCCCAGATCTCTCGTCTATTTAGCACATTTGGACTGAGATGGGCGTCGTCTGTGACCATCCCAGAAAGTAGACGAATTAGCTCGTCAATAGGCACGACATTCCTCACAACACCATACGGCAATTTGATGCGTCAATGTCACTTCGGATTACAGTTTGTATCAAGGCCAGAGGTGGACCAACGCTATATTGACGCTGCTAATCATTCCTTTTTCTGTACACCCACATTACACGTACCAAATTTTGTCTCAATTGGGTAATTCTTTCATGGTGCGTCGGTTTTTTTGTCTTAGAGTGTATATAATACATATATCTATATATATTTATATGCATAATATAATATATATATATATATATATAAATATAAAGACAGATGTTTGAATTTCGTGCAATTTATACGTCATATAATGCACATTAGATGGCGTTGTTAGTACAGAGTCAGTTCACATAGATTTAAAATGGCGCTCAATTTGCCGGAGCGTGTATTTATTGTGGAGCATTATTTGATGAATAATTCTTACAAAACTGTTTGTTCAGACCATTGCATTCCTCAAAGGTCGGGGTTTGGTGTGCTATTTCACGAAGCAGAATAATCGGTTCCATTTTCCTTGAGAACACTGTGAACTCTGATGTTTACATTACCATTTTTGAGGAATTTTTTGAGCAGTTAACGGACGAAGAATGCCAGTTTGGATATTTTCAACAAAACGGTGCCACCTCACACACCTCAAGAAAATGCCTTGCAGTCGTTGAATCAGTGTTTGATGATAGGGTCATTTCACCTGGACTATGGCCACCCAGATCCCTGATTTAACTGCCCCTCATTTCTTTCTATGGTCTTATCTCAAAGAACGTGTATACGCAAACAATCATCCAAAGACAATCGAAGCCCTAAAGGACAACATCCGCAATATCACTGCATCCATTCCCACCGATATTCTGCATCCTGTGGCTACAAATAACTGTCGTCGAGTAGAGCTGTGCTTGGCAGCAAGTGGTTGTCATTATCAGCATTTGTTGTAACGCACGATGTTATGCAGACATTAAACTATTTACTGTGAATATTATATATATATATATATATATATATATATAATATATGTATAGATATATATGTATATATAATATATGTATATATATATATATAAATACATGTATATATATATATATAAATATATATATATATATATATATATATATATATATATATATATATATATATATATATATATATATATATATATATATATATATATGGCAAAAATATTATTTGCATAATGATATCCCCATGATAGGTTTGTTTTCGATTGATATCTTGACAACCCCTGGTCCTAGAAACTTCAAACAAGGATTAAATTGTAAGTGGGACTATTTTACGGCTATCCATTAAATTTCATGAAATTCAAAGTATCCGTTCTCCAGATTTTCAACAGACAGACAAAACAGGCAGATTTTCAACTCTATATAGACTAGCAATATACCTGTTCTTCATAAGGAATATGTAATACGAGGGTCAAACTGAAATTTTGGAGACAGGGGCAGACATATGCCCTAGAAAAAATTATTGGTCGGATATGTAAATTTGAACTCTTTTATGTTCACAGGCGATAATTTGTGGCAACAATTAATATTCAGCTATCGTAAAATAAATTATGAAAGAAAAGCAAATGGAGTTGACGCGAGAGCATTATCGAGCTATGGCATTCTATGATTTTAAAATGGGGCTAAATCAAAGAGAATGTCTACAATTAGCATATGGAAATGATGCTCAATCTTGTGCTACTGTATTCAGAAGGTTTACAGAGTTTACAAGAGGTGGAAATTCTATTCTGGATGAAAAACGCACAGGAAGACATTTGTCACCTGTAGTCCCTAAAAAAGTGTCGGTCATTCGAAAAATGTTAATCGATGTACCTACCAAATTATACAGAGAAAAGCCAACCTCCCGCGTCAACCATTCAGTTTATGCCGACTACGAGGGCAGGAAGCACAGGCTACCTCATCTCCATTCCAGCGGAGCCGCAGCCAGGTCGCTGACTCGACGGAAACATTCACCGGGCAGGGCCCGACAAACGCCCGCTAAGCTCGACACTAGCCACCGGCCAGCCCTTGACTCAGGCCATGAATAGGCACAGTCCATGGGCACAGCCTCCTGGAAGAGTTAGGGCCTGATCGTCTGTCTCACTGGTTCGACGGACAGTTCATCGTCGGCCAGGTGACCCGGTTTTATCCCCCCCCCAGAGACGGAGGACCAGAGCTACAGAGCTAAGATCCGTACACCGCAATCAAAGGCGACGCCCCTCCGAGGGGGTAATACCAAATGATACAGAAAGAACTTAACATTGGATCCACAAAAATACATAAATTATTAATGACGAACTCCATATGAAAAAATTACTTTGTCGTTGGGTACCCCATAATTTAACAGAACCTTTTCTTGACGTACCAATACGTCAAGAAAGTAAAGTACGAGTCTTTGAAGATGACCCCAAACCAACAATGGTGGAAAAACAACGAGCAATGAAAAAAGTAATGTAAGCCGTGTTCTTCAAAAGTACAGGTCTGGTCAAAGTCATAAAGCTAGAGGGACAGAAGACAGTTATAGCTAACTGATACACCACTGTGTCTTCCAGAAATTCTTCAAGAAGTGAATGTTAGGGGACTCATGCTTCACCATGACAATGCATCTTTTCATTCAGCAATAATAACCATCGAATTTCTTGAACAAAAAACATCAAAGTTATATAACATCCACCCAATTATCCTGATCATGTTATGTGTGACTTTTGGTTATTTTTAAACTAAAACAATTTACGTGGGCGTCGTTTTCATTCCGAAGATGAGATTGATGAGGCTATAAAAGCATATTTTTCATCGATTCCAAGAAATGGATGGCTTGAAGTATTTAATCTTTGGAAAATTCGCCTACAAATGTACATTGATGTTGGAGGGGAGTACTTTGAACACTCGTAAAATTTGTTAAGTTTAACTTGTACCACTTACCTGTATCTCAAAAATTTCAGTGTGAACCTCCTATAAACTTAAAATTCCCAAATATGCGAGGATTCCTACATTATTCTAAATGACGTTGCTATTCAAAACAATCAATTAAACTATTTACTTTAATTTTCTTAAAAGTACCTACAAGAATCTTTGTTCTCGCTATATAAAATTACCTTCATAGGCAGATCTGAAGAATGAAATATCCTGGTCACGTTAGTAAACAAATGCACAGAAAATATTTTTCAATTTCCACAAAATGACAAAGATTATCAAGAAAATTGAACTTAATTCAGCGAAATATTGAAATCAAACCACCTAAATTTCAAAATGAAAATTTAAAAAAATCATCAAACAATTAAAACATTCAATAAAGTTACGTAAATTATCAATTATTATGTAAATTTTTATTTAGAAACGATTGATACAAACTTCTGAACGCTAGCATTAACCGTTCTCGACATATTCCACATTTTTCAAATAAATTTATCAAAAAATTACATAAAATAAAAAATAAGTATTAACTATTGTGAAATCTGTTCATTTTTATTATGTAATATTATGCGAAAAGTTAATTTTGTTCTCGTAGATCTAGCTCGTTCCATTCACGATAGAAGACACTTTGAGTAATAACATTCTAATTTGACGTCACTAGTTTATCTTATAAGAATAACCTATATATAAGAATAACCTATTATAAGAGTAACCTATTTCTGCATCCACAATGGTTGGTGAAACTTTGTCGACGGATTTGAAGGAATATCGCCAAATGGCGAGCTTTTAAATATTACACAAATTGACGAAAATATCGCCAAATTGATATAAATGTCACCAAATTGATAAAAATGACGCTAAATCATTGAAAAAAGACTAATTGATGAAAATTCAATATCTTGGAAAGAATATGACTCTACTAGGTAATAGTTTTGTATTTGGACGCCATTAGTCGTTTAACTACTATAACAATAACCTATTCCTCCGACCATAATGCTTGACAAAATTTTGGAAACAAATTTAGCGGAATATCGCCAACATGGCGAGTTTTTCAATGTCGCAAAATTGATGAAAATGTCGCAAAATTGATAAAAATGTCACAAACCTGATAAAAATGTAGCCAAACTGATAAGAATGATGCTAAATCAATGAAAATGACAAGTAATTGATGAAAATTCAATATTTTGTAAAAATTATAAGAATAACCTATTTCTTCGTATGTTACGCTTGGCGGACTTCTGGTAACGGATTTTGGCGGCATATCGCCCACTTGGCGACATTTAAAGTGTTGCCAAATTGGCGAAACTATTGCCAAATTGATAGAAATGTTATAAAATTGATATAAAAATGACGCTAAATTGATAAAAATGACGATAAATGGCATGCAATGTTGCAAATTGTTAATTTACTCATATAATGAGCTTACCTTTTATTATATAAGAAATGCTAGTCTACATATTTCCAAATTGGGCGATATTTAACAGGACATTTACAAAATTATAGTCAAAATTGAAAAAGTATGCGCCAAGATAATGAAAATGGCGCATGATTGATGAATTTATAATTAAAATTTGTAAATATATGGACTATATTGCTTATTGAGGATACTATAAATATTGATAATTGTTAATTTAGAGTTGCGTAGAATGTAAATTAATTGCGTACGAAATAGTTTTATATGCTGTCATCTGGAAAAGCGCCAAATGCAAAATTTAACGTTACAAACACTGTGCCCTGAATTATTTCATCACTTTTTCACTGTTAAAGGAATAAATTCGTTGCATTATATAAGGAACGTCATGTGCTGCCCACATCAGCTTTTTACTTTCCTTATATACATAATGTATAAGAAAAGTATTGTCACTGATTCGAAAATTCGAATTCGAGTTTTCGACGAGAGAGCAGCATCCCTAATCACGACCAGGCATCCCTAATCACGAATCGAACATTTTTGAGGTGATGTCTGTGTGTGTGTGTGTGCGCGTGTGTGTGTAAATGAGTCTGTGGAAACCATATCTCACGAACAAATGGAGCTATTCAAATGAAATTTGGTATAAAAATTACAATCCATGAATTCTGGAAGCCTATTGTTTTAAAACACAATCAAATGTTCAGAACCCCCCAAAATTTTCGAGTGAAATTTTGAAAAAATAATCAAAAAATCAAAACCTGTATTAAAGTTACGCAAATAGGCATTTCTGATGTAATTTTTCCTTAGAAAACGATTGACATAAACTTTAGAACGCTAGCATGAACCATTCTCGAGATATTGCATATTTTTCAAATAAATTTATCAAAAAAATACAATAAATTAAAAAAATATATTAACTCTTGAGAAACATGTTCACTATTCATATGTAATATCATGCGATGAATTTAGTCACTAGTTAATCTTATAATAATGTCACTAGTTTATCTTATAAGAATAACCTATATATAAGAATAACCTATTATAAGAATAACCTATATATAAGAATAACCTACTATAAGAATAACCCATTTCTGCATCCACAATGCTTGGTGAAACTTTGTCGACGGATTTAAAGGAATATCGCCAAATGGTGAGTTTTTAAATATTACACAAATTGACGAAAATATCGCCTAATTGATATAAATGTCACCAAATTGATAAAAATGATGCTAAATCATTGAAAAAAGACTAATTGATGAAAATTCAATATCTTGGAAAGAATATAAGATTCTACTAGGTAATAGTTTTGTATTTGGTCGCCATTAGTCGTTTAACTACTATAAAAATAACCTATTCCTCTGACCATAATGCTTGACGAAATTTTGGAAACAAATTTGGCGGAATATCGCCAACTTGGCGAGTTTTTTAATGTCGCAAAATTGATGAAAATGTCGCCAAATTGATAAAAAATGTCGCAAAACTGATAAAAATGTAGCCAAACTGATAAGAATGATGCTAAATCAATGAAAATGACAAGTAAATGAAAAAAATTCAATATTTTGAAAAACCTATAAGAATTTTTGAAAAACCTATACCCTAAGAATAACCTATTTCTTCGTATGTTACGCTTGGAGGACTTCTGGTAACGAATTTTGGCGGCATATCGCCCACTTGGCGACATTTAAAGTGTTGCCAAATTGGCGAACCTGTTGCCAAATTGACAGAAATGTTATAAAATTGATATAAAAATGACGCTAAATTGATTAAAATGACGATAAATGGCATGCAATGTTTTGCAAATTGTTAATTTCCTTATATGATGAGCGTACCTTTTATTATGTATGAATTGCTAGTCTACATATTTCCAACTTGGGCGATATTTAACCGCACATTTACGAAATTATCATCAAAATTGAAAAAATATGCGCCAAGATAATGAAAATGGCGCATAATTGATGAATTTATAATTAAAATATTTAAATATATGGACTATATTGCTTATTGAGGATACTATAAATATTGATAATTGTTAATTTAGAGTTGCGTAGAATATAAATTAATTGCGTACGAAATAGTTTTACATGCTGTCATCTGGAAAAGCGCCAAATGTAAAATTTAACGTTACAAACACTGTGCCTGAATTATTTCATCACTTTTTCCCTGTTAAAGGAATAAATTCGTTGCATTATATAAAAAAACGTCTTGTGCTGCCCACATCAGCTTTTTACTTTCCTTATATACATAATGTATAAGAAAAGTATTGTGACTGAGTCGAAAATTCGAATTCGAGTTTTCGACGAGAGAGCACGTTTCAAGCATCCCTAATCACGAACCGAACATTTTTAAGGTGATGTCTGTGAGTGTGTGTATGTGCGCGCGTGTGTGTAAGTGAGTCTGTGGAAACCATATCTCACGAACAAATGGAGCGATTCAAATGAAATTTGGTACAAAAATTACAATCCATGAATTCAGGAAGCCTATTGTTTTAAAACACAATGAAATGTTCAGAACCCCCCCCCAAAATTTTCGAGTGAAATATTGAAAAAATCATCAAAAAATCAAAACCTGTATTAAAGTTACGCAAATAGACATTTCTGATGTAATTTTTCCTTAGAAAACGATTGACGTAAACTTTAGAAAGCTAGCATGAACCGTTCTCGAGATATTGCATATTTTTCAAATAAATTTATCAAAAAAATACAATAAATTAAAAAAATATATTAACTCTTGAGAAACATGTTCACTTTTCATATGTAATATCATGGGATGAATTTGGTGACATAATTCTTATGGATGTAACTCGTTCCATTCACGAGAAAAGATTCTTTGAGTAATAATTTTGTATTGGAACGCCAATTGTCAGTTATCTGGTGTAAGAATAATTTATTTCTCTGCCCATAACGCTTGACAAGATTTTGACGACGAATTCATCAGAATATCGCCAACTTGGCGACATTTTTAATGTTGCCAAATTAACGAAAATCTCGCCAATTGGATAATAATGACGCTAAATCAATGAAAATGACAACTTATTGAAGAAAATTCAATATTAGAATTCAATTGAAGAAAACTCAATATTATTTTGTTTAACTGTAAAAGTAGTAAATTCATTGCATTATATAAGGAAAATCATGTGTTGCCCACATGAGATTTTTTTTTATTTAAATCGATTAAAATAATAATAGTAATAATCGTCTGAGGTATAAACACATTTGATTTAATTGCTTTGCTAAACAACTTGCTATAAGAAATAATCTTCCTTATAAAACACGTATAATTAATGAAATAATTATTTTGATGTCGTCATATTACTTTCCTTATATACATAATGTATAAGGAAAGTATTGTGACGGGGTCGAAAATTCGAATTCGAGTTTTCGACGGGAGAGCACGTTTCAAGCATCCCTGATCACGAATCAAACATTTTTGAAGTGATGTCTGTGTGTGTGTGTGTGTGTGTGTGTGTGTGTGAAAGTATGTGTGTGTGTGTGTGTGTGTGTGTCAGTGGGTCTGTGGAGACGATAACTGACGAACGAATGGACCGATTCGATCCAAATTTGGTACAAAAATCACAATCTGTAAACACTGGAAGCCTATTGTTTTTATACGCAATCGAATGCTCAGAACCCCCCTAAATTTTCGAATGAAATTTTGAAAAAATCGTCAAAAAATCAAAACCAATAATAAAGTTACGTAAATAGACATTCCTTATGTAATTTTTCATTAGAAAACGATTGACATAAATTTTAGAACGCTAACATGAACCGTTCGCGAGATATTGCACATTTTTCAAAAAAATTATCAAAAAGTCAAATAAAATAGAAAAAAAATATTTCCTATTGAGAAACATGTTCACTTTTCATATATAATATCATGCGATAAATTGGGTGACATCATTCTCGTGGATCTAGCTCGTTCCATTCATGAAAAAAGATACTTTGAGTAATACATTTGCATTTGAACGCCAATTTATCTGCTGTAAGAATAACTTATTTCTTCGTTCATAACGCTTGGCGAGATTTTGGCGACGAAATTGGCGGAATGTCGCCAACTTGGCGACTTTTTGAAATGTTGCCAAATTAACGAAAATCTCGCCAAATGGATAAAAATGACGCTAAATCAATGAAAATGACGACTAATTGTGGAAAATTCAATATCTAATAAGTTATATAATATATAAATATATAATAATAGTTATATAATATATGTCGAAAATTCAATATCTAATAAGTTATATATATATATATATATATATATATATATATATATTGTCAAAAATATCAGATGGATTTTACTTTCTATCCACAACATTTAAAACTAACTGAAACTCCATATAATGTCAACAAAAGTCTTAATTTTCTGGATATAACGATATATAAGCAACCAGGAGGTTCTACTGGTTTCTGTTTGTACGATAAACGCAACGACTTCCACTTCAAAATCAATTATATCATAAACTGGAACTCGTGTATGCACAAAAATGTTTTTAGAAATATTATACTGGGACAATTAATGCGTAGTCAAAGAATAAACAGTAAAATGGAAGATCGATATTTATGCGATTATCGTTTCCTACAAAACACCATCTCACAGGGTTTTCCCAAGAATTTTTTAAGTGACATTATCTACAAATTTTATAAAATAACTGTAACCGAAAGTTACCGTTTATATTTAAATAAAACTGTTGGCAATATACATACTGGATTGTCACAGGTAAAGCGTGTGATAACTGATATGGGACCTCTTGAATAGGGTATAATGTATAATACGTTATAGCAAATTTGCATGGTCTTGTATGACACAATATGGGATGTACATCTGCATGTAATATGCTATTGTTTGTCATTCAGGTATATGGTTTTAGAAATAGACTTTGTTATTATTGTTCTATTATGTGTCAATATTTAAATTCTTCTTTAAGTGGAAGCTTTGTAATTTTGTTAATTTATACTTGTGAACATGTTTCAAACATTATTCACACACTTTTTAACATATTTCAAACATTTACTGTAGATGAATTTCGATAGGGCTGGATCTCGACAATTATATCTTATATTTGTTTCTGTATGATGTATATTTACATCTTACAATTTGATACATTCGTATTCCTTTTTGCAATGTACCGGCTCTCCGGGAGTGTTGTCGCGACGTAAAGCATGCTTAACCGGGGTGAGGGGGTCACAACTCCCCCCGGCCATCTTTTGGTATATTGTTTCCATCCATACCTCTTTTCTTTTTGACAATATTTTAATCCTCTTTTTAGTGCAGCTTTGCGCCTTTTAAGTGTGATTTCAGATGATTTTGTAATGTAGTATTTCACGGTGTTTTAATATTATATATATATATATATATATATATATATATATATATAACTTATTTCTTTGTCCATAACGCTTGGCGAGATTTTGGCGACAAAATTGGCGGAATGTCGCCAACTTGGCGACTTTTTGAAATGTTGTCAAATTAACGAAAATCTCGCCAAATGGATAAAAATGACGATAATCAATGAAAATTACGACTAATTGTCGAAAAGTCAATATCTTGGAAAGGATATTAGTATCTACTAGAAGAAAAACCTATTTATTTTACTGTAAAAGTAGTAAATTCATTTCATTATATAAGGAAAGTCATGTGTTACCCACATCAGATTTTTTTTCATTGTTCCTACGGAAAACAAGAAAGATCAATCATGCATAAGCATTGATTATGAAACACTTTCCAACTGAAATGCAATTTCATTTAAAAATTTCTAAAATGTAATACATTCAGTGGTGATATCTTTTACATTATCACAGTGATACAGTAATTTATTATACGTAAATATTTATAACTGTATCGAAATATGAATCATCTGATTCTCTATGCAAAATCAATGAATATTTCATTCATATAATTTTTGTTCCAGACTCCAGAGCTAAATAATCTTGTGTGAAAAAAATTCCGACCATTACTGGATGGCAAACTAGTCCTTCAGACTACACGCAGATATATACAGGTCATTGCAGTCTGAAGGACTAGTTTGCCATCCAGTAATGGTCTTCATCTTATCATTGGACTTTTCTTTTCAACGGTCTAGTGATGATTGTTATTGTCACTCCGGAGGTTGGCTTCAGCCAGGGCTGGCGTTCAGGAGTGCAATGCCGCGGCATTTATGACATGCATGTTGACAACTGGGGTGTAAGGTCACAACCCCTTTCCGCCATTAAGTAAGCTTCTCGCTAAGCCTTCCTTCTTTTTTCGAATTTTAAAAGCTTTTTATACTTTATATATATATATATATATATATATATATATATATATATATATATATATATATATATATATATATACATACATATATATATATATATATACATATTAAAAATTATTCTTTTTGGTACTTCCTTCTTCAAATCACTGCTGTTAATTCCCAACAAATATCTACACAGGGATTTTAGAAAAAGAGACATTCAGCAGAAAACTATAACTTAAATTGAGTTATCTGATACAAAAGCTGCAAAACAGCAGGATTTCTGTGTATATGTCGTGAGGTTTAAGATTTCTAATGGCGAATTACTTTGCTAATCTTGCTTTAACTGTTATATTTTTTTTCGCATTCTAATGGCGAAATAGAGCACATTTTTAACCAGATGAATGTCATTAATCGTAAAATTTGAAATCAAATGAAATTGTATAGTGTTAGACATTTAACCTTCCAAGTGGACTTTAAAGGGTCAAAATGTAGTTATTGCTTATTCTCCAACGAAGTTTTAACAGCTATTGATGACTTGAAAATATATTTCGTTCAAAGTGATGATAGAATGGAGGTGAATGTAAGTCAGACGTATTTAGACATTTATCTCAGATGCATGTTATGAAAGTGTAAAATGTACTTCGTCATTGGACAATATATTCAAAACCATACTGAGTAAAAACCCATATATGCAACCTTTCCTATAACGTGAATCTAAGATTGTCATCTTAGATTCACGGCGAAGGGTTAGCCAGATTTGTCGACATATCTCCAATTTGGCGCGTTTCCGATGGTACGGGAAACACTTAAATAATGAAGATTCTATATGAGATATTTCTAAAAATCTGTATAGAGTGTCTATAAAATGACTCGTTACTCAGTTGGAGAGCAGTTGACGAGATATGAGCTACATTGAACTGTGACTTACGTCAATATTTTGAGAATAGTAGCAGCTGGTTAATGAAATGAGATACGGCATTGTTTTGGGAATAGCATCGGTTGTTTTTAAAATTGGTAGAACATTCATTTAAGTGCTGTTTTACTGTATATTACTCCTGTTTAAGTTGTGCTTGTGAATAAACGTATTAGTTATCCAGAGATTTGGACTCATTCTTGTATCCTGAGCGCACACTAACGATTCCTATGGATATGTCGTAGTAATTTTAGCTTTCCTTACTGGGACAATACTTGTACTATCCTTAACAAGATTTTCGTTATGATATGTATTTTTAATCCTGTGAAACATTAAGATTTTTATCTAAAAATAAAAGTATTAAGAACTAAATTCCCTTATAATGACAATAAATAAATTGTAAAAATTGTAATTGGTGTAACAGTGATAATATAATTATTTGTTTCATTAAATCAGATACAGGAAATGGGATAGCAATATGAACGAATAAAAAATCACAGATAAAATCAAAGAAAAATAAGAAGAAAATTATTTTTAATTCGAAATGATTTTAAATAGATTTATACTTAATTTTTTATTCTTTTATATAGCTACCTGCTAATTTATGCTTTTATATAGCTATATGCTAACTTATGCTTTTATATAGCTATATGCTAATTTATGCTTTTACATAGCTGTATGCTAATTCATGCTTTTACATAGATATATATTAATTTATGCTTTTGTATCAATATGCTAATTTGTGCTTTTATATAGATGCATGTTTTAAGTTTAATTTTCAAATATTTTAATGAACAACAATTACATCCTAAAGAAATTTGACATGTGTTTCCTAAATTTGGTTTATAATGCTTCGATTTGCTTGTTCTGCAAAGATTCCTCTAGGTTTTATTCAGGCTGATTATGGCTAAAATGTTGGTTTTCTCATGCATTTTAAATGTTTTACTTCATATTTATATATCTGAAGTATGTAAAAATGTAACCATCACAGGAGATTATTTAAAACTTCAAAGCAAACAGGGCGTGACATATACACCATATAGCCAAAAGTATCCGGACACCTACTGTTGGCATATTGTACATCTTAATAGAAAGTTGGGCCACCTTTTGTATCAATCACAGCCTGCACTCTTCTGGGGAGACTTTCCACCAGCTTTTGAAATATTTCAGCGGGGATAGCCTCCATTTGGTGATTGAGCTGCAGTAAGTCCGAACAAGGAAGATGAACGATTTGGCCTAGAGCGTATTTTGCGTTCCAATTCATGCCAGAGGTGTTCAATGGGATTCAGATTCGGATTCTGTGGCGGTCAATCGAATTTTTCAACACCCATCTTTGCAAACCACGACCGTATAGCCTTCGTTGTGTGAACAGAACAATTATCCTGCTGATACAGAAACGGTCCTTACCCGAAATCTTGCCAGAGAGTTTGAAGCGCAGAGTTGTCAAAAATGTCAACATACATCGTAGCGGTGATGCTTCCTGCCATAGAAACTAAAGGATTCAGGCCGAACCACCAAAACCAGCCTCAAACCATGAAGCCGCTACCAAACTCTAAAGTTGGCACAATACACTAGTGAAAGAAGCGCTTACCAGGCAACCGCCAAACCCAAAAGTATCCGTCGGACAGCCAGATAGTGTAATTCATCACTCCAAAGTAGTAGTACATGTTTCCACCTCTCCACAGTCCAATGGCGGTGAGTTTTGCACCACTGCAACCGACGTTTTGCATTGATACTGCTGAAGCTGGGCTTGTGAATGGCTGCACGACCGTGGAAACCATTTGTTTTTAGCTTCTGATGAACAGACCTGGTGCTACAGATGAGACTAGACGCATTTTGAAACTCACCAGTGACCTCTGCGACCGGCGTCTTGCGATTCTTCAGCACTACCCTCTTCAGGGTTCGACGGCTGCGATCTGTGAGTTTCGGCGGCCTACCGCTTCGTGTTCCTTCAGATGTAGATTCCAGACGTGTCTATTTTGCAAAGTCAGCACTTACAGTTGATGGAGGTGCCTGCACCAATGCCGAAATCCCGCGAACCGATTTGTTGCAACAATGGCGTCCAATTATCATGCTACGTAAAAACTCATCCAGTTTTCCCATTATCCGTCTAACGCACGTTCACAAACACCCGAGGATGTAGTGCTTCTTTTATCTCGTTGACTTAATTGTTGGTGGACGAATATAAAGCGATCCATGCATCAAGATCATTAAGGTATCAATACAAAGATAAAACTATTTAATAAGAGAAAGCGTCATGAGAGAACATCATAAGAGAGCACCATGAGAGAACATCACAAGAATGCACCATAAGAAAGCACTGAAAACACCATAAGAAAGCACTGAAAGCACCATAAGAAAGCACCAACATTTTATGCCTAATAATTCTAATTTTATCGATTAATACGTGTGGAGTGTAATGATGATTACAAAATTACCATAAGAAAAAGTTTAATCCCGTTACTTTTGCTCATATAGTATTATACATTAATCCGAATTATGTGTGTTTTCTCTAATTTTCATACTATTGCAATAAATAGAGGTGTAATCATAGTACTTCTTATGTCTATAGAGCGGCAATGAAATAGTTTTAAGATAATGAAGAGCAATAGACTGAATTTCATTCAAAAACGTTGATTGACTGATACCCCCTCACAGCAAAGATCATCACATGTATGACAGTGACGTTGTAGTCACGTGACACCTGGGTCATAATGTGACATCATATTTGTGACATCTATGCGACGTTACGTATTAGTAATTTTGTAACTTCATTTTGACTATATTCTGTGACGTTTCCACAATTTAATTAACACGTAACAGTGTGACGACATTACAATGGCAATTATAATGTGACTTCACAAACAAGTTAATATGCGACGTCACAAACGACTATGAAAATGACCAACATGACTTCGCTGTGACCTCAATATGACATTGTCGAGACGTACTGCGACATCCTGTGACGTCCCAAAGTCACAGTGTGACGTAAATCTTACGTCAATGTGAAAAAATTGCTGTTAGGGATATAGCATCTAATTCAGAACTGGAAATACCTTGTGATAGTTTAACCATAAGATAATGATAAGAAAATACGAAAAACATTCTTAAAATTAAAATAAATTATTTCTGCAAGATATATTAAATTCATTCCATACAAAGAAGAAAAAATAAATATGTAGCATTAGCATTTTTATAAAATATAAATTTTCTAGAAACTGTTCCATTAAATTCGAAAGAAAATAAGATACCGTGCTTACATTTCTGTAATTATATGTGGATAATGTATTCATTCCTGAATCCAATTTTCATCGATCATCCTGTAATCGGTGAATCATAATAAGCCTGGAACAGGAGGAGCCCATATATCATTGCAAATTATTGTTGTGTTTTTATTTATCGTGGAAATATATTGTTGATAATTTCAATCTTTTTATCCAGCAGAAAATGTTAGATGTTGTACAGACGTTATTTTGATACACATTTAGTTATATTTATTCGTTGTTTTTTTATGTTTTTAGATGTGTTAGCGTTTAACACCTTTTTGACATATTGCTGTAATCTAGACTTATTTATTTATTCTATTTTTTTATATCTAATTCCTTTGATACCAAGTTTAAAACATAATATATACACATTGTACGAGACCGTCTAGCACTTTCTAACAAAGGACATTTGAATTATTTACATATATGAAGTTATGCACAAATTTGTTCAAAACATTGCTAAACTTTCAATTAATACGTTTTACTGATAATTTTGTAACTATAAATAATAACGTATAGAACAAATATCTATTAATAAAGGAATTGAGCTTCCTATAATAATTATAAGAAGATAAAACATACCTGGTTTTTTTGTAGTAATATATTACTTTCCCTACATAGTATAATGTGTAGGAAAAATATTGTAGTCGTAAATTTGTATGAATTCTTGACGAAAGATTGCGTTTCAAAAATCCCTGAACTCAAATCGAAAGTAAGTTTTTATGTGATATATATATATGTATATAAAATTCCAAAAGGATTAAAAAAAAAAAAAAAAAAATTAAAGAGAGAGGTGTGCTTACGGGGAAGTAGCAAGGTCAAGGGGGATTGTGTATGATATATATATATATATATATATATATATATATATATATATGTATGTATGTATATATGTATGTATGTTAGTGTATGAGTGTGCCGTGTGACCGTGAATCTGTAGACGCGATAAGTTAGAAAATAATGAAGCGTTAGAATATAATTTGGTACGGTTCTAACAATTAGTCAACACTGGAATCTTACATAATTTTGAATGTAATCGAATATTCGGAAGGCACCGAATTTTCGAATGAATGTTTGAAAAATTTCAATAAAAAATCAACAATTCCAATAATGTTAAAATATATACATTTCAGACGTAACTTTGTGTTGGAAAAATTAATGATGCATGCTTTAGGGGGTTAGCACGAACGGTTATTGAGATATTGCAAGTTATTTATCGTTCAATATGGTAATTTTTTCTGCAATATTTGGTTGCTAAATTGGTGACGTTGAAAAAGAATTTGGCGAAATGCTGTCAACTTGAAGATTTTTTAAAAAATGGTACCGAACTAACGAAATGTTTCCAAATTGACAAAAATGACGCCAAATTAACAAAATTGTCAACAAATTGAGAATTAATTATTAAAACCGACAATGATCATATAGTACTGCTTAGCGGATTCTAGCAATATTTCTAATTGTCCAGTTAGATTTGGGCAAGATCTATGTTAATTTGTACTTCGTAAAAGATTTACATGTTAACATCCAAATGCGATATATGTCAATGTTTATTTATTTTTTGGTAAATAAAATATCGTGCCATCGATCTTGTACATCAGTATTTCGTTGTAAAAGAAGTAATATCGCTGTATTATATATGGATTAAGCTCTCTTGAGTCCATTTTCAGCTGGACTATATCACACTTATTCTGACAGGTGTGACTGTCACCACTGTCGAAAAGGACGAAATGACTGGCCACTGCAGATCCTGGAATGACACTTATGCAACTAATTACTGTCTCAGCACTTATGCAACTAATTAACCGTCATATGACGGTTTTAAAATTTTTCAATTATCAGTTTGGCGACATTTTTGTCTTATACATTATACTATGTAAATACGGAAAGTAATAGCAATGCATAACTGAAATATCAATACGTTTCAACAAAAATTGATTTTAACTCTATATTTCAATATGACCTATAATTGTCGGAAGCGTTAATTCGACCATATTTTAAATATAGCAAATTTTGCATTGTCATATTTTATAAGAGAAGAAATGTAATAATGCTAGGATAACGTGCAACTCTAGCCATCACGAAATAAATTTTCTAGGAAATAGACAATTTTTTTAACTGCAACACGCAAATAGAAATTATATAAAAACGCAGCATTGTCTCTTTAAATTCATACATTTAATTACATATTTATTTATATTCTGATATATATTTTATATAATATATATTATATATATATCATCATAATATATATTATATTTTATTTATATTCTAAATCTATATATAAATATCAGTATTCCCTTTATATATAGATTTTCTACGATTTTCTATAGTTCTACGATGAGTGACTTCATATACTGAAAACGAACCCCGATTTTGGGTTAAATTTAACTTATTAACAGCAATGGAAAATTATTGATCCTTACCTTGCATATGACATCACATAACTGAAAACGAATCCGGATATTGAACTCATTTTTAATTTATTTACAACTATGGGTATATGATACCCCCCTTTTGGGTTCTGATTGGTTAAACAAATTGTGGTTGAGTAATGTATTTCAGTAATGTATTTTATTATAGTACGATATCCCATAAATAAACCAGCTTCTTAAAATACTTACCGGCCTCTATAGTAAGAAATTATTATTTAAAATTTAATAAACATTATTTTGAGTTCAACATTTTAATAAAGACCACTAGTTCGAATTGGTCGATTAACGTCAAAATATTCCTCACAGTATTCATTTTGAGCTCAGGATGTATTAATTCTTAGTATTAAATTGAAGATTTTAATTTAAGAATATTTTTTCATTAATCTATTCGAGCTAACGCAGCAATTAGTCACGGAGTAAAATAGGTTGGCCTTTCTAAACTGGCTACTAGAGTTCCCGCCCTAAGCATGTATTTTCCCTTTAATTACTCAGCGTCTGACATATTGACAATTTTTTTTCGGTATTTTTTTTTCTTTTATCTGTTTCAGTATTTTTTTCTGATTTTGATGAAAATATTTATCTACCTATAAAACGTATTTTTATGATGCTGCGTTACTAAATTGAAATTTGTATATCATGGATTTAAAAACGAATAGAAGAGAAAAAAATTGTTTAATTTGCATCCCCATGTGCTTAATGATTTACTTTATTTTGATGTTTACTTTATTTTGATTGCTATAAATTAAGTATTTAATAATATGCTCGATCGGCTGCCGGGTTGTGGGTTCGTGTCCCACCTGATGCCATGGATGCTGTGTTATTAGATGTATATGATCAGCCCCCACTGCTGCGTCGACGCCACGTCTTGTGACGACTATTTTGGCCGGTGTATAGGTGAATGGTTGAATGTATAAAATGCATGGCCATTAGCAAAATAAATAAATATATTTAATTACTAGCAGCATACCCGTTCTTCGAACGGAGTATATAATACAGAACTTAAACTTCACAATCATATGCAAATTCCTATAGTATACTAAATAACATTTTTAATCAAAATATTCTGTTAAAATATTTAATATAATGCTCCCAAAAAGAAGTTTAAGACTCCTGTTCTCGATATATAAAATTATCTTCTTGGACAGATCTGAAGAGTAAAAAATCCTGACCACTTATGTAAGTAAATTTACAAAACATATGTAATTGAATAAATATATGCAAAATAAAAAAGTTAAAATTGAATGGGACCCGTACAACTTATATACGCGAGTATTAGAAGATATAACCTGTATTAGTACATTACATGTATAAATTGAAAATATCATTAAATCCGTAATCTTTAAACCTGAAGGCAGTAATTTATTTCAATATATGTCAAAATGAAAGTGCTAAAATTATATGGGAAGATGTACCCGTACTACTTACAATGCTGTAGATTAGAAAATATGTTCGGGTGTTAAAAGAAGATTACCTGTATTACAATATAAGTCTCATATCTTTGCCAAAATAAAACAGATGACGTAATAAATTGAAAATATAAATAATCCCCATAATCTTCATACCAGAAGTCCGTACATGATTCCAATATATGCCAATATATGTCAAAATATATGCCAATATACCTGTGCTACTTATATTCTCGTAGATTAGAAGATATACACTTGCATATATACACACCTAGAAGATATACACACCTAGAAGATATACACACCTAGAAGATTGTTCTTACAATGTACTATGTATGAGTTTCAACAATTTTTGCTGCAATAAAACAATGGTATAGTAACTTGAAAATATCAATAATTTCTGAATCAATAATCCCCAAAAATATCAATAATAATAATGTTTAAACCTGAAGACCGTAATTGATATTATCCAGTCAAAAATGCGATGGCAATGAAATTTATTTTATATACATATCTTCATTATTCAAATCCGAAAAGATTTAATGAAAATCGTCTGCCGCATAAACACATGGGATTTAAATCCGTTGCTAAGCGACATGATATCATTTTCTTCAAATAAATTTGTGGAAAAAATATTGTCTGCGTAATGCTATCTCTATAGAAGGTTTGGCGACATTTTCGTCAATTTAGCGACATTTAAAAAAATCGCCAAATTTATCGCAAGTGGGACGGTAGAACTGATAGTCCCAATTGCCGATAAAGCGACGAAATATCATCACAATACTATCCCCTAACAAAATACAATTAATTTCATTTATTTAGTACAATTTTCTCAATTTCAAGATATTTTTATGGATTTAGAAATATTTTTATCAATTTGGTGACATTTTAAAAATTCGGTAAATGTGTTACTAAGTAGGACGGTTGGTCTGTCAAATAAATGCTAACGAGACAACATTTCAGTACTCTCTTCTACCAAAACAAGATACATTTCATTGATTTGCGTCGTTTTTATCAATTTGGCGACATTTCCGTCAATTTGACAACGTTTAAGAAACTTTGCCAAATTAGCGATATCCCACCAAATTCGTAGCTCTGAATTTGCAGATCTGAATAAGACATCCAGATCCCGTTTGTATATACTAAAAGAAAACATTGAACTGGTAATAGAAGATACACCCATTCTACTCTTTTCTGTTTCAACAATAATGAATTTATTAACTAAAATGAATTTATTGGCTACACACAATGTGTTTACTAGTTAAACACAATATATGAGTTTATTAACTAAACACAATATATAAGCTTGAAAACTCTTTGCCAAAATCAATGAAAGTGATATATGCAGTTCGCAATTAATATAAATAAAAGAAAAATCAAATCGTTCATTTATAAGATATATTTTTATATCCATTTGTTTATTTCTTAAATCAAAAAATAATAATAAATATTAACAAACACATTTAATTTAACTGCGTTGTCGAGCAACATGATATCTCCTCATAGAATGCTAAAAATTAATTAACCATTTTGATTTCATAATACTTTTCATCATTGAACCATGGTGACAGATTTTCTATTTAAATTCATGTTTTCAAACAATTCATGATTTCAGAAAGTAACTATTTAGAACAAAAATATGCCCCCAAACACAGAGATAAAGTTTTAACTCACTTTCAAGTTTGAAACAAACTATTTTCAATTTTTTCGTTTGGATGAACCAGGGCATTAGAGAGTAGAACTCCTAGGAAAATGTTTCGTTTTTCATTAATATCTCGACAATCCCTGGTCTAAGAAACTCGAAAGTGGGATTAAATTGAAAGGAGCCTATTTGAAGCCTACCCACAAAATTTCATTAAATTCAGTTCAGCCGTTCTCCCTCCCGTGATGATGGAACAGACAGACATATTTTCACTTTTATTTATATACATTCTCAAAAATTTTATCTTTATATATATATATATATATATATATATATATATATATATATATATATATATATATATATATATATATATATATATATATATATATATATATATATATATATATATATGTATATATATATATATATATATATATATGTATATATATATATACATATATATATATATATATGTATATATATATATACATATATATATATATATATATATATGTATATATATATATATATCATACATATATATAATTCAAGTTTAAACAACAAAGAATCTGGAGGTTCAAAACTACTCACTCAAACTCACTAAATCTGGAGGCTCAAAATATTAAAATGACAAAATAAGAGAAAAGATATAATCCGAAAATATGAAATTGGATAGAAGCTCTGTGGATCCAGCTTATCAAGGATCTTTGATAAAATCAATGCAAATCAATCATATTTCGGCCATGTTGCTCCCACATGGCCGAAATATCGTCATATATATATATATATATATATATATATATATATATATATATATATATATATATATATATATATATATATATATATATATATATTTCCACAACAAAAAATCCAAACAATACATTATTTCTTGTCAGACAGAAAACAACTGCTGACGTTGAACATTTTTAAAGCACTCCATATGCGTTCCGTTAGTTTTGTCAAGTTTTGTAACAAGCACAATGCGTAGACAGTGTGCTCTTTACATACCCCTAAAAAAATCCGGGGTGAAACGTACAGTGACTGTTCAAACCAGACTGTAGGGACTTATTCGGCCTATCCTTTTAAGGAAACCGATTCTTGCGTTATCTTAATCAGTAATTGTTTGAGTTCCTATTTCAAACACTGCATGTTACATTTTCTTATATCTAACCATGTCTCTGTAAAATATTCAGAAATAGCTTTTTCTATTTTGGCTAGCCTGTATATCCCCACTGGGACTCAAAATGTAAAGATAATCTATAAAAGCTTATACTACTCGCAGTGTAAGTACGGATAAGTGGCAACATATTGCGTCATAATATTTAGCAACGCAGAAGACAGATGCATACTTACGTTGGAACATAACGGTATGGACGATTTTCAGACGTCGAGAGCATTTAACAAAACGAAAGCTAGCCAGTTTCAATATGCAGGCCCTTAAATGTTCCAAAAAATGTATTTTGTGAGTCTGGTGACAGTTTTAGAAAACCGGGTGTTTGCCAGCTATCGGGACATCAGTATGCTTTAACTATAACAAACGACCTCTACATATTTCCGACTACAAGACGACACGGGGAGATGGAAGTGAAGTCCTACAGCTAGCATCATCTGCATGGATGAGAATACCTTTATATACTGTATGTATAATTAGAGGTAGCATTCTTAAAGAAGACAAGTTATTAATGCCATTCTCTCTCCCTCCACCAGAAGATTTCGTTTAACATGGAGCTATGAACGTCACCGCTGGTGCCCGATTAGTGAATAGTTTTTCTTTTCAATTATGAGTCCCGATTAAGTGCAAAAACAGATTACCAACGGATCATTATCTGGAGAGAAACAGGGACAGGATCAACTCAAACTTCCGCCGCAACCTCTCGGTTTTCACCGCTGGATGAAGGGTGAAGGTTTTTATTTTCCACCCACACAAAACCACTTCCAGGTGAAAGGGGTTGGCAGAATCACCTACGGCACGACACCAGAAGATGCTCGCCGAATCTCGACCCCAGCCGCCAACTGGTCAGGAAACAGGCCACACAGACTTTCTCCGTTACCTTAAATAGTTTGCTTCGTAATTGTCGGGACGCAAAAGAGTCAATCTACAGATTTATTTACCCTTTAAGTCCTGTTTTAAAGTTGTTTATACCTGAGGTCCAATAGCTATAAAGAGTCAGTGCCATTTCTGATATACGGTCTAACCGCTTGCGGGATCAAAGAACAAGGGACACGTTACATCTCCTCCAATATAAGAAAAATTGGAAGTTTTGGTGGTGGTAGCGTTCCAGTTTGGGTGAAGATTACATTAAATGGGTGCACATACATAACCATCTTTCAAGGTGGCTTGGTAACAAGCTTGATATACTGATATAAAATCCTGGACACGAATAACTATGTCAGGGTTTTCAATTGATATGTTAGCGTGATTATATTTATAAATAACAAAGAATAGCCTCATCCAATCCGGCTGTTAGACGACTGTCTAAAAAGTGAGAATTTTAACCAAATGAAGTCACCTGTCATATCATCTGATTTCAACCCAGTCTAACATATAAGGAATTGCATTTGAGAGACACATTGCAATATTGTAACCATATCCCAGAACTCCCCAGCTGCTCTGCATAGCTAATGCAGAGAAGTGATCCATCTTGCTCCAGAATCTCATTAATATGATTGTCAGACGCGTGAAGAATGACTGTCAGATCTACATGGCTGGAAAAGGTAGGTGATTATCGAAGTCTTGAATTTATTAGAATTGCACCACATTAAGAGTAATAGATATAACTATTTTTGAAACTTCAAATTATAGACAGTATATATAATTGCTCTGAGCAGCCAATGTAGAGAAGTGAGCCATCTTGCTCCAGAATCTCATTAACATGATTCTCAGACGCGTAAAGAATGACTGTCAGATCTATATGGCTGGAAAATGTAGGTGATTATCGAAGTCTTGAATTTGTTAGAATTGCACCACATTAATAGTAATAGATATAACTACTTTTGAAACTTCAAATTATAGACAGTATATATAATTGCTCTGAACAGCCAATGTAGAGAAGTGAGCCATCTTAATCCAGAATCTCATTAACATGATTTTCAGACGCGTACAGAATGACTGTCAGATCTATATGGCTGAAAAATGATGGTGATTATCGAAGTCTTGAATTTGTTAGAATTGCACCACATTAATAGTAATAGATATAACTATTTTTGAAATTTCAAATTCTAGACAGTATATATAATTGCTCTGAGCAGCCAATGTAGAGAAGTGAGCCATCTTGCTCCAGAATCTCATTAACATGATTGTCAGACGCGTAAAGAATGACTGTCAGATCTATATGGCTGGAAAATGTAGGTGATTATCGAAGTCTTGAATTTGTTAGAATTGCACCACATTAATAGTAATAGATATAACTATTTTTGAAACATCAAATTCTAGACAGTATATATAATTGCTCTGAACAGCCAATGTAGAGAAGTGAGCCATCTTGCTCCAGAATCTCATTAACATGATTGTCAGACGCGTAAAGAATGACTGTCAGATCTATATGGCTGGAAAATGATGGTGATTATCGAAGTCTTGAATTTGTTAGAATTGCACCACATTAATAGTAATAGATATAACTATTTTTGAAACTTCAAATTATAGACAGTATATATAATTGCTCTGAACAGCAAATGTAGAGAAGTCAGCCATCTTGATCCAGAATCTCATTAACATGATTTTCAGACGCGTACAGAATGACTGTCAGATCTATATGGCTGGAAAATGATGGTGATTATCGAAGTCTTGAATTTGTTAGAATTGCACCACATTAATAGTAATAGATATAACTATTTTTGAAACTTCAAATTATAGACAGTATATATAATTGCTCTGAACAGCCAATGTAGAGAAGTGAGCCATCTTGCTCCAGAATCTCATTAACATGATTCTCAGACGCGTAAAGAATGACTGTCAGATCTATATGGCTGGAAAATGTAGGTGATTATCGAAGTCTTGAATTTGTTAGAATTGCACCACATTAATAGTAATAGATATAACTATTTTTGAAACTTCAAATTATAGACAGTATATATAATTGCTCTGAACAGCCAATGTAGAGAAGTGAGCCATCTTAATCCAGAATCTCATTAACATGATTTTCAGACGCGTACAGAATGACTGTCAGATCTATATGGCTGGAAAATGATGGTGATTATCGAAGTCTTGAATTTGTTAGAATTGCACCACATTAATAGTAATAGATATAACTAATTTTGAAACTTCAAATTATAGACAGTATATATAATTGCTCTGAACAGCCAATGTAGAGAAGTGAGCCATCTCGATCCAGAATCTCATTAACATGATTGTCAGACGCGTAAAGAATGACTGTCAGATCTATATGGCTGGAAAATGTAGGTGATTATCGAAGTCTTGAATTTGTTAGAATTGCACCACATTAATAGTAATAGATATAACTATTTTTGAAACTTCAAATTATAGACAGTATATAGAATTGCTCTGAATAGCCAATGTAGAGAAGTGAGCTATCTTGCTCCAGAATCTCATTAACATGATTGTCAGACGCGTAAAGAATGACTGTCAGATCTATATGGCTGGAAAATGTAGGTGATTATCGAAGTCTTGAATTTGTTATGGTTGCACCGCATTAATAGTAATAGATATAACTATTTTTGAAACTTCAAATTATAGACAGTATATATAATTGCTCTGAACAGCCAATGTAGAGAAGTGAGCCATCTTGCTCTAGAATCTCATTAACATGATTGTCAGACGCGTAAAGAATGACTGTCAGATCTATATGGCTGGAAAATGTAGGTGATTATCGAAGTCTTGAATTTGTTGGAATTGCACCATATTAATAGTAATAGATATAACTATCTTTGAAACTTCAAATTATAGACCGTATATATAAATGCTCTGAACAGCGAATGTAGAGAAGTGAGACACCTTTCTTCAGGATCTCATTAATATAATTGTCAGACGCGAAAGGAATGACTGTCAGATCTATATGGCTGGAAAAGGTGATTATCGAAGTCTTGAATTTGTTAGAGTTGCACCATATTAATAGTAATAGATATAACTATCTTTGAAACTTCAAATTATAGACCGTATATATAAATGCTCTGAACAGCTAATGTAGAGAAGTGAGACACCTTGCTTCAGGATCTCATTAATATGATTGTCAGACGCGAAAAGAAAATTTAAAAATAAACTTTATCAGGAAAATAACAATAAAAATGTTTGATTAAGCTAATAATTTAGTGTTTATGAATTTTGGAAATAACACAAAAACGCAGACTGATTCACATCATTTAAAAGTGTTCAAAACGCTTTTATTTCACTCGAAATATTCATATTCATTAAAATATATATTTTTTAATATTTTTCGAAATAAATTATTCAGACAGACAGATATTGTCGACTATTTCCGTAATTTCATTATGGGTGACATATACATAAAATTACACATAATTATATTTAAGTAAATATAAGAAATTGTAGGTGCATATAAATACATTTCTAATTCAGAAATTCGATGAAAATAGTGTATTACTCCAATGAGTAGAACGTAAATTTTAATTGACATTAAACTACATCTTACCAAAATATCTACGTATTCATATTCTGTTATATACACTGCAGAGTATATTTTGAACTCCATTTCTGCTCGTAAATATGAAGCTTAGAATATTAAACACTACACTGCTTTCTGATTTTGAATTTGAATAAAATTTGAATTTCATGCATTTCATGCTTTCACTGTTCACCCTTGTACTTGAATTTCGGTTTGCCTGTTTGTATAATTCAGTAACAAAGGAATGGCTTCATTTCATATTATATGGAATCATTTTAATCTGCGCTGAAATAGTTCTAAAATAATAGTTTGCAATTCATTCATTTATTTCCCTCTAAATAAACTTTATAACTGTAAAACTAACGATAAAGAAAATTGATAATTTTCATTACAATGAAAAACATAGGAAATGTCAGTTTTTCCTTTATAAATCACAAATGTCTTAGTAAATAATTTCCCACAATTTCAAACAGCTATATTCTAAGCATGTACTATTAGAGAGTTGAAAGTCCTACAAGTAGTTAAAGAATTCATTTTTTGGTCATCAGATTTATAAAAGATTTGTTTATGTACTCATGTACAAATTCATGAACAAACGTACTCATTTATGCTCATGGCCATCATTTATACTCATTTATACTCATATATACTCATGAACAAACATACTCATTTATAGTGTTTAGAATTTCCTTTAAGTTGTATCTTGCGGTCAAAAGCATTGGCGAAGCCTGACAAAAAAATTCTGAAAGACATAACACAAGAGAGTAAAATTAACAAATAAAAAGTTCCATGCTATATATTTTAACAAGATTACGAATAAAATAAAGATATGATAACCGAATTAAAATAAAAATACGAATTCCGTTAAATTACAATGATATTTTCCATTTTTAACACTTTACAACAAAGTTGAAAAGAGTTCATAACTTTGTTCATTCTGTCTGTCCGTTAGCACGATAACTGCCGTAAAAATGATTTAATCAAAATGAAATTTTAGTATGCTGTTCAAACTGTCCGTATAACCTATATGAATATAAATGAATATTATCACCCAATTAGTTTTGGATTGAACCCGGGTTGAAAACATGAAGTACATTGAACCCTATGGGACCTAATTTTTTAAACATTTTTAAGCGGACTTAAAATTCAGAAATTGCTTCGAAAATTTTAGGCAATATTCAAATTGTCTCATAAAATATACAAAAAAAATTCAGCAAAATATATTCAGTAGGTTTTAAAATAAAAATTAAAATAATAATTACACCTCTTATATGAAGCGATCACGTGACCATGCTATGAAAAGATCACGTGACCCGCTTCAAAATGATATGTGGCATTCATCTTGTCTCAAAATCGTGATTTTTAAAGTTCTTTTTAATTTATATTGAGTGTTGTATCCATCCTAAAACCGCTTTATTTTTGCTTAAATTCTGTGCATCTACATTCTGAAACAACGCAATGACAATATATTTGAGTTTAAATGATCATCCAATTCTGATTATTTCTACAACGAAGCCTATTTTTCACTTATGTAAAATGTAAACAGCAAAATATGTGGAATGAGTTGTATAAGAATTGCTGTATCTCTTTAACGCAAAATTATTTAGTTCATGGAGTCTGCATAGCTGATATGAGAGAGAAGGACGATTTTTTTCGATGAAGTTTTAAGCATAGAGTTTAATTACTTGTAGCTCCATGGTCTTAATTTTAAAATAAAATTAATTATTATAGTATTGTGATGAATGAAATGAATGGGAAAATGTTATGGATGAAATCCTACTTTTATAGAGAGAGCCACGCGTGTTATTTTTTCTATGACGTCATTTGAATGAATTTCAGTTGTTTTCAATGAAGTTTTCAAATATAATAAATTATTGTAGTATTAAGATAATTTTTAAAATATTACCGAGGAACATATCGCATTTTAGAGATGATTAAACCAGGCAATTTATGTTTCAATGCCGTTATTTGAATGAAGTTCACTTTTTTTCGATGAAGGTTTAAGTTTTCAAATATAATAAATTAATGTAGTATTGTGATAAGTTTTAAAATATTACCGAGGAATGTATTGCATTTTAGAGATGTTTAAATAAAATTGAATTGATGTTGGAAAGTGTTTCATAATCAATGCTTTAAGCATGATTGATCTTTCTTGTTGTTATTAGAGTGGAAATCCGAGTTTCGGTTTCTCTATGAAATCGATTCAAAAACATTATATGAAGGGAAAACCAAATGCATCTGAAACTCTATTTTTACTAGTCTATAAAAATCAAGGAAAACGAATAAGAAAATAAATATGCTATTCATCAAGCTTTTCTTTTTCACTTGTTAAAAGTTTAACTTATGATTCACAGAGAAACATCCCATATTAAAGATAGAAATAGCTATAATATACATTAAATTTTCCACTAACTTTTAAAATGGTTCTCTAGCGTCTTTATTGTTGCAATAGAAAGATTCAAGCCAATAAAAAGTCCCGTATGAAGGGTGAACTGGAATTTTGCTCCTCAACAATGTTCGGCAGCTTAGACACGGATATCCTGGCCTATACGGCAGCAAAATGATAAAATGTCACGCGCGTTAGTCTTTAATTTCATTCACAATATAATATCTCTTAAAGAAGTAGACCATCTAGCTCTCATTATAATGGAGAAAGCTTAAGGGTTGCAATCACTGCCAAAGATAGGAACCACGTACTTTCAGGACGATTAGCCTGCGAATGTGGTTTTCTACTGACCCTGGTCATATACAATTCAATGGCGATTGTGTTTGATAAATTTATATGATAAGAATGGGTGTGTATTGCTATACATACAGGTTCAATGAAAATCAATAATAAGGTGCCCTTTTCTTATTCGTAGACGAGTATGAAAAACACGTCTGCCCTTGTTTATCGCAAAATTATTTGTCTTTTAAAACAAATTCTACAATATGTCTAATGGCTTGGTTATGGGTAATCCCTTCAGTTCTATTATCAATAACAACTATATGCATTAGTTTGAAATTATCCAGTTCGGTTTTCATGCTCCTTCTGTTGATACAGTTTTGCTTTTGTAGATTACACTTCAAATGATATTGATAGTAATTTAGATATTTTAAATTCCATTCATCCTTGCATTCAGTTTACCTATGAAATGGAAAACAGCAATCGTCTTGCGTTTTTGGATTTCTTTGTCATCAGTGATGAATTTCTCACTACGATCTTTCGTAAGCACTTTTCGGTCTGTCAACCTCCACATAAAAATTCGAATTAATCCGCTTAACTAGAAAATTGTTGCTTTCAAGATGTTTGTCCATCGTGCTTTGAACGTTTGTTATATTATGGATTTGCTCGATTCTGAGATCAAATATTTAAAATATATTACTGTCGATCGCGGTTTCTCTCTCAGCATTGTTGATGGTGTAATTAAAAAAACATTTTAACCTTCCTCTAATCTTGCTTCTGTAAAACATTTTAACAACACTATCATTTTTTTCAGACATCAGCCAGCAGATTGCTAAAATTCTTTAAAAATTCAAATACAATATTGCGTTAAAAGCTTCGAATAAAATATGATGTTTCTAAAGATAAAGATAATTTAAACTTTTTTAAAAGTTGGGGCATTTACAGTATTTCTTACCAGTCCTTATATTGGCAAACAAAACATTATTTAAAATTTCGTAATAAGGAACATAAAATTTATGTCAAAAACCATGAATTTAATAAATCTTCATTCGGTCAACATTCCTATCATTTTCACCAATGTTTTAAGTTTTCTTCAGCAGGGATCATACAGACATGCACGCCAGTCTATGATATTGACTTCTTTGCTAATCTGGATATTGAGTTGTCTAGAAATGAATTAAAAAAGCACAGTTAAACTGTAGTTCCATAGACATAGCAGTATGTAGACGATATTTTTTCCGTAAATGCATTTGAAGAAAATATCATGTCGCTTAGAAACGGATTTAAATCCAATGTGTTTAAGCGGCAGACGATTTGTATTCAATCTTTTCGGATTTAAATAATAAATAAATGCATATAAAATAAATTTTACCGAAATTGCATTTTTGACTGGATTATATCAATTACGGCCTTCAATTTTAAATATTACTGGGGTTATTGATATTTTCAATTTATAACATCATCTGTTTTCTTTTGGCAAAAACGATTGAAACTCATATATCGTAACACGGGTAATTTTCTATTAGTACACGGATATCTTCTAATCTACGAGAATATAAGTAGTAAGTTTACACTATCTTCTCATACAATTTTAGAACTTTCAGTTTACCATATATTGGAATCAATTACGGCACTCAAGTTTAAAGATTACTTTGGTAATTCATATTTTCACTTCATTGCGTCACCTGTTTTATTTTGGCAAAGATTTTTGAAATTCATATATTGTAGTACGGGTAATTTTCTACTAATACACAGGTATATCTTCTAATATCCAGATATATATCATACAATTTTAGAGCTTTTACTTTGACATATATTGATTCAGTTTGATATTTTTTGTAAATTTGTTGACAAGCGAAATCAGAATATTTCATTCTTCAGATCGTCCTGTGAAGATAATTTTTGTATAGAGAGAACAGAGATTCTTAAACTTCATTTTAGAAATATTTATTTAAATATTTTAATTGAATAGTTTGAATAATCTCGTCTTTTAGAATATTAGAGGAATTTACACATAACTGTGAATTTTAAGTTTTTTTCAAATTATATATTCTGTACAAAGAACGAGTATTACTGGTAGTTAGCAGTAAAATTTCTAAAACTATTATAATGAAATGCAGTTTTATGTTTAGTGCAGTATTAGGATATTATATTATCGATTTATTATGCTTTAGTACATAGAAAAATATTTTTCCGAATATTTTCAAATTATCTATCGATTCAATATGCAAAAGCCTTCAGGACACGTTTTTGAGAGTAGGGGTATCATGGTTATTCCTGATTGTGTCCCTATATTTATGAAGGTAGACATAATTTTGTATTTCATTTTAAACTGAAATATTTTTAAAGGGAATTTTATAAGCAGATAGACTCAAATTAAGGTGAAAATTTTATTATTGTAGAAATTACATTAATTTATATTTAACAGTACGTATATAATATTTAAAAAAATAAATCTAAAAAAATATCTCCCGTAGCATTACGCCTTGAAACAAATAGTCTTATAAAGCGAAAAAAGTTTCTAAGCAACCTCGTCAAAGAAGTTAAAATAACATAAGAGCGAACATGGTTTTGACGATAAATAACCAAATCATGAATGCCCTTATCCTGAACCGAAGTCATCTGTTTTAGGTTTGACCACGCTGCTAGCATGAGGAAAACAGTACCATACTCCCTCCATATCATACTACTTCGCTGTGGAAGGCATTTCGAAAAATATATCTATCGAAAAATACGCCGACATTTGAGGATATGAAGACATCGGAGCAAGAACATATCTGCACCTTATTAAAATAAAATTTACTTAGTCGTAAATTATACTATCCGACATAGAAAAAGCAACACGACGAAGCTATGGCTGTATAATTATGCAAATAGCCAGACAAACGTAGCTGGCCGATGTATGCGAATGATCTGAAATGCAAGTAGGCAACATGATTAGAGCGTAGCATAAAATGGATGGAACCAGCAGATAAGTCAGCAATTGTTAATGTCCGTCTCCTACAGAAAGCCCTTTTCCGAGCTGTTTTTCGTTTTTGAGGACACGTGTTGTTGAAGGGATGTCTGGCCGGCGACGCCGAATTCCTTTGCAGCATTTGGACGATCGTGCGAAGGGATTCATTTTAAGCCAATGTACGGCTGGGTGGTTGTACCGGCGTATCGCCACTGAAACACGCGTAGATACGTCCAATGTGCAAAAGATTTGGAGAAGATGGATTGAAGAAGGGCATGCGAATCGTCGCAGTAGTACAGGTTCATCCAGATGGACGTCAGTACGGGTTGATCCATGCATTCGAAGGCATGCGGTGGCGGCCCCACAAACGACGACTATCGACATTCTGCAGAATGTGCAGGGTACATTGGATGTTCCAATGTCAGCGACAACAGTTTCTTTACGATTGACAGAAAGTGACTAGCACTCAAACCGTTCTTTACGAATACTGCCATTGACGACAAGATATCGATGTGAGAGATTGCAATGGTGTCGGGTCTGAGCCTCTTGGACGACTGAATGATACAGGGTAGTATTCAGCGACGAGTTTCGGTTCTGTTTGTCGAATGACAATCGCCGTGTGAGAGTCTGAAGGTGACGTCGAAACAAAGCCAATCCTGCTACGACTGTTGAACTCCGTACTGGTCGATATCGCGCCATCATGGTTTAGGGAGCCATCGGTTTCGATAGCCGGTCACCCCTGGTTCGTGTCAGAGACACAATGACAGCACGAATATATGTGGATGATGTACTGCGCCCGGTTGCACTGTCCAATCTTTAGCAGTTGCAAAATGTTGTTTTGAAGTAAGATAACACTCGACTGCATACGGCAACCATCAGCAGACAAGACTTGCAAGGTATCTAGGGACTTCCTTGGTCTCCGTAGTCTGCAGATCTCTCACCCATCTAGTATGTATGGAACTTGATTAACCGTCGTTTAAATGCCCTGTCCCCTCCTCAAACATAAGACGTCCTGTAGAGAATGGTTGAAGGCATATGATCAACCATCCATCAGCAAACTATTCGCACGGTCACTGCATTTCCTCGATGGGTTATTACTTGTATAGCCATTAGAGGTGGGTTATACTACCTAATGATCACCATGTCTATGCCATTACTGTATTGCATTATATTTCTTGAATTATGATCACTTATTTATATATGCCATCTCTCTTTCTGTGTGTCTTTTATCACCACACACTATTCGTTCTTTCATGGTATTGAATTTTCTGTATCGGACAATGTGTTTGCGTGGATACTATCTATTCTTCCTTGTCTCTTCACTGACGCTTCATCACTGGTCTCTCATATGTATAGAACAGTAGACCGCTCCAATTTGGAAATCCAGTCTAATCCGAAATTTTCAAGCATCGGTTGAAGAAAATTTTATTGCTAGATTTTTTTGAAAAATTGTATTACTGTCCATATCGGCGATCACGATCATCAGATCAGGGCCGTTCTCACAAATTGTGGACCTCCTACAAATATTTATTACATGCGTCACATATAGCATTAAATGAAAATCATTCAATATTATGATGTAATTGATGTTTAATTTAGCAGTTTGTAAAAATTTAATTACAAGAGAAAATAAATTTTTCCATTGTACTCCCAGTGACGCATGGAAATGTAGAAACTAAATTTTAATCACACACAAAATTGAAATAAATTCTGGGTGTAGGCAGACTCAATCCAAAACTAAAAAGTATTTAAATCTGATCGTTATCCAAAATTGCTATTATGTAAAATTGTCTTTGGGACATGAAAGTATACGGCAATGAAGGAATTTTAGCAATTTCTCATTGTATCAGTTTTGGATAATGCAAGATGTATGTAGTATTGCTTTGAATTGAATCTACATAAACTTTTAATTATGTTCAACAAGGTATGATTAAAATTTATTTTCTACCTTTCTATGTGCTATTATTGTGTAATGGAGGACATTGAAATATTTGCTTTTTCTCATAATTTTTATTTTACCTTTTAATTTTCATTTCTAGTTTTAGTTATTCGTCCCTCGTTTTTTCTGTTACTATTTGTTTACGTAATTGAACAAACCTATACAGTTTTATGCTTGGATCTACGCATTAAAAGAACCAGGATAATGTTTCATCTGAGGTCACTAAACAGTAATTTGCAATGAAACTATATGCAAAGAGCAAAAACATAGTCCTAGCATATGTAAACGGATTGATGACACCACGCAGTGATCGTTTGATATATGAAATATATTACGCGAGGAGAAACTGTTTGTCGTGTTTAGTTATCCTTCCATCACCTTCCTTGTTACTATTTATTTACATATTTGAACAAACCTATGTAGTTTTATGCTTGGGTCGATGCGTTAGAAGAACCAGGAGAATGTTTCATCTGATATCTCTAAACCGAATTTGCATTGAAACTGCATTCAAAGAGCAAAAACATAGCCATGACATGTGTAAACGACTTAACAACATAATGTGATGAAGTGATAGTCTGACATATGAAAAAATTTCTTTGAGTGAAACTGTGAGCCGTGTTTAAGGTCTCTACGAATTCTGGAGCCGAGACCGAGTCCGTCAAATATGTTAAAGGAAAATACAGACACAGAGTGATATCGTGAAGTAAATAAGAATTGCTTCAGCTCATTTTTCTGTTTAAATATTTGGAAAATAATCCATTGCGCATTTATGTATTGTTACGGACGTGTAATATGTCCTCGAAGGCATATTTTTTATTTTTGAAAACCAGACGGAGAAGATACCCGTACAATCACCCCTATCCATGACATGAATATAGCGTTACCATATGCTAAATTTCTAAAAAAGGTAACCAGATTTGGCGTTTATCTCCAATTTGGCGGCATTTGACGATTTTCCAAAGGTTGGAGAAGCACCTCTAAGTAACCAGTATTCCATGAGATATGAGAGATTTCCAGAATTTTCTATAGAGTCTATGAAAGAAGCCATCACCCAGTTAGGGAGCAGTTTACGAAATACGAGCTACATTGGACTGTAACTTTCGTCAATGTTTTGAGAATAGTAGCACCTGTTTTGTGAAATCCCTTTCGTCGATGTTTTGAGTACAGTATCAGTTATTTTGTGAGATTAGTGGAGCATTTAAGTGCTGTTTTACTCTATATTTTTCCTGTTTACGATGTGCTTGTGAATAAACGTGTTAGTTATCCAAAAATTTAAACTCATTCTTGTGTCCTGGGCGCACACCCACGATTCTAGAGGATACGTCGTAACAATATTATGTTAAGGGCATTCTTAAATATCACAATTGCATGCATCAAATAACTTGGAAGACACTCCCATTGCAGATACCAGCATCCATCTGCCGGTTTTGCTCTTTTCATGCGCTCAACAGCAGGGAACAGCCGATATCTGCAATGACAGCAAAATACTTAGTATAAACCATAATTCTTGTGACTTTCTATGTTAACTGACAATTGCAGTCCTTCCACGCGTCCTGCGGAAAACTCGTTTTACAATTTATCTCAGACCACACGAAGCTGTAAAGACAAATTTCATAAAACATAAAAGCTGCCTATAAGGCGCATCCCCCAAAATATGGAAGACACCACCATTTCAAATACCAGCAATCATGGACAGGTTTCGGACTAACGCCTATTTTTTTTGTCTGTATTTCCCTTTGGGGAACGCCCCTTAAAGTCGGTTAAAGTCCTCTTATGTGTTTTATGGACTGTGCATCTGCAGTTTCGTATGGTCTCAGCTAAATTATAAACGAATTTTATTCGGCCACGTAGAAGTGAAAATGATCAGTTCCCATAGAAGCTCGTAAATATTGTGGAGTACATTTCTTGTTGATATCGTTTATTCCATACTGAGGAGCGCATATTAATTGGGAAACCGGCCCATGGATGATGGTATCTGCAATGGGAGTGGCTTTCATATTTTTAGGAAAGCCTCTTATAGGCGGGTTTTATGAAATAAGTTTTAAGCGTGTTAACTTTCTGTACTCCATTCAATTCATACTTCCAGGGTTAACAAAATCATCACTAAAGACTTCGAATATTACCAATTTATGGCAATATTCGACATTTTCACATATATATATCTACATTTGTCCATCTGTGAAAGCGAAATCTCGGCATTAAGATATTCGATAATGTTTGGCCAGGCAATTTATCTCAGGCCACACGAAGTTGTTAAAGCAAATTTCATAATACACAAAACCTGACTATAAGAGGAATCCCCCAAAATATGAAAGACACCCCCCATTTAAAATACCAACATGCAGGGACAGATTTCGCGCTAACGCCTATTTTCCTTTGTCTGTATTTCCTTTTGCATAACGCCCCTTAAAGTCGGTTAAAATCCCCTTATGTGTTTTATGAACTGTGTTTCTGCAGCTTTGTGTAGTCTGAGCAAAATTATAAACGAATTTTATTCCGGCCACGTTGAAGTAAAAATTATCAGTTCCCATAGAATCTGTCCCCATAGAAATGTTGTGGCTTACATTTCTTACTGCTATCATTTATTCCATACATTATCGTTTATTCCATATTAATGATGCATATTAATCGCAAAACCGGCCCATGGGTGATGGTATCAGCAATGGGAGTGGTTTTCACATTTTTAAGAAAGACCCTTATAAGCGTGTTTTCTGTTTTATGAAATAAGTTTTAAATGTGTTCACTTTCTGTACTCCATTCAATTCATATTTCCATGGTTAACAAAATCATCACTAAAGACTTTCCCCAATGTATGGTAATATTCGACATTTATACACACACACACACACACACTCACATATATATATATATATATATACTAATCACAGCTACTAATCACACTACTGCTTTCACAGATGGACAAATATATATATATATATATATATATATATATATATATATATATATATATATATATATATATATATATATTTGTCCATCTGTGAAAGCCAAATCTCGACATTAAAATATTCGATAATGTTTGGCCAGACAAGGAGCTAGTGTCACGCAATAGCTCATGTGTAAACATAGATTCCATTTGCTAAAACTGTACTTGTAACGCAAAAGCTGACCCAACGGATTTGAATTGCAGCTATGCATTATTTCATATTTTCAGTTCAATCATGAAATAGCGGGATACTAATTTCGGAATGTATCACCATATGTGATTTAATTTGAATTCCATTGAATAATTAAAATGTGTGATTAGAAAGATAAGTAAAATAGGAATATATGTTTCACAGTTTCAATTGAATCCGATTTTTGTTGTTATTCCCTACACATTATATTAACTTCATATAGGTTATGTCCCTTTGTTCTATATCTTTTACAGTTGCAAATGACGAAAAGCAATCTTTACTGGTTCTTTCTCGGTTCTCAGAGAATGTAGAGAGTTCAAACTCGGACCGGAATAATTTTATTTATAAAAATTTCACTTCACAACGTTACGTCTTTACATCCTTTACGCGCCCAACGGTAGTACCGTGCTGAAAATACCGGTTCTCGTTAGATCACCGAAGTCACGCAGCATCGGGCGCGGTTAGTACTTGGGTGGATGACCACCTGGGAAAACCGCGTGCTGTTGGCCCATTTCGGGCGCGGTAGCTCGGTGGTTTGCGCGCTGCCACAACTGCCGCCGTGTTCATACGGAGTACGATCACGTTAAACATGTAGGTCCGTAAGTCCTTCCGAGAGCTTGGTGGTAGGTGAATGAGGGTACGGTCCCTGTGGATGCCGCCCCCACTGGGTTCCGGTCTAAATTGGGAGGCACTTCCCGGGCGTCCAAACGGTTACCTTACACCTTTCTGGTAGGTCGGACGGTCTGGGTCTCAACAACAACAACATCCTTTACGTACGTCAAATTCACGTGCTCGTAATCGTCTACCAGAGCACGCAAAGTGCTGAAACTTGGCACGCTGTGTCATGTCATGAAACATTTGCATCTGTCAAAAGTTTACATCATTACGTTATTACGTTATATTTTTACGCCATTTACGTACGTCATGTCTATGTTTTTACCATTTCCGTGTGTTTGCATTACGAATTGCGGATCAATGTTTCTAAATAAAATGCTCTCCTAGTTCTAAACGCATCAATCCATGTATAGACGTACTGCATATGTTTGAACGTAAATTACATAAAAAATGAAAACTAAAAACTGGAAAATAAATTATGAGAAAAATAGGAAGTTTTTAATAAAATCCCCATACATAACAATGGTGCACGGAAAAGTAGAAACAAAATTTCAAACACTCGCGTAATGTAAACATATTGATGATGTAATGAGATTCAATTTAAAACAACACTATACGAATCTTATCATTATCGAAAATTGATATTGTGACATCATGAAGCACCATATGCAGTTTCTGATGTTTACGGCGAAATAACGAACAGACTTTTAGTCACCGTTCTATGTAGTCTTGATCTAGATAGTCATGACTCCAGTAAATAAGCGTCACACAAATTAGAATGTGGTTGGGGCAAAATATCGTAGGCCAAGGCTTAAACCAAGATTCACTGAAAGAGCCTATAATGCAAAGATTCAACATCGCACTGAGAAGCATCCAATGAGAGCAAGGAGGGCGTATCTAAACACCAGGCAAATGATGGGGCTGCAAGGAGGAAATACAATGGAAATAATTTAATTGCTATTCAAAAGCGAAGACAGAGAGTCGTGTTTTCAATGGAATGATAGTTTAAGCAAGGTTGTTAAGAGAGAGAGTAGTGTGTTTAAACAATGTAGTGGTTATTCATTTGAGTAGTTAAAATGTTATAGAAAAATACTCCAAATGTCAGAAAATATCTGATTAGGTGACAGTCATGCTAAGCTACAGACTACTCTGTACCAGTCTTCATGTATATTAGGTCAATTTTTGATCTTTGGAATGACATTCAGAAGCCCTGGTCTCATACGGGGCTTTTCTCCTCCTTAAGCGTCTATTAAAATTGATGTAATTTTAATTACAACAATAATAGAGGTATGAATAAATTATAATTTATTTTAAAAGTTAAAAATGAGGATTTTAATATGTAGTATTTTGATTTAATGACTATGTCAATGAACTCGTGCAAATAGGTAATGGTGGGTTTTGCAGCGACGATAGTAATGTACAAATGTTATGATTAACGATCACTTTAATTAAGATTAACAATTTATACCACAAACATTCATTTATAAAGAAGAATGAACCTCCTTAAATGTTTTTCACCCCAGATATTATTCAAAATTACGGAAAGGAAGTGAGTATTTAGGTAGATTCAATTCAAAACAGAAATGTATCATTTTTATCATTATCTAAAACTGATATTTTGCAAAATTGTCGAAGTCTTTTCATCTGCTTACACCTGCATTTACCTACAACAATTTTTCTTAGTATCAATTTTGGATATTGATAAGATTTATATACAAGGTGGTCATAATTAAAGTAGATGTGTTTAGAACCCGATAGTGAGAAAACTTTTGGTCCAAACTCAATCAAATTTGCAGTAAACACTAGTTAAACCATGGGATTTTGACTTTTAAAAGAAAACAAAATAGTTCAGAATTTTGCCACCGCGGGCCAAAGTGGCGCTGTAAGGTACATTTTTGGAGTAAAATAAGCGTAGGAAGTCTAGAAAGTTCCGTCAATGCTGAGAGATATCGAACAATGCTGCTGAACTTTGTTTATCCGCAACTTCAACAATATGGATGTCTTGAATCTATGATATTCATGCAGGATGGAGTAACCCATCATATTGGACTGCGCGTACAGGAAGTCCTACGACAGCATTTTACCAACAACCGAATAATTAGTCGAAAGTTTCCTATGAAGTGGCCAGCTCGTTAGCGTGATCTGACGCCATGTGACTTTTGGTTGTGAGGTCATGTAAAGCTCTTGGTATACCAAGGGAATGTGGATAATTTAGCCACTCTGAAGAACCGAATAACATTGCACATCAAGCAAATCAATGGAGATCTGTAACATTCTGCTCAGAGAATGCATTTTTTGGAACATGTGCAAGGAAAACATATTGATACACACATGTAAATGATGCCAATATGAAAATTAATGTCATACGTATGTAAATGTAAGATGTAAATGTAAATATAAAATGTACTAAATACGTATAAAATGTAAATGTGATGTCCTTTTCAAAATGCATGAAAAATGTTAACTTTCTGTACTTCCTATCCCTATTTTACTCCCAAAATATGTACCTTACAGCGCTCCGCGATGACAAAAATACGAACCTTCTTTTTTTCAATTAAAAATCAAAACCCCCATGGTCTAAATAGCATTTACTGCAAATTTGGTTGAGTTTGGCCCAACAGTTATCTCACTATTGAGCTCTAAACACCTCTACTTTAATTATGGCAACCCTGTAGTTTTGATTTGAATCTGCCTATACCCTGATTTTGGTTCATTTTTGTGTGTAATTAAAATTTATTTTTGACTAGAACATCAAAAAACCTGATTTATCTCTTAATTTATTACTGTCTGTACATGTATATTATATTGACAGATATTCTACAGGATAGACTTTGAATTCAAGAATTTCGGGATTTTATATTTATTTTGAGAATCTATTGTATATATTTTTTGTATATTTTAAAAAATAAAATTGATCTTCCTCGAACATATGTAATGTCTTATGTAAATAGTGTATCAATCATTTATCTGAGAATATTGTTGCTATTTCCTTATAATTTTTGCGATTATTACAATCCATAAACATATAAATATTCTCATGAAGATTTAAACATAGAAAAAAATATGCATAACCCTGTGAAATTTTAAGTTCTCACCTTTGTTAAATATCATTTTCATAAATTACTCAAATATGTATTATTTTAAAATGAATTTAAATAGGTGAATGGTGTTATAAATTACAAGAAATCGTGTGTGAACACAGTGAATATAATTTAGGTTTGTACAAATGAACAAACGCTGAAATAAATAAAAGTTCCTTTCATTTATGAATATTTAAAAATAAATAAACAAAGATGGGATATTTTTATATGTTACCAATTTGCATTTTCTCAAGTTTATAGTTAATATGAAATCATGTGTTTTTTAAATACGCCATTTATTTTATTACACATCGCATAAAACTTCCAGAAAATATATCAAGTTATAATGACTTCTTTAAATAACATTTGAATATATATTAGCTAATTCAAAATCAGAATATGAAATTTGCTTTTGCATATCATTATTAAATTCATGTTTTATATTCTTAATGTTCTTCTAAATAGTGTATCTGAATAAGAATAAATCTGAAAAAGAATAAATTTACAATTCTACTGAAGAGAAACTACTACTGTTCCGATCTGTTCATATCTATAAAAATCAAATAATAATCTGAAATGCATTTCAAATTTTTATGCATAACATGCACTTTTGACAATTAATGATATTTAAATCTCATTGCTTTTTAATTTTAGTAAATACAATTTACCAGAATAAACAGATATGCAAGTTACATTTAACAGAAAATTAAGGTGTTAGACTTTATTTCACTTTCTGAATAATTTACAAAATAAGAGTATTTTAGTTTTAAAAATTTCCTTTCAATTTATTAGAATATAACATTTAATTAGGAGTTTTTTAACTGCTATTTCAATAACGTAATTAATACAGTTATTTATGTATGCATGTTTTTAACGTCTAAGTTTCTTTTATATTCTTGTTTGTGATCCAGCAAGAAATGCCATTGCATCGAATTTTTAAATACATTTATTTAAACATTAATTTAATTTTAAATAAATGCAAAAGCACATTTTCGAGAAAATAGTTATAGTCTAACTAAGCATATCTATGGAAATATATATTTTTTATCTGTAATTAGATTGCATTTAAATTAAATATTTATTGAAAACTAAAATGCTTTTTATTCGTGCAAAAAATGAGATTGTAAATAATTCAGACGCTTATTTATAAACTTTTCTATATCACCCCTTAGGAATTATATATGTAAAATATATTCTAATTTTATGGTAGATAACAAATTCATTCTCCTTCGATATATAAATATTTGCCTAAATAATTTTACTTTTCCTTAATTTAATATATGAAAGTTATTCTATAAAATTACTATTAGGAGAAAGTTATTCTGTCTCGTAAATAATAAAATAAAAACTTACTGGAATATCCCTTTAAATTAAAACATTTTATAGCATTTTCCTTATCAGTTTTAGAAACAAAACAATTAGCATAAATTTAGCATAAATATACAATACAAAATGTTAGAAATGTTGATATTGTATATTTATGCTAGAAATATAAGGTAAGAAACAATAAGATTGTATTTGATGAAATAAATGTGTTATAGTTAAAACGCATTTATTGTGAAGTTTCTAAAAAAATTGTATTACGTCATATTTTTTATAATTTGATTATCAAATGTTGAATGTATTTTTTAAACTGGATGCACGGCTTAAAGATATTTTTTTTTTGCTTTTTGCATTTATTTATATTCTGTAAATAAAATAGTTCTATATATTAAATAATTTAATTATATAACATTTATCTTAATTTGTTCTCAAATTTGGAATTTTAACAAAACTCTCATAGAATATTGCACTGCTCTCGAAGAAATACAAGTTCATAAATATCCCTACAAACACAACGTTTTGATACGAATTCCGCGCACTTTCAACTTGTGTTTATATACAATTTATCGCAATTAAGTGATTTTTGCTCGTAATTTGAATGTAGTGTGTGCTATGCTCTGTGTCTATATTGGCGCACTTGCCGCAAAGCTTGGCGAGGCTCAATTAGTATAGCTACAGATTTCGTTCTTTGTTAGCCATATCTTTAGTTAAATGCCTAAGAGCTTCTATATGGTTGAGACGTTTGCGATTCTCATAGATTTGTTGAGTTATAAACATAATTATTAATTACACTTTTAACTTTAATAAAATATACAGTTCAAAAAGAGTTTTCAGGTCAGTTTAACAATCAACAGCAGAATTTATACATATTATTTTTCTTTGGTAAATGGGCCTTTCAAGATTTGTAAATTATTCTACTGTGTGTCTCTGAAAATGTGCAATTCTATGATTTGTGGATACTTACACTACATATATGAGTACAGAAGTCGAAGCTTTTTATAGTAAGATGTAAATATTCATCTAAGCTCCAGGTGTTAGTGTAGCAAAGACATTTACCACCACATCGAATACAATACTGTTTAACATCAATAAAATACTAAAATGTGTATAAGTAAAGTTCAATGTTCTCATGCGTGTATTGCAAAACTCAATCCTCTTTGCTCCACAGAAAAGAAGCCTGGAGACTATGAACTGTGGTGTACTTAAAGTACACCTACCACAAACACAAAATATATCTGTAATTAAACGAGGAACTTGCCACAAAATAAGAAACACTTAACTCACTTAGATTACTGGGCAGCTTCTCCCCGTGCTCGCTACATTCGCCAACCCCCATTACGCGCCTTTCGAATCAGGAGGCTAACTCGCTGAAGCTCGAAGAGTTCGCTTCGAAACCACTTTTGTAAGACCTGCTACGCAGGCGTAATATGGCCGTTGGGGACCGTCCCTTCTTAACTGGCATTCATCAGTCCTGGAACTTGATTCGCTAGCTACTTCAATCCTGCCAGCTCACACGACCGCCTACGTGTCCTGTGCTTGCTGACACATTCACCACTTCTCGCCAATAACCCTGACTCGCTTCGCAGGTGGGTAGGCTTCACCTCCTACGCACTAACACTCGCTGAGCTCGCTTCCCGAGCACTTTAATACCACCTGCTACGCAGGCGTGGTACACATTTTAGGGGCATTTTTTTGTCCCGGCCACTCAAACTGCTGCTCGTACCCTAGGGTGAGTCAAGTAGTTTGGGTTTTCGACACCCGTTAAAGGTCGTCCATTATTAATAGACATTCACTTGCCCAGAAAATCGCTGACGTGTTCACCCCTTACTCATCACGCTCATCAACAGTCGTGATTCGCTCTGCAGGTAGGTAGGCTTCACCTTCAACTCGATAACACTGCCTGAGCTCGCTTCGCCAGCACATTAGTGTCACCTATGCAGTCGTAATACGCCCGTTATGGACCGTCCCTTATTAACTGACATACACCAGCCTTAGAACTTGCTTCCCGAGCTATTTCCTGCACTCGCTGATGCTTTTATCCCTTACTTGCTGCGGTTGCCAACATTTGTGACTCTCTTTGCGAGTCAATAAGTTTCGTCTACTACTCACTGAGCTCACTCCGCGAACACTTTAGTACCGCCTGCTACGCAGGCGTACTATGCCTGTTAGACATCATTCCTTGTTAGCTGACATTCTCCAGCGCTCTCCTTCGCGAGCTATATTAAACCGGCTGGCACACAAAACACTGCCAACGTATGCTGCGCTCACTGACGTTTGCAAAACTCCAAGACCCCATCCTCCATTCCTGCCGCTCATTAATTGGAGTTCGCCGCAGGCGTGAAGCACCCGTTGGGGATTTGCCTCCTTATTAGCTGACGCTCACTTTAACTCGTTTTGCGAACAAATTCACCAAGTTTTAGCTCCCAACTCGTCAACCCTGAAACTCGTTTCGTGATTTGGGTGTCTTCGTCTCCTACTTTGTGGCGTTCGTTGAGCCTGTATAGCAAACTATTTCGTGCCGCCATCTGTTAAAAATGATTGCTTACTGTATTACGATCAAACGGCAAAATTTCATAACTGCACGTTTTGGCGTTTATTCGTAATACAGTGACAGAATATCGTGTTACTCTTTCACTATAGAGAGATTTACAACAATGAATAAACCGTTTTCTAAAAACCGTATAACTTAAAAAGCTTTTCATAATATTTTATTCTATACCTTTTATTCTTTTACGATTTTGTAATCAATTTTCCATCACGTATCCAATCTAACCTTTTCAAAATCTTTCACTGAGTTCGCCGTGATCGATGGTTGTCTGTCTGGATGTCTATTTTTACTTCTTTGATGACATTTTTAACATACTTCTCTATGTCTTCGAGATCTGAAATTTGGTACCTACATTAGGTCAGTGAAACATTTTAATCTGATGAAATTCAGCGGGTCTTCGAAAAATGGAACTGGCATTTATTTGAGAAATGGCTCGAGAAAAATTCGCTTCGCTTTACATAATCCCATTGTTGTAAAATAGCTAAAAGTAGTTCAATACGCGGTCTCAATTATGTTATTACACGGCCTATATAATTATATTTATATATATATATATATATATTATATATATATATATATATATATATATATATATATATATATATATATATATATATATATATATATATATATATATATATATATATATATATATATATATATATATATATTTATATATATATGTATATATGTATATATATATATATATATATATACACATAAATATATACATATATATGTATATATTTATGTATATATATTTATATATATATGTATATATTTATGTATATATATTTATATATATATGTATATATTTATGTATATATATATATATATACATATATACATATATATATATATATATATATATATATATATTATACAGAAAAATCTTTAAGACTATTTTACAGCAATTGGATTTTCCTTATTGGCTCCATAGAAGTGGGTCAGAAACTGATTTAAATATTTGGCCCAAACAAAGAAACCAATCTAAATAAAATCGTCTAAAATCTGAAAATATTTTTTGCTTGTCCATCTCATCATCCCAAGGGAAAGGCTGCACTGAATTTTATGAAATTTTAAGCTTTATTAGGGCCCCACTTTAAACATCTTTTGTTCTTCTGTCTGTCTGTTTTCATGTCCTACTGACTGTTTCCTCACATTGAATGTGACTAAGCCTCCACATAACCCTCCAAATAAATGGGACCCAATCGCTATTTGAGTCTCTAAATTAACGTAACCTAACTACTGCATTTGAATTGCATTTATTGTAGAAAGGCTCTAAAGCCTTTCTACAATAAATGCAATTCAAAATCGAAAAATGTGACCGAATTTTTGTTTGTGTCCCTATCTCTAAATGATGAAATCATAATAGAAAATAATCATTTTAATGTCAAAGGCCATATATGAAAGATTTATTTTGGTCCCAAGTCAGAAACCCCAAAATTTAGTCTATTATGATGTTATGTTTTTTAATTGTGAAATTGTTACTTTATATATAAATAAAATTATGTGGTTCTGTATCTAGTTATCTCACTGGGAAACCCACCTGTACTTTTTTGTGATAATTATTATATAATTTTAAAATAGAAACTTCAAATAAGAAAAGTTCTCTGGACATTATGGATTATAAGTTTTTTTACGTTATATATCCCGTGCAAAGAAGGGTATACTGTTAGTATCTAAATATATATCAGTAGATTAAAGCAGATTTCTTAACTCATTTTCAAAAAAAGTATAATGCTTACATTTCTATAATTATATCAGGATAGTATATTCATATAACTTTAGTAGTTGATTGATGACGCCTTTACTTCCGTCATCGATCAGCTACTAATTGGCGAAAAATAACATGCGTTTTGAACATAAGCTCATAGTTTATTGAAAATTATTATTGGTGGTTCCTTCTTTATCATGCAAAATTATTACAGATCGTTAAAGTATTTTTAACTTGCTGAAATGTTTAAAGATTGATTTTCATGATCTTCACAAACTTAAAAAACATTACTTTAAAGCTTTAAAGAAATATTTTATGCATGAATTTTACTTATACATCATATTTACCACATTTACGCATATACGTATTGCATCATATTTTTACTTTCTCATACTACGTAATATAGTACATATACCACGTAATATTCTCATACTATGTATTATAGTACATATACTATGTAATATTTCCATTGTATAATATAGTACATATTTTTACTTTCTCATGCTATGTAATATAGTACATATTAAGAAAATATTGTTTTCACGAAACTTTTCGAATTCGAGATTTTGATGCCAATACATTAAGACGTTTTGACCACGTATTGACTATTTTTGGAGTAATGTTCGTCGGTCTATCTGTGATCGATTTTATATGAACACGATATCGGTCACAAGTAATGGATTTTAACGAAACTTTATAATCTTCTGTGATATAAAAAAGATGTAGAACGAGATAGCATGTTTTTAAATTCGAGCAAAAACTTCCGAATTTATTCGTAATCACATATTTACTTAACATGGCAGCATAGGACAAAATTTAAACCAAATCATGAGTAAAATAGTTTATTTATGGTTCAATGATCACGAGATAGTTTCAATCATTGTTGGGGAAAATAGCCTCGACACCATTTTTTGGTTCGTTACGTCATTACATATACGCCCCTTCGGTGGACAAGTTATCCTGGGGTGTACATTGTCAAGTATGGTATCGATCAAAATATTTTTCAAGACGTTTATAGTGAATACGCTATAATTGTAATCATTCGCCCATTATACTGAATTTTCGGAATTCTTCTTGTAAAATTTGATAAAGAATGTTAAAAGAGGATTCTGGTGTGAAAAAGTCGAGTTGAGGCACATTACAGTTAATGTAATATTGAATATGATAATTCTCAGAGAATGTTTCGAAGCATAACGGTATCTCTGTTTTCTTCACAGAGATAGCATAACGGTATCTCTGTGATTGGCACCTGAATGATTGGCAGAAGCAAGCTAGGGAGCTGAACAAAGAGTATTAGAGTGTTATTACTATTACGTTACCTATAAATTTGAGGCCCTAGGAATCCATAAATTAGATTTTCATTTCGAAAAAATTTTGAAACATAATGTAATACTATACATAATAATGTTTGCATGCCATTCACCAGTTTAAAGGGGATTCTTATGTGAGAACATAATGGAATACTATACACAATGCTTTTTGTATGCCACTCACCAGTTGAAAGTGTATTCTGATGTTATAAATTCGAGTTGAGGCACACTTCAGTTAATTATGTAATATTGAATATGATAATTCTAAGAGTGTGTTTTAAAGCATAACGGAATCTGTGTTTTTCAGAGATAGCATAACGGTATCTCTGTTTTCTTCAGAGATAGTATAACGATATCTCTGTTTTCTTCAGAAATAGCATAACGGTATCTCTATGATTGGTACATGAATGATTGGCAGAAGCAAGCTAGGGAGCTGAACATTGAGTGTTATTATTATTGAATACCTTATACAGTTGAAGCCCTAGGAATCTATAAGTTTGTTTTCTATTTGAAAAATATTTTGAAACATAATGGAATACGATACATAATACTTTTTTATTCCACTCACCAAAAGTATGCTAACATTATATACGAACGTGTATACGAGGTATACGAGCGTTGTAACGTTCACAGTCGTTTGTACCAATCACACATATGCGTGAAGAATTCAACTGCAACTTGTCAAATTAAAAATGACGTTTCTTAGTACAATTTCAAGGAGGAACGATAATATTTTAACATTTTATTATTTTTAATATTTCAGTAAGATATTTCAGAACTGTATTTTTGTAGTCCACTTAGAATTTTCCATGGCGTCTCAATACTCTGTTTTTTAATCCTGGCTTCCAAGAAATACATTGAGGTACCAGTTCAAAACAGCCATTATACATCGTCAGAGAATAAACAAAAGAAAATAATGTTTATTTTTTGTTTTAATATATGGATTTAATCTGGAATTTCAAAGTAGGGATGTCAAACATATTGTGTTTTTCGCTCTTTTGTTTCAATATTAACCTACATACTATTCCTTGCTAGAGGACGCATTCAGATACTTTAATTGCTAAATTCAATTAATATTGGCAAATGTAAAATAAATAACTTTGCAAAAAAATATATGTAATTGTAGTTTTTAACCATTTATTTAATTTACACGATCGTTTGGGTACGATTGCACGATTTTACACGATTGCACATTTACGATTGCACATTTACGATTGCATATTTACGATTGCATATTACGATTGCACATTTACGATTGCACATTTACGATTGCATACACGATTGCACATTTACGATTTTACACGATTGCACCAACCTAAAGGTTCCACACACATTTTCTAGGCCACGCTCACGCAAGTTAATATATATATATATATATATATATATATATATATATATATATATCCTGTAAAACATAGTAAAGCACAAGATAATTTTTGTTATATAAACTTAATTAATTTGTTAAAATATGATTTATTAGATGAAAATACATTCAACCATGAATCGGAAAACAGTCGTCCCTGTAAAACACTATAATCGATCTCAGGCTTATTGTACTGAAGGCGTGTTATAAACAATGCCACCCTAGCAATATAAATAATGATTAGGAATTCTCTACAAGAATCATTTAAAAATTAACTAATATATTTGCAGACTTCCAGAACTTGATATTTTTATAATAGAATTATTTCATAAATCACAAGCGAAGATAATAAAAGAAATTTAATGAGATTATATTCAATCCCAACATTAAAAATGTATTTAAGAAACGCAGAAGTACTCTAATATTCATATATCTGAATTAAAAGCGAATGTTCCGCTACTTCAACTAAATTACTTACATGATCGAACTCTTGTAAAACTTATCATCGGTAATTGCTTCTCTTAGATCAGAACGTGGAAAAAACATGTTACTCTCCACAAATTTCCATCGCTGTAATTGCTGTAAAATCTCGAATTCTAAATCTTATCTTGAAAAAGGCATTCAATGAATATTTATTTGCATTAGCATTTATATCATTTTGATATTTACAAAAAGTTTCCATTTTGAATGAAAATGAACGGAAATTTATATTCAATTTCTGCAGTGGTTAAATTCGAAGAATCCTTTATTACCTTCCACATATACAGCTGCATATACATATATGAATATATATATATATATATATATATATATATATAAAACAGTATTTTACTTCAATAGATTATACATTATACAGATATGTTGATGATCTGACTTGCTTAGTATATACTGAAAATTATGTCATAGATATAGATTTCTATCCAGACAATTTGGAAGTAATTCCTAATGAAGCTGCTATTAGCGATAATATTAATTTTTTGGATTTAAATATTTTTTTAACATTATAATAAAATTGTTACTAATTTATATCATGCAAAAGACTATTTTAATTTTAACATTAATAAAATCTTACCATTTAATTCCTGCAACTCAATTCTATTGTTGAGAAATATTATACTAAATCAGCTGTTTAGAATTCATAGATTATCTGATAAAAAATTTCATACTATACATAAAAGTAATCTAAAAATTACCAGCAATTTATATAAATATCCCTCTTATTTAGTAAATGGTATAGTTAAATTTAGATTAGCTGGATTTTCATGAAATCTATTCATGGTATCTTATATTAGCCTGACATCTCCATTCACTTGTATTAATAGTACTTTTATTTTTACATGCACTTAAACATTAGCCTTCCTATTATCAGCTACCACTTTTTAGTAGCACTGTTTGTAATACTACTTTTTCTTGCCTTTCCGTATTACTGTTATTTATTTCTTACGCATGGCAACAGTAGATCATTTCTTTTTCCTTTGCACATGGCAACACTGGCTTCTTCATTCTGGACTCCCGGGTTCGACTGGTTGGTGCATATGTAGAGTTTTTAACAGGTATTCTTGTTTTATTTTCTTTTTTCATCTTTATGTATGTTGTCCAAGTAGAAATAGTGTATATAAATAATATATCTATTTCTTCAGTAACATACATATTTTGTGTTTGCGTCGACAAAATACTTGGACCCGAGGAAGAATTTTGCGAAGTGATCAACCCAGTTATTTAGGCCAAGCCCTTGTCCACATGTATTGTTGTTACAGCGGTCAAAATTAAAATCTTGAACGCGTAACTAGATATCGCGTACCTAAGACTTGTTATTCTAACAGCAGCGGCAGATGGCAAATAGTGGAATGTGTTTTTGCTTAAGGCAGGGCCAGGTGCGATATTTTGGTATAAACACCCCTTTCAGTAAGAAAGCACTTAACGCGGGGCGGCTTCGCGATGGAAGAGTCCCAGTGCTATAAAATATAACGTAAGAAAAGGGAATTTATTCCACTGCCTATAAGTATACCTTGCGCAACACTAGTAGAATATGGCTTAGAAATCTGTCCGCAAAGGGGTCAGTGTGAACGCACAATAATGGGGGGTGCTTTAATGGCCTGAGGGAGCGAAATCTCCCACGACCATTTGAGATCGCCAGCAGCTGACGGACCCGCCAGATGGTCAAAGGGGTCGAGAGGTCGTGGGAACGAGAAAGTGTAAACAACAAATCGGGTACTATATATATTGGCCCGAGAGGATATCGCCATTATTATCATTAGACGTACTTACTTAGACGTAGACGTACACTCTCACTTACTTGTAGTTAGATGCGTAGAGTTTTTCAGATGTGAATCGGTGACGACATCCCTGGATCCCTAACTGCCGGATACTCACGCCCCAGGTGCAGCCAAGAGCAGAGCCTTAGTGAAGGTAAGAATTCTCATCCATAATGGGTTTTAAAACGCACTAGTTTGTTAGGAATAATTAGGGGTTAAGATTTGTGACGCGATGTATTTAAATTACGTTTTTCTCTCTCTCTCTATCTCTACCCCGCCATCCTCTTTCCTAGTGAAAGGAAAGGCCCGATTGCTGTCTAATGAACGCCAATGTATACAATGAACATGTAACAAATTGTAGGAATAAATAGGTAGTTTAAGTTTATAATTTCTCTTTATTTAACCATTCACGCTTTACACATCATGTCTATTTACACAGAAAAAGAGCCGCCAATCCGCGAAACCTTTACTTCGCCGATTGAGGTGTCCTCCAAGCAGGTATAGGGACTGTTGCAGTATGTTTACCCACAGAGCGGAGGGCAGCGGCGTAACACTGGTGCCGCGACCAGGATATTTTTTTAATTCAAACCTGGGAGAAATTGTAAATGAGAATGGAAAGGAAATTTTAGGTTAGGAAACGGAAAGACTGAGGTTAAAATAAGGCAGGGGAAAAAGGGTTGAAATCAAATGAATAGCTATTGATATATAATTGCATGCAACGGATGTTTATTTATTATATGTATATTGTGTAATTTTATTATTTTATGGTAATGTGCGATTTATGTAGATTGTATGTATTTACTATACCAGGTTTTCGGGGTAAAAATGAGGGAGTAAGGATCGAAAGGAAAGATAGGAAAATTAAGTGATTGATAGGGGTATTAAGAAGGAACATGAGAAAGGGGATTTTACCTTGGATTACAAAAAATTGGGGGATGATCTGATGAATTAAGGGGTTATGAGATGATAATGTGGATTAGGATGATAGAAGTGTGAAATTTAGAGTGGGTAAAGGGGTAAACAATTGTTTATTATTTATAATTTATCTGTTATTGAAATTTAAGTGTGAAATTTGGTTTGGGTAAGGGGTAAACAATTGTCTATTATTTATAATTTATCTGTTATTGAAATTTAAGTGTGAAATTTAGTTTGGGTAAGGGGTAAACAATTGTCTATTATTTATAATTTATCTGTTATTGAAATTTAAGTGTGAAATTTAGTTTGGGTAAGGGGTAAACAATTGTCTATTATTTATAATTTATCTGTTATTGAAATTTAAGTGTGAAATTTAGTTTGGGTAAGGGGTAAACAATTGTTTATTATTTATAATTTATCTGTTATTGAAATTTATGGTTGTTTATTTGTGATTTTGTATATGACACTTGTGTGTAGACATTAAGAATGCAGGGGGAGAGTGGAGACAGGAGCACAGGGGTCGGCCGCGCCCCGGTAACAAACACAATAGCGGGATTTTTAGGATTAATTCCTTCATTTACGGGAAGTGAAGAATTTTTAACACCTGCCCAGTTTATCGAATCAATTGAGGAGGTGGCGCAATTAGCGGGTTGGACTGATGCCGAAAAATTGCTAATAGCAAAAACAAAGATTAAGGGGGGTGCATCTGAATTTTTGTCAAATCATCACGATGTAAGGCAGGTACGAGCGTTCAAAACATTCAAAAAATATTTCTTGGAATATTTTGAAAAACAGCTCCCTCTTGCAGTCAAACTGCAGCAGTTTACATCATGTAAACAAAAGCCGGGGGAGTCCGTCAAACAGTATGCAGGACGCGTGAAAAATCTTGCGTTTGATTATTTACAGGGGGCAAATTTTGAGATCCCAGAAGTGGAGAGTATTGCGGACAAAACTAGACTGTCCCAATTTTTGTCCGGCTTAAATGTGAAATTGCAGAGGGCTGTGCTATCTCAAAATCCCACGACACTGGATAAGGCAATTGAGGTCGCAATCCTCGAGGAGGCAAACGAAAGGATATGTAGCAGGGGGTCCCTCATAAATGCGACAGAAACAGATAGCGAGGGCTTACTCGAAGTGTTACTAGCGAAAGAACAAGCGAACGAAGCGCTGATAAACAACCTTCAGAAAAAAATTAATGATTTAGAGGTTAGTCGTCGGACCCGGGATAGAGAAATCCGGAATCAAACCAATAGGCCCCAGGAACGAAATTTAGGGGGGCGAGTAGAAGACCGAAGGTGTTTTGTCTGTCGGACATCTGATGCGCAATTGCACAGCCAGACCGCCCCTAGGGGCAACAAGAACAACAGCTCCACGTTACGATCAGAATAGGGGTGGACAAGAGAGGGGTTTTCAAAATAATGGGGCGCAGAGGGGTTCGCAAAGGGACCGTTACCAGTACAATCCCAGGAATGAAACGTTAAACACGCAAGGGCGTCCTGGAATAAGGGGGGACAACAGGGCGCCCGCATATCAAAGATAATGACGGAGAAAGGGCACGAGGATTTTAGTCTCCCTATCATTTCTGCAAAGATTTCCGGAGTCCAGTTTCGGCTACTCTTAGACACGGGAGCAGTTCTAACGCTACTGGATAAGGAAGCCTTTGCTCGCATTAAAACGAGTTACCCCATGCGAAGATTTGGAATCAGACTGACAGCGGTGAATGGAGGGGAGGTCCCACAAGATGGGTTTTATGTAATGCCTCTACAAGTGGGAACAAGCATCATATCGCACCCCATTGTAATCACCACAAATAAATTGAGCGCCGTCTACGACGGCATAATAGGGGTAGATTACCTCAAAAGAGCAGGATTTGTGATTGATTTGAAGGAGGATCAGTTGGTCAACACCCAGACTGGAGGAAAAGTAGACGTTGACTTCTCATCCCCTCGTGGCCACACAATAGGCGCTTTCTCGCGGTCAACTCCTGGTATGGCAGAAGGGGGGAAAAGGGGGCGATTGTGTCAGAAGGTACATTTAGCGGGAAGAGAGAGGAAGCTAGTGTCGGTTCGCAGCTCGTCGCCGAAAGTTGAAGTAAAAGGGAAAGTTATGATAAATGCCCTCCCCTCGAAAGGAACACATAAAAGAGATAAAATTGAGGTCACATCAAAACCTACCATTGTAAATAAGACCGGATCATTGCAGGTAGAAATTCAAAACCGGACGAATGAATCAATGATTCTAAATAAAGGGATGGTAGTAGCAAATATCGTACCATATGATTTAGTTCCCGAAGATTATATTAAAAGCGATCAGTCAGATCAGGGCCCTTTAAAGGAAACCGACTTTAACTTGACCGGGGTTGAACCGGAATACAGACAAAAATTGTGGAAGGTCCTTAAGGAATTTAGAACTGCGTTTGCGCGAAATTTATCAGACATTGGCTATTGTGAACTGATTCCATTCGAAATTAATATGGCAGATACCACCCCAATTAAAAGCAGGCCGTATCGAACCCCCTTAGCATTAAGAAAAGAGTTATCCAAACAAATTCAAGATCTAATGCAGGCGGGTGTTATCAGTCCGTCAAAATCTGCATTCAGTAGCCCCTGCCATTTCGTGAAAAAGAAATCCGGCGATAGTCGTTTAGTAGTTGACTACCGAAGGCTAAACGAACGCTGTATCATGGATAATTATCAGACACCACGGGTCGAGGATATATTTAGTGAATTAGCAGGTTGCCAACTATTTAGCACGTTTGACCTTCGGGCATCATACCACCAGGTAAAGGTCAGAGAAGATCACCGTGAAAGGACTGCGTTCATTTGCGAGGACGGACTATTTGAATATAACACCATCCCATTTGGCCTCAAGGCAGCTCCGGGATGTTTCCAACGAATTGCAGATGCTATTCTATGTGGGTTGAGGGAGCAAAAGATTTTCTGTTTTATTGACGATGTCCTAATTGCTTCAAATAACGCAGACGAACATCTCGAAAAAATTAAAATTGTACTTGAAAGATTTAGGAGCCATAATATAAAGTTTGCTCCGAGTAAGTGTGTATTCATGAGCAAATCATTATCTTATCTGGGACACACAATTAGCGCGGACGGCGTTTCACCTGACCCACGAAATGTGTACGCAGTCCAGGATTTTGTAATTCCCAAAAACGTAAAGGCAGTCAGACGATATCTGGGGATGTGTGGGTTTTACAGGAGACATATTAAGGATTACGCGGAATTGACTAAACCTCTGACCGATTTGACTAAAACAGGGATAAGATTTAAATGGGGGACGGCAGAACAAAGGGCTTTTGATACCCTGAAAGCAACGTTGTTAGAGATGCCCAGATTAAATTTCCCGGATCCGGAAAAGACATTTTTCTTAGGTTGCGATGCCTCGAATTCATGTATTTCGGCGGCTATCCATCAAGAAGGCGCAGACGGTACCTTACTCCCCATAATGTTCATGTCCCGTAAATTGAAATGTAATGAGTTGGGATACTCCACCATAGAGAAAGAATTATTAGCCATCGTAGAGGGAGTGAACTATTTCCGGGTATATCTCTATGGGAAGAGATTTGTGATTACCAGCGACCACAGACCCCTTACTTATATTCTCAATATCAAAAATCCGAATTCAAGATTAGCAAGGTGGTCATGCAGCTTAGAAGAATTTGACTTTGAAATACAGTATGTAAAGGGAAGCCAAAATTTTGTCCCAGATTTTCTTTCTCGGGATGTTAATTCACTGGAGGTGACTGACAAAGTAGTGGCCGATTTAAAGACAGATCAAGAGAATGACCCTAGGTTAAAACCGATCATAGAAGAGCTAAAAAACGGAATTTCCCGATTGCGAAAGTCAGACGACTCTTACTATGTAGATGAGTTCGGTATTCTAAAACATTACTCAAGACCTAAAAACAATGGTACTAGGGGAGAATACTTGGAACAAGTGGTGGTTCCAGAGAATTGGAGAGCAGAAGTTCTAGAAAAATGCCATGCAGGAATCTCAGGCGGACACCTAAGGTTTGAGAAAACCTATGATAAAGTGAGAAGGGGTTATTTCTGGCCTAATATGTATGCAGACAGTAAAAACTTTGTTCAGACGTGTCACGAATGTTTACGGAGAAGCGGTTTTAAACCTCGGGCCAAGGCAAAATTGGGACGTGTACCACTATGCGAAGTCCCATTTGAAACTATTGGTGTCGATATCGTGGGCCCTCTACCAAGAACGGAAAGGGGTAATAAATATATTTTAACAGTGGTCGACCATTTCACCAGATATGCAGAAGCAATACCTCTTGTCGACACAAAATCAGAAACCCTTATAAATATGCTAATGACACACGTATTTTCGGTCCACGGATTTCCAAATAAGGTGCTGAGCGATCGTGGCGCGAATCTGTTATCTCGCGATTTTGAGGGAATGCTAACAAAATTTGGGATTAAACATCTTAAAACTACAAGTTTTCACCCAGCTGGGAATGCAAAAGTAGAGCGCTTTCACAGAACCCTCGAAGATGCACTAGCAAAATTAGTAGACGATAGTCAAGACAGTTGGGACGTCTTTCTACCACACGTTTTGATAGCTTACCGAAGTGCCACCCACACAGCCACGGGAGATACGCCGTATTTCCTAATTTATGGAAGAGATCCGCGGTTACCGCATGATATAATTCAAACCGAACCAAAATACTCATACTTCCCATATGACGACCATGTTCAAGCTTTATGTAATAGGTTACACCATGCATATCGGATAGTGCGCGAAAATAATTTAAAAGCATGTGAATTACAAGAGAAATACCGGGCTGATCGAGCCGTTAATAAAAATATCCAAGTCGGGTCAAGAGTGTATTTGTACACACCCACTGTTAGGAAAGGGCGGTCGCGGAAATTAGCAAAATTTTCGGTAGGACCCTATAGAGTCATTAAACAACTTTCCGAGGTCAACTTCGAAATCCAAAATATAGCAAGGCCGCGAGATACACAAAGAGTGCACATCGATCGTTTAGCGCTTGCTTTGGATAGGAAGCCATATTTGGAATATAGACCCATTGGAAAGGAGGCGATTGCACCCAACGTAGAAGTAAGCGGGGACAATGAACTCCCCAAATCTTACCCTCCTCCCCCAGAGTCTGTCGAATCCGACGAAGAAACGGTATTTTATGACTTTCCGGTATACTTACCTGACGCAAGAATTGAACCGAGTGGGGATCAAGTCATAGTGCCTCCTGTCACTTCACGAAATATACCCAGTACGTCAACTGGAGCGTCCCGAACGCAACAACCTACTGGAAAAAGGGGCGTTGCGATAGCGAGCGGAGGACCCGCGGCTAATTTACGACCCGCCCCCCCACAGAGAGTTTTAGGGATTTCCGTACAGGGACCCGAAGCGCCCTCAGTTCCGAAAGTAAGTGAAATTCAGGAAGACGAAAATGACACATGGGTGTACCGCAAGATGATGGATTTGGTCAAACCGGACGTGAATGACGACTCGGAGAAAGGGTTTCTAGACAAGCTGGCAGATAAATTGGCACAATCATTCGTGAACGCGCTGAGTTATCGGGAACCTTCCGTCTTACACCAGCCCCAAGAGAGGTGGGAAACGTATGTTTAAAGGCCAAAGAGGTTAGCGGTAGTATAAGCGCACTAGTATAAAGTGAGAATGGTGATAAAGGAAAGGGATGAATGGGAATTTTGGAAATGTATCGTTTAGCAAACGGAAAGGAAAACTTATGAAGAATGAAACATAAGGGGTAGTTCACGGCAACCTAGGAAGAGGTATTATTCGTTTTTTTTGTGTGTTAAGTAAAGTGTGTGTTATATGAACAAACGTAAGAAGGGTGAATGTGGGATTTCAGTTATTTATGTTGGTATCGAATGATTCGGGACGGAGAATTTAGATGGTTAACGAGTAAATAAAAGGGATATTTTGGAGTCAAAGAGTGCAGGGTTACGAATGAAGGTTAGTGAGAACCGGAATAGAAGGTATTGGATCTTAGAAAATATTTAGCTTATGGGTATTAAGCGAGAGGAAGAGAAGATGGTTATAGGAATGCAAATTGGAAGGGATTGAGTTTAGAAGGTATTAAGAGTATGAAGAGTAGTGATAGGAAGACAAGATTTTTTTAAGTAATGCAAAGTACGTGAATGATGAGCGAAAAGTGTAATTAAGAGATGACATGACCAAATGTTAATGATGGCTAATGAATGGTTAAATAAAAGGGAAAAGGGATGGGAAAACAATTGATTAAGGTTGACAAATTGTAATCTTTAAAATGTTGAAATGTTTTTTTTTTTATATTATTATTTAAAACAACGCAATGAACAAAGAGGAGCGAGCGAGTAACGGAAACTGTAACGGGAGAAAATCGTGGCTAATTAACATAATAATGGAGATTAATAAGAATCTACCCAAAATTTTTTTTTTGAGGTATTTGAGTATTGACCCTGAGAAAATGTGGGGTCATGTTTGTTAAAATTATAAAAGAAATAAATGATAAGGGAGCTAAACATAATGTATTATGAGCACTAACAATATTTGAGTGTAAGTCAATTTGAAATGAATGATCAAGATTAATACCAACTAGTCAAAATGTTAATATTAAAATAATGGCTGGGTCACGACTGTAGGTCACTGAGTTATATCAGTAAAAACATTTCCGTTAGTACTAGGATACCTAAATGTTAATTAACGAGAAATTCTTGGCTTAGAATCTGGATATTAGTAATGAATGGTGACCAAGCATTGAGAGGAGTGTAAATAAATGATTACTGGAATGTGTGTAAATAGTAATTGTAGGTAAGGCTAATCGGAAAATTATTATGAGCTAAGAATTAATATTAAAGGTTTGCCTTATGTAACTTGAGGAACATTAAATTAATATTTAAATTGATAACGCGAGTTATAGAAATTTAATTTAAGATTAGGAAAGAGGAGAGTGAATTATATACGTTTATACTTAGTTATATAAACATATATAGATAATTGTGGATACAATGAAATATTGATAGTAACGAAGCATAAGACTATTAAGACTAAGTATTAGCTAGTGTAAGAATATGAAATAAGAAAGTGAAGAATGTACGTGAATATATGCGAATACGTATGAGTAGATGTAAATACGTATATGTAAAGTTAATGAGCATAGATAATTTGACTTTGTAAGGACAAGTATTAGATTGTTAATAATAAGTATGAACTATATAAATATATATATATATATATATATATATATATGATGGTAATTTCAAGTATGTTTTTGTCAAATATGAATTGGATAGATGTAAGTTAAGAATATTGAAATGTGAATTGGATAGATCTAAGTTAAGAATATTGAAATGTGAATTGGATAGATTTAAGTTAAGAATATTGAAATGTGAATGGGATAGATTTAAGTTAAAAATATTGAAATGTGAATTGTATAGATTTAAGTTAAAGAATACTGAATTAGGAGTAGAGAAAATATAATTATGTATATGTAAAGATACGTGTGTGAGGTTATGATGTTAATTATGTATATGTAAAGTTTTATGTGTGATTTTATGATTTTATCAAATGGAATTGTGTAATATAATGTAATAATCAGAGAGATAGAGAGAGAGATCCGTCCACGAGTTTAAGAGTATGCCACTGAAGGCTCCTAGGTATAAGTAATCCTAAATTTTAAAAAAATTAAAATGGGGAATACTGGGTCAGAAAAGAAAAAAAAAGAGTTATTGTTGAATGATAAATGGATGAGATTTCTTACTTTAAGTGTGTATAACAAAGGATCAGACCCGTTATGTGGTCATAATCCTTATCTTTGTTCATATGTTAAATTATATAAGTACTGAAATGACTCTTGACTATTTTGCTTATAAATGTGTACAGGATCAATGATCATGGTGTTGAACAATGATCAGACTCTATACTGCGGCACCCGAGGAAGGGGTGAGTGCAATCAGTTACGATTTTCATGATCACAGGAAGAATAAGTGCTTGGATGCTATCAAATACCTGTCACGAGGGAGCTAGGGGCTACGCCTGTTCAAAGACAACGGTGTTCATCATTACTACGCACCAGCCCGGTGGTAGTAGCTCTCAATTTTCAGAACTATCGGATGTATTCTGAAATAGTAACGGTATGTCCCAAATTTCTAGATGAGCCAGTGTCAGTGATTGGATGTTACGCCTGTGCCCCCCTGGCTAGACTACAGTTCAAAGCCTACTCTACTTGTCGGCCGGGGCGCGTAACGGTACACTTCGAAGTGATTAAAGTTTCAACCCGCGCAATTACGTTGGACACAAAAGCACAAGTGATAACCGTACACTTCCATAGTGAAAAGAGGTGCATTCAAGATAAAATATGTTTGCAAGCACGAACGGTGTCCTCTTGCAAAGTTATAAAATTTTGCCTGGATGAAGGAGCAATTGACTTGGCTCCTCAAAACTATTCGGGATCAGGATACCAGAATACAGCGTTAAAAGAAGCGAAGGGATGGTGGAACTTCCAAGCATTCGCTGGGACTGTCGGATGGACGGTGCTAGCAAAAATCAGTGCTTCACTAATCACCGGACTATTCATCCTCATCTTCGTAGTTTCGACTGTGATTTCCGGATGTTGCCGGAGAATGTGATGAAATCACGATGAAAAGACAATATAAACTCTCACCGTAATCAAAACTGTCCAATATATTGTATATAAAACCTGTATATATATTTCTATCACTCGTTTTAGTAGAATCTTGAGCTCCTCACCCTGGTAAAAGGTGGAGAAAGGGTGGACACAAAGAAGCAGTCACCCGTCATCGGTTCAGCAGAATATGGACCTCCCTTTGCGGAACCAGGAGAAAAGACGAATAGAAAGAGGTTCTTCCCTAGACTGGAAATGAAGAGTGACAGATGAAGATAAATTGTACAGGTAAGGGGATGGTGGTGAGCGATGGTCGAGAGAGAGAGAACCTTTATCGACGAATGGCTTCGTCGATCTCTTTTTTAAAAGGGAACGGTGGACTATTGTTACAGCGGTCAAAATTAAAATCTTGAACGCGTAACTAGATATCGCGTACCTAAGACTTGTTATTCTAACAGCAGCGGCAGATGGCAAATAGTGGAATGTGTTTTTGCTTAAGGCAGGGCCAGGTGCGATATTTTGGTATAAACACCCCTTTCAGTAAGAAAGCACTTAACGCGGGGCGGCTTCGCGATGGAAGAGTCCCAGTGCTATAAAATATAACGTAAGAAAAGGGAATTTATTCCACTGCCTATAAGTATACCTTGCGCAACACTAGTAGAATATGGCTTAGAAATCTGTCCGCAAAGGGGTCAGTGTGAACGCACAATAATGGGGGGTGCTTTAATGGCCTGAGGGAGCGAAATCTCCCACGACCATTTGAGATCGCCAGCAGCTGACGGACCCGCCAGATGGTCAAAGGGGTCGAGAGGTCGTGGGAACGAGAAAGTGTAAACAACAAATCGGGTACTATATATATTGGCCCGAGAGGATATCGCCATTATTATCATTAGACGTACTTACTTAGACGTAGACGTACACTCTCACTTACTTGTAGTTAGATGCGTAGAGTTTTTCAGATGTGAATCGGTGACGACATCCCTGGATCCCTAACTGCCGGATACTCACGCCCCAGGTGCAGCCAAGAGCAGAGCCTTAGTGAAGGTAAGAATTCTCATCCATAATGGGTTTTAAAACGCACTAGTTTGTTAGGAATAATTAGGGGCTAAGATTTGTGACGCGATGTATTTAAATTACGTTTTTCTCTCTCTCTCTATCTCTACCCCGCCATCCTCTTTCCTAGTGAAAGGAAAGGCCCGATTGCTGTCTAATGAACGCCAATGTATACAATGAACATGGAACAAATTGTAGGAATAAATAGGTAGTTTAAGTTTATAATTTCTCTTTATTTAACCATTCACGCTTTACACATCATGCCTATTTACACAGAAAAAGAGCCGCCAATCCGCGAAACCTTTACTTCGCCGATTGAGGTGTCCTCCAAGCAGGTATAGGGACTGTGGCAGTTTGTTTACCCACAGAGCGGAGGGCAGCGGCGTAACATTGTATTAATGTTTTGATTTCATTTGTTTTTCTTTTATCGATTCCATAACATCGACTTTTGTAGATTTTCTTTAACTTGATGATTCGACTTTTGTAGAATTTCTTTAACTTGATGATTCGATTTTTGTATTTTTATCCATATGATTGAATATTTGCTGATTTATACTTTTATTTTGTAGGCTTGTTAGAAAGTTAGGTTTTTCGAGTTACAGCTTCTCACTTTTCTTTCATTGGGCTTCCAAACTATTATATATATATATATATATATATATATAAATATATATATATATATATATATATATATATATATATATATATATATATATATATATATATATATATATATATATATATTATATATATATATATATATATATATATATATATATATATATATATATATATATATATATATATATATATATATATATATATATATATACTCTTTTGCAAAAACAAGAAGCACCATGAATAAAGTGGCTGTTTTTTATTGAAATTAAATATGCGTACTGCTTATACACAGGTAATGAAATGATTACAAGTCAAGACCGCAGGACCCATCAATGGTTAGCAATTGCACATTGAATTTTCAATTCAGTAATTTATGAAACCACCCTTAGTGGCAATGCATGCTTGTATGCATTTAGGTAAGAAGTGGTAAAGTTTCCTAATGTTATCCTGCGATATATTCTCCCAGGCATTCCTCAATTCTTGCTCCAGATCTTCTACATTTCGGGATGTACGAATCTGGCGGTCTAGCATGTCTCATACATGCTCGACTGGCGAAAGATCTGGTGACCATGCTGGCCAAGGAACAGAATCAACAGCACACAGACAGTCCACAGATATGGAAGTCGTATGTGGCGTGGCAATATCTTGTTGGAAAATGTCCCTAGACTGACGTGCAATGAAGGGTAACACAAACGGACTCAGGAATTTTGTCAACATATAATTGAGATGTTAAAGTGGTACGTAAGATGACTAGGGGCGACCTGCTGTCGTAAGAGATAGCATCCTACACCATCACATCAGGGGTAATGGCTGTATGCCTGTGTAAAACAAAGGCTGATTCGACCCGCTGACCCTGGCGCCTACACACAGGTACCGGATGGCCATCTGCTGAAAGACTGAAGAGTGATTCATCGTTAAACACTATGCGATGCCTGTCTGCTGGCAGCCATGAAGCTCAACTACGACACAAATCTAAACGACTCTGTCGATGTTGTGGATTTATGGGCAGACGTCTTAGAGACCGCCGTTAACGTAACCCTACCTCAGCCAAGTGTCGTGAAGTGGTGCAATGTACCACGGGTGGTATGGAAGTGGCTGTAGCACGTAGGATGGCGGACAATGATGCCGTTGGGAAAGATCGGGTCTGTCGTTCAATCATTCGATCTTACCTCGCATTCGTGCACCTTTGGCCTTCCAGAGCCTTCATGCCAGAGCCGCCAATAAGTTCCCTGCAGCAACCATTGCTGCCAGCACCTTTGAATAGCAGTGTCTGTTCCGTGCAATTGGAGGAATATTGTTCGGTACGACCAGCCAGCTTCACGCTTCCCGACTACACGACCACGTTCGAACACGTCTAACTGTCTGTTTATAAGGTCTTCGGCACGTCGTAATGACATTATTGATTATGTCTCCACTGAACTGCAACGCCGATAACGAGCTAAGTAAACCGTCCACATTTTTAACCTGTTTTATAGGATGCCAATTGCGCAGTAGACACGCGTGCTATGACCGAAGTAAACACTCACTGACCTTGCAAATTTAATCTTCTACATACTGATATATAGGAATTTGCATGCGACATTTCAAGATGATCGAATTATTTTATAGGGGTGCTTCGTTTTTTTTCAAGTGAGTTTATATATATATATATATATATATATATATATATATATATATATATATATATATATATATATATATATATATATATATATATATATATATATATATATATACATTATATATATATATATATATATATATAATCACATGTGAAATGCATTTCTGAACCAGTTTTAACGTTAGGACAATATCAACATAAATAAGCACAGATACAAGATACAGCAGCATACAGCTGTTTTGAGGGTGCGCCGTATCCCCTTCGTTATTGCAAGCGAACCAACAGACCCGAATTCCAAAAGAGGAGTGGGCGCAAATGAAATACACAGAGATGATTACATATCCAACACATAGATAAAGAGAGAGCCAATCAGAAAGCAGCAAGAAGAAGAGACCTGTTAATGTGAAAATGAGAGGTTACAACACCAGATTGAAGTGCCAAAACACAACAGAAATATCCGGACAAGACAAATCAAGTCTGAACAAAGGGTAAATGAAACCCAACAAGATGGACAAGAGGTTATAAAGACGCCTTAGGCCTTTTTAGCCTCATGTCCCTAAAATAGGTTCGTAAAAGAGATTAAAAGAAGTGTGTAAAAGAGGTTATATCTCTGACCAAATTCCGTAAATTTTAGCTAATATCTCTATATGTCTTTTTCCTATTCAACTTTTTCATTTTTATCTAATCTACATAACTGAATCTTTGTTTATTTTAACGCTGTTGTCATTTTTACACCGATTTTTACATAAAATACTTTACATATTTTATTACCCTACTATAGTTGGATGTACATTTTTTGAATTTTCAATATGTTAGCTTAACAATTTGTTATCTTACTCTAGTTATTGAAAATATCATCCATAAAGGAAAGTATTTTTGTATATTGTCTATGTATGTGTATATCTACAGGGTTAGCAAGAAATAAATTTCCCACTTCAGAGGGCTCTAGAATGCGTTCAATTGGTCCAAATGAGATAAAATTTGAAATACAGATAATTCAAATGAGGCGCTTGACATTTATTAAATCAAAAATTTTGGTATCAACATTCACCTATAGATGGCGCTATAACACAAATGGTATTTATTTGCATATATTGAAAATGTGAAACATTACTTGCGTTACAGCGCATGCCTAGCAGCATTATTCTTTGGATAAAAAGAAGGCGGATTCAGCACGATCATTAGTTAGTTCTCAGCACATCATGCCAACGTTGCAAGAAAAAGCGCTACTGGTGAAATTGTTCTACCAGAACCAGCAGAACTCCGTTAAAGCTGTAAAAGCATTCCGTCGTATGAAGCAGATACTACGAAGAGGTCCATTGTCTCCATTTGCCCTACGCAAGATGATAAAGAAATTTGAAACAACTAGGCAACTTGGCATTCTTCCAGGTAGAGGACGAAAGTCAATCCAGTCTTTTACCGTCGAAAATGTGGTTACCGCGGTCGTTGAAGCCAGCAGTTATTCGCCGCATGGTAGTGGGAGTGTGCCAGTTGTTTCCCGTGTGTTGGATATGCCGCATTCCACTGTACGAAAAATCTTACGGCGGATTTTGAATTTTTATCCTTACAAAATCAAGCCTGTGGACCTATTGCAGGACTCAGAGGTTCGTAAAACTTTTGCTCTTCAGTACCTTGCTCAAATGGTGATTGACATCAGTTGGGCATGGAACATCCTGTGGACTGACAAAGCCCACTTATGCCTCAATGGGCAAGTTAACATCCCCAATTATCGAATTTGGGCAGCGGAAAACCCTCACGCTATCCAGGAGCAACCCTTGCATCCTGAAAAAGTGACAGTATGGTGTGGTTTTACGACAACCTTTTTCATTGGACAGTATTTTTTTGAAGAGGTAACTGCAACTGGAAACAAAACCTGTTCCGTCACAAAACTACGGTAACGTGATATGACCAAAAGAGTCTGAACACTTTGGATGGCGATATGAAGAACATACTTGAACGCATACTTTCCAGTAAAGTTTCGGTGACTTGTGCATTTAGGGGACCACCAAGATATTGCAAAAGGGGAAAATATATTTAATCACATTGTATCAAAAAAGCTGGAAATGATTTGTAACTTTCACAAAATAGTTAACTGACTTTGTTCAATGTGCATAAGCATTTTTGTAAAGCAAAAAAGTGTTTTCATGAAGATATAAACGTTTCTTTAAAGAAAAACACATTGTGTTACATGTTCAGGCATTTGATGAATGGAGATATCATTTAACTAATGGTTTCAAATTGTACTATCAAAAGGGATGCCAAAATACCAAAGTATTCTCCATACCGAGATCAATCAAAACCATCAGAGATGGCTTTGTAATCACTTATACAGATAAAATCGTGTCTAATTACACATTTACCTGTAAAAAATATTATGTGGAAAATTTACAGAAATGTTACCTAGATCAAGATATGTATACATCAGTATCACATAATAGTAAAACCTTGATCAATCGGATCAAAGCCTTATACAAAAGAATTGGTATAGATCTTAAAACTTTTAAGTTCCCTTATTTGGTGCCTATACCAAAGTTGCATAAGGAACCCGTTAAATTCCGCACTGTCGCCGTGGGATACGGAACTTATTTGACCATTGCTAACTTAAAATTTTTAAATATCCTGAAGCACGTTATGATTCACCTTCAAAAGCAGGGAACAGTTATTAACAAGAACAGCCATGATGCCATTAAAAGACTTAAATTCTGTGACAAGGAATTGCGATTCAGAAGTTATGATTTTCGCGATATTTTCAATAATATTGATATTGCACAACTTTACCTTATATTGAAGGAATTACATGAGGGACGTGATTTAAAAGAGTACATTGCATATCGCAAATATATGGACCTTATCAATCAGGTTTTGAGGGAAAATATACTATTTGACTGAAAATGCTATTATAAACAGATTAAAATAATTTCAATGGGAGGAGGTTGCTCATCATTATTGGCTGACATATATCTCACTAAATATGAGCATGGAACACACCTATTATATAAGATACCGTACATTCGTTATGTTGATAATGTGCTGTATGGATATTATGAAAATGCACTTGTATTGGAATTCGATTTTTACCCCAATAACTTGGAATTGGTTGAAAATAAAAGTGCAGAGGATAGATCGGTGAATTTTTTAGATATCACCATTAAGTACAATACTGGAAATGGAATTTATACGTATCTACACGACAAAAGAACACTTATGGAATAAAAGTTAACCATATCATATCAATTGGAAAACGAACCTTTCAAGATTTATTTTTAAAAATATACTTTTGGGACATTTCAAAAGAAACCAATTTGCAACACTTTAGCAAAGGACTGCATATCCAGTAACAAGGGGATAATATTAGAAGCTTTAAGAAATAATTACCCAGTTAATTTCCTGAAGAAATATTATAATTCATTTTTCAACGATAAAAATGAAGCAAATTCATTCAAAAAGGATTTTACTGAATTGGGATAGTTTCTGCATATCACTTGAAGACTTGCACATGCGCATCATTACTTATATGAGATTTAGCGTTTCTTCATTTGTACGTTTATTGATTTCCATTCTCGGTGGTATCTTTCTCTATGTTCGGGTGCTTCTGACTAGGCACGTATGGGGGATCAACCTTTGCAATGCATTGGTTCCGTGAGCGTTTGTCCGGGCTGGAAAAGCAGCTTTAAACGGGATTGAGGAGTCGCAATCCTCCGCTGCCATTATATGCATTGTATTTGGTTTCCCCTCCCTTGAACTTGATCCTCTTTTTTTATTTCAATTACATATATATGTGTCTGTGTGTGTGTGTATATATGTGTGTGCACCTATTGCAGGACGGAGACTCAGAGGTTCGTAAAACTTTTGCATTTCAGTACCTTGCTCGAACGGTGGTTGACGTCAGTTGGGCATGGGACATCCTGTGGACTGACGAAGCCCGCTTTTGTCTCAATGCGCAAGTTAACACCCACAATTGTCGAATTTGAGCAGCGGGAAACCCTCACGCTATCCAGGAGCAACCCTTGCATCCTGAAAAAGTGACAGTATGGTGTGGTTTTACGACAACCTTTTTCATTGAACAGTATTTTTTTGAAGAGGTAACTGAAACTGTGGAATCAAAACCTGTTCCGTCACAAGACTACGGTACCGTGATATGACCAAAAGTATCTGAACACGTTGGATGGCGATATGAAGAACATACTTGAACGCACACTTTCCAGTAAAGTTTCGGTGACTTGTGCATTTAGGGGACCACCCAGATATCGCAAAAGGGGAAAATATATTTAATCACATTGTATCAAAAAAGCTGGAAATGATTTGTAACTTTCACAAAATAGTTAACTGGCTTTGTTCAATGTGCATAAGCATTTTTGTAAAACAAAAATGTATTTTCATGAAGATATATAAACGTTTCTTTAAAAAAAAATGTTACATGTTTTTTGCTTACAATATCCATAGGTTTCAATTAAATGTCACGAAACTTACAGAACATTTGTCAACGTCCAAAAAAAAAACCATATACCTCAATTGAAAATTAAAGCATTGAATATACGATGAGATATAAGCATTTGAAGAAACTAAGTTTTTACTGCGCAGGCGCGAAACATAGCAATAGTTTTCTTTCATGATTTTGTAGTGAATACTGTAGGGCATCTTCTATTAGAAAAATCCACTGGAATATCGTGAAAATTCACAAATATATCGACGATATAATGATAAGTTTTCTCTGACTCTCTGAAAGTACCTGGATTATAAGGGGGGTTCCACAAATTGACATTTTACAAATTCGTCGAACACCCTTGTTCTGAAAGTGAACTAGTCCAATTTTATGCAAATAATGATCACAAGTCTCCGGGCACCCCTGTAAGTGGTGGATTCTGCAAATGACGTCAAATTTCTAGCTTTCAGATAAGTATAAAAGAAGTCAGACGAGTTAACAAATGTAATTTCAAAGCCAGAAAAGTAAAATCGTAGGAAAACGCGAGCTAAATGAGTTTTAACGTGGTGAAGTGATTGGTTGTCACTGCTGTGGAAAATATGTTCGTGAGATTTCTGTCTTGTACGAGTGGCCCGTTCCATCGTAAATGATGTTATCGTGAAATGGAAAAGTACAGGTGCTGCAACTATGCATGCACGACCTGGTCAACCACTAAGTCTAGTAAAAAGCGCCGCAGAGTGCTGAAGAAAGTTGTTAAAGCGAACCGCATGCAATCGGCGGAAATAGTTTGTTCGAAATTTCAGGAAGCCTCTGGATGCAACGTCAACACAATGACAGTTCGTCGAGGACTGCGAAATCTTAGTTTTCATGATCGAGCAACTGCATATAAACCAAGAATTTACGCAACCAATGCCAAGCTTCTATTACAGTGGGGCAAAGCGCGCAAAAAATGGAGCCTTGAGCAATGGCGTCAAGCGTTATGGAGCGGTAAATCACAGTACACTCTCTGGAAATTTAATCGTAGAGTCTGGGTCTGAAAAATGCCGGGTGAACGACTTTTATGTGAGTGTATTGTGCCGCAAGTTAAGTTTGGTGGTAGAAGCGCAATGGTTTAGGGCTGTTTTTTTCTTGTTTGGGCTTGACCCTCTTATTCCTGTGAAGGGAACTCTGAAGACAGAAGGATATCTTGACATTTTGGACAATCCCATGCTGCCTGCATTGATGCAACTTTTTGGAGAGGGCCCATTCTTGTTTCAACAAGATCGTGCTCTTGCCACAAAGAACGGGTTGTGCAGAGCCAGTTTGCTGATATAGATGTTGAGAAATTGTACTGGCCTGCCTATAGTCCTGACCTCAAACCTATAGAACACACATGGGTTGAATTGGAATGTCGACTGCGAACTAGGTCAACACGCCCCACATCGGCGACAGAGCTGACTAGTATTCCTTTAAAAGAATGGCGTGCAATTCCTACTGCAACATTCCAGAAACTAGTGTATAGCCTCCCTAATGGAGTTGCTGCCGTCATTGCAGCAAAAGGTAGCCCCACTTCATACTAATTTGTGACTTTTTTGAAGAAGAAGCAAAACATACATGTATCCGGATAGTTTTGATCAGATCTTGAAGATCGTAGAAGTTACCCTACACTATTGACTACAAAATCATGAAAGAAAAGTATTGCTATGTTTTGCGCCTGACAGTAAAATCTTAGTTTCTTCAAATGCTTATATATCTTCGTATATTTAATGCTTTAATTTTCAATTGAAGTATAATATTTTACTTGGACGTTGACAAATGTTCTGCAAGTTTCGTGAAATTTGATTGAAACTTATAATGTAAGCAAAAAACATGTAACAATTTTTTTTTTTTTAAGAAACATTTATATCTTCATGAATATACGTTTTTGTTTTACGAAAATGCTTATACACATTGAACAAAGCCAGTTAACTATTTTGTGAAAGTTACAAATCATTTCCAGCTTTTTATGATACAGGATGATCAAATATATTTTCCCCCTTTTTCAATATCTTCGTGGTCCCCTAAATGTACATCAACGAAACTTTCCAGGAAAGTTTGCTTTCAAGCCTGTTCTTCACATCGTCAAAGTTACAGAACACTTCGCCAAGTATTTGTACAGAAATTCGAAAAACGTTCTAACATCCAGAGTGTCCGGATACTTTTGATAATATAGTGTTTATTGAATTTATGTATCTGTGTAATGTTTTTCAATGTTTTTCCCGGTCGTCCCTTGTAACTGCTTTATGCCCTTTGGTTGAGGTGGGCGGTCTGGGTTTTAAATAAAAATATTTTACCTTGAAATACGATTATGATCGATTTTCACACAAATGTTTTCCTCACCCATTGATGTTTCCATCTTAGCATCAACGGAAAGACCGGAAAACCTTCTTTCTAACGATCTTTGAACGAAATCCGTAATACAATTCCTTCAGATATATTTAGTCATTTTTAAATACATCGGAATAAGCATGTTTCATTTTTACTTTTCTTATATACATAATGTATAAGGAAAGTATTGTGACGGGGTCGAAAATTCGAATTCGAGTTTTCGACGGGAGAGCACGTTTCAAGCATCCCTGATCACGAATCGAGCATTTTTGAAGTGATATCTGTGTGTGCGTGCGTGTGTGTGTGTGTGTGTGTCAGTAAGTCTGTGGAGACGATATCTTACGAATGAATGAGCGATTAGAATGAAATTTGGTACAAAAATCACAAACCGTGAATATTGGAAGCCTATTGTTTTAAAACACAATCGAATGTGCAGAACCCCTCAAAAGTTTCGAGTGAAATTTTGAAAACATCATCAAAACATCAAAACCTTTAATAAAGTTACGCAAATAGGCATTTCTTATGTATTTTTTCTTTAGAAAACAATTGACATAAACTTTAGAACGCTAGCATGAACCGCTCTCGAGATATTCCACTTTTTTTAAAATAATTTATCAAAACATCCCATAAATAAAAAAATATTAACTGTTAAGAAACATGTTCACTTTCCATATGTAATATTTATGCCATAAATTTGGTGACATCATTCTCGTGGATCTATCTCGTTCCATTCACGAGAAAAGATACTTTGAATAATACTTTTGTATTTGAACGCCAATAGTCATTTATCCGTTTTAAGAATAACTTATTTTTCAGTCCATAACGCTTAGCGAGATCTTGGCGACAAATTTAGAGGAACGTCGCCAAAATAGCGACATTTTTAAATGTTGCCAAATTAACAAAAACCTCGCCAAATGGATAAAAGTGATGCTAAATCAATTAAAATGACGACTCATTGAAGAAAATTCAATATCTTAGAAAGAATATAAGTATCTACTATAAAAATAACATTATTTTTATATGTAAAAGTAGTAAATTCATTGCATTATATAAGGAATGCCATGTTCTGCTCGCATCAGATTTTTTTATTTTCTTATTTCTCCCTATCCGAGGAAGGAAGTTTAGCTCAATTCTATAATTTTGCAATAATATGAATGTTTATCTTCGCATTCTAATAAAAGTTATTACTTTTTGAAACTGTATGTTTTTTAATTTCTGCTAATTTTCAACAAAATGCATAAAAATCAGGATTTCTGATTCCATTTATTATCAATATTGCTATGGGCAATAGTAAAAATTTGTGGGCATGCATGCAAAATTTATGCGCACGTTACCATACATACGTTGAAATTAAAAATATTTGGATTAAAGCGAAAGGGGTTAATGATTTTGGTTAAAAACAGGCTATTTATAAATTGGGTGGTTATGTTTGTATCTGTATTATTTGCATAACGGGTGATTATTAACACCCGGGCAATGGCGGGAAATTCACTCCTGTACGCAATAAATCATTCAAAGAAAATTATGCTCTTAACGACAATGCACGAAATTACCCGTAAAATGGAAATGAATTTTAACCACATTTCACGAAATCAAAATTCTTAGCATATTCAAATGGCTAGTTTTATATGCTGTGATATGCATTCTCCACTTCATTCATGCACACAAACATCTATCATTAGAATTCAATCTGGGAACACTATGCAACTGCCGGCTTTCGCATTCTAATCCATTTCGAATTCCATGTAGATATTCCTATCACATCAAATTCAGAACCCGGATTTAATTCTGAACATTTACCCGAACTGAACAACGATGACGAAATTGCGATTATACAATTCTTGATACATTTTTTTGAAGGAAAAAATAATTACTAGAGACAAGTATATAAGGCTCTCAAAAGCATAATATTTAACACTTTTATTGAAAAAAGAATGTTGTAACTTTATTTTTGAAGTTTAATTTTGTTTAACAATGAACGATATTTGGAGTAAAAAATAGTCGAAAATTCAATCAAAAATTGACTTAAGCAGGTTCATTTCCGTTGTCGATACTATATTCAAGGGGAAACTACCGGCTCCATTATGTTCTGTCGATAATATATGTGTGCAAAGTTTCAGCCTCCTAGACAGTGATTCTAAGACTTTTTGGTCACACGCAAGACATCCTTTCACACTTAAAAACTATAGGGAACTAACTACAACTAGTGACTTTAACTGATGACCTCATTTAACTGATGACTCCCCCGCTTTCATTTACTGGTAAACATACTCCTAACATAAAACGATACGGTCAAATATAATTACAATACAAGAGAGTATTAATAAATATAATTACAATATAAAACAGTACTAACAAATATTTTATTTAATTTACATTGGATACATAATTTACATTGGATACATTATGCTCTTAACGACAATGCACGAAATTGCCTGTAAAGTGGAAATGAATTTTAACCACATTCCATGAAATCAAAATTCTTAGCGTATTCAAATGACTTTTATATGTTGTGATATGCATTCTCCACTTCATTCATGCACACAAACATCTATCATTAGAATTCAATCTGGGAACACTATGCCACTGCCTGGTTTCGCATTCTAATCCATTTCGAATTCCATGTAGATTTGGACTTTCTGTTCACATCAAATTCAGCTCCCGGATTTAATTCTGAACATTTACCCGAACTGAACAACGATGACGAAATTTCGATTATACAATTCTTGATACATTTTCGTGAAGGAAAAAATTATTACTAGAGACAAGTATATAAGGCTCTCAAAAGCATAATATTTAACACTTTTATTGAAAAAAGAATGTTGTAACTTTATTTTTGAAGTTTAATTTTGTTTAACAATGTACGATACTTGGAGTAAAAAATAGTCATAAATTCAATCGAAAATTGACTTAAGCAGGTTTAATTCCGTTGTCGATACTATATTCAAGAGAAAATTACCGGCTCCGTTATGTTCTGTCGATAATATAAGTGTGCAAAGTTTCAGCCTCCTACGACAGTGATTCCAAGACTTTTTGGTCACACACAAGACATCCTTTCACACTTAAAAATTATAGGGAACTAACTACAACTAGTGGCTTTAACTGATGACCTCATTTAACTGATGACTCCCCCGCTTTCATTTACTGGTATACATACTCCTAGCATAAAACGATACTGTCAAATATAATAATATAAAAGACTACTAATAAATATAATTACAATATAAAAGAGTACTAATAAACATAATTGCAATATAAAATAGTACTAATAAATATAATTACAATATGAAACAGTACTAACAAATATTTTATTTAATTTAAATAGGATGCATATAATATTGATTTAAAATAATTCTTTTAAAATGAATTAAGAATATTGATGCATCTTCAGATGAAATATAACAAATAAATATCTCAATAAACTAAAATAAAAATATTGCAAAAGAAGCACCTAGCAAATTATGTGTTTATTATAGGGCCCGATTTAGCCTAACTGGGGCCTTGAGCAGACTTTCCTCCGGGGTCATCAAATCCAGAAAAATAATAAAAATAATTTGTGTAATTTATGAAATTCAGATATGTACTATTTTTCTCATTACTTGAAACATGTAATTCCTCGAGAAAAAATCTGAAAGAAAATTGAAATAAATAATGAAGCAAAGCGCAAGATAAATCTATTTTTAGTGTTCTATAGTCAAAATTAGACCCCCACTCTACCCCATCCTATTGACGAGGGTTTTGTACGTATGTAACTCCCAGGGTCGCTGACGGAGGGAGGAGGCAAAAGGATATACGGCATAGGGAGCTTGGTCCATGTAAATAGTGTATGAGAAAGTTAATCATAATATTAAATATGATGTAAGGGGTTGGGGCAAAAAATTGTGTTTACGACACTGGTAATCCTAACTTTTTTTAATTTGCTTTTAGTAGATTTTGAATTTTAAAATACTTCTAGGCAAATAATGTTATTGGAACTTCGTTTAATTACGATATAATTTTTGTGAAAAAAGCAAAATGTAAAATTAAAGCATCCAGGTGCATTTTACATAACTTAGATAAACACTATATACGACACCAAAATCATCAAGATAGAACCGTTTCATAAATGAATTCTGCATAGGTACATATTTTCATTTTGCTTTGCAGTGTTTTCATCTGTTCCACTTCGTTCCATGTGCCCTCTAGGAAATGTTTATTTCAGCTTTTAGCTAATTTTAGAAAAAAAGATTGGTTAGATGTGCCTTTGATAAACCATACTTGTTTAACTTTTCCCTCTGTTCTATCGCTACGCGCATGCGCACTCTAGTTTGGAGATTCAAAAGAAAATTCCAAGTCCTTTACATTGTGGATAGATTTCTCTCCCCAGACGCTTGTGAGGAGCACTCAGGAAGGTAGTGGGGGAGATCTCCCCTTGCCCTACAGAGAGCAATTCTCTGTTCGAGCTCTTTTAAATGCTACTAAATAGGCTGGGAGGGGGGGGGGGATCATGTCCTGCGAAAAATTGTGTTAACAGAAAACGTGTTGTTTTAATTTCTGTTGACACTTTCAGAAAAAATATATATGCCTCTCTCTCAAATTCTTTAATACCCCATTCTTCTTGCCAGTTTTCCAGCATCGCTATGCGCCGATCAGTTTTCAGAGATGAGTAAGGCAAAATTCAGTGTATTACCTTTCGCAACTCGCCATGCTAGAACATTGTACAACTTAATAGCCAATTCCTTGTTATGTAATGGTTGTCAATACAGCTCTCTGTGAAACAATTAATACATTAAAATTATGATTACTTGTTAAGCAATTTACTAACAATTGCTTTGTGTCTAAAATCAAACTCACCAATACATACATGTTATAAGAGCTTTCAATCATACTCAATATAATGTTCAAAGAATACCAGGCTTATACGTGTAGATAAGACTACTGCTAATGTAATAAATATTAAAATAACTACATTAAGAGAAATATATAACACAATACAATGGTGTCGCCCGGTTTTAAAGGCAGGTAACAGACTTCTTCATTAGGACACCCAAGAAGCGCAACCTTCATTCGTGAGGGTTAAATGACATCTCCAGTGTCGCCAAATTGAGATGCTGATTGGGTTCTCACGAGTGGATGTGTGTCCTGACAAAGAAATATGTTTTTTGCTTTCGAAACCGTTTATTTTTTGTGATGTATATTACTCTTAAAGAAGTTATTTTAATTTTAAAATTATGATTATGCCATATAATGAATCCAATGGTGCTGAGAGTGAAAATAGAATCTAAGCACATCTGACATTCTTTAAATAAAAATTCCGTGCGAATTCTAAAATTCAGTTTTGTATGCTGTGATATGCATTTTCTCGTCCATTCATGCATGTAAACCTCCATCATTGGAATTCAAAGGGGGAACAAGCAATATACAATTCTCAGATTTCGTATTCTAATCAGTTTCGAATTTCATGCAGTTATGAACTTTACGTTCACATTTCCTTTAGTTATAGGATTTAATTCTGCACATTTAACCTTATTGAACTGCGATGAGGAGATTGCACTTTCACAACTCCTGATACAATTCAGTACAGGAACAGACAATTATTGAAAATAATATGTAAAATAAATGTTTTAACTGCCACGTGTGTTAAAAGTAATTTATTTTTACTTCCTCATTCGTAGTACTGAGAAAGTATTATTTTTACGAAAATGTAAGATTTCGAGATTTTGATGCCAGTATATGCTTTAAGAACTCCAAAATAAGTTTTGACTATTTTTGGAATGATACCCGTCTATCTGTTGGGGGTCAAATTCCTGTGTATACAATAGCTGCCACAAAAATATATGAATTTGCACAAAAGAGATTTTGATGCCAGTATATGCTTTAAAAACTCCAGAATATGTTTTGACTATTTTTGAAATGATACCCGTCTATCTGTCTGGGGTCAAATTCTTGTGTATACAATAGCTGCCACAAAAATATATGAATTTGCACAAAACTTTATATTAGGCCTTGTTAGCGAAAAATGTATGACTATATAGATTTTTTAAATCGAGCGAAACCCAAATTTTTATATTTTCTTAACATGGCCACATAGAACAAAATTTGACATAATCATGCATAAAAGGTGTTATTTACTGCTCAATGATCAAGAAACTTAATAGTTTCAATAACTATAGTGAAAAATAGCCGCGATACATATCTTGTGTTCGTGATGTCATTAGCCCCATCGAGGGGGGAGGAGAAGTTACCCCCGTAGGATATATTATCACATTTTGTATAAATTGAAATATATTTCTATTCCTTTGCAATGAAGTGTAACATACTATGACTGTGATCATTTGGAACAACGATACAGATTGTTTAATTATTTCCTTGTAACATTTGTTACAAAGAAATCACAAGCTGTTTAAAAAGGATTATGGTATGAGAAAGTTAAGCTCCAATTGTACACACCAAGTATACCCAAGATGGTTTTCTTCTGTCACCTAGGCACACTCTCTTAATTTTTCTATCATCACTTGCAGTTGTGCACCTTTCCCTGATTTAAAGAGTCTGGTTTTGCAGTGACTGAATCTCCTTATATCCCTTCAAAAATTTAGAATTGCCACCTTTGGTTAAGTTTTCCCCAATATATTTTCTAATGTCTTTATAACTGTAGCCTTGTCCACTTAATAGTACTATTTTACTTCAATTTCTGTGTGACTAGTCAATTCTTTGCACCTTTCTTTAATTTTATTACGCTTCACATGCTCACTAAATCGAAGAACACAAAACAACCCAACCAACTTGATAGCAATCACATAACACACTGATAAATGTTCTGTGACCTGTTGGCTCATTGCCAAAACAAGATGACACCTGATTGGCTCTCTGAACACTCATGCTCATTGGCTACATTCAAATGAGGGAAAACTACTTCATGTAAACCTAAGCAAGTAGTGCTACTTTTATCGGGTTTTTTGGCTATAACTTTTGATAGAATACAGATAAGTAAACAAATGTTATTGACTTACAATCTTGATTAAATTATCTTTCATTGATATATATATATATATATATTATGTATTGGAAGGAAAAAAAGTGGTGTTATGAGCCATGAATCCTCAAAAATACACTTTTTTTCAAAGGTATCCACAATTCTGAATTCTGGTCACTACAGTATATATATACAATATATATATATATATATATATATATATATATATATATATTTATATATATATATATATATATATATATATACATATACATATATATATATATATATATATGTATGTTGTTGTTACTTATTCCCCCGTCGTAAAGGAGCGCCTAAGCACCACGTTCACTAGACCCCTGGTCCCATAGCGAAGGGGAGAAATTTGCAGCTTCACTTTTTATTGAGGCACCTCAAGGGCGGAAGTCTGACTCTGCCTCGACAACACAACATCCATGCTTTGACCCCACAACCCGGCAATCCAGCGATCAGACGGAAACACTTGCCCCTAACCGCTCGACCACCAAATCGGCATATATAAATATATATATATATATATATATATATATATATATATATATATATATATATATATATATATAAAATATATAATATAAAGAAAGTGGATTATCAGAAATATATATATATATTTATATATATATATATATATATATATATATTTATATATTTATATATATATATATATATAAGAAGATCAAGAAAGATCGAGAGGTGATATAAGTGCCAACAGGGAAATAACAAATGGCCAAGGGGGATTGTGATCCCTTGTTCCCGTTTATAGCCAGCTATTACTCCTGAGGAAACACTCACGGAACCGTTACGTGCCTGTGGCCATATTTCCATGGAACGCCAAAGCAAAAGATGTATGCCAGAAATGAATGCATGGACTGAGTAGAGAAAATTTTTTTTTGGATTGAGACAGGTTGAAATAAGAAGTTAAACCGAATGACAGATCATTCAGCAATTCAAATATAAAGTGCCGAGCGATTCGCTGCGTTGCCATTATATTATATAAAATAGGTGTTGCCAATATCACTATCAAATGCATTAATTTCCTTGCAGTGCAATGCATTATAGTGGTGTTTGAGGTATCCTATTGGATAGTGCTGGTTCAACGCTTCCTTTAAGAATTTTGTATCACTTTTGATACGATCATCCTTATAAGTATGCAATCTTGAGTTTCGTAGAAAATTATTTCTAACGATAACGCGGAAAATATTGGCGCTCAAGTTCGATTTCCAATCGATGATGTAATTAATGTTTATATCAAAATAATTTCTTTTATCATATAGCTTTGTATATATTTCTTCATTTTCAGTGAAATTGATACATAGATCAAGATAACTAATCTCACTATGTGAATCTTTTTAGTTTCCGTTAATTCCAGATTTGATGGATAGAAACTGAAATCGAAATCAGAGGTGTTTTCAATACAACCAAAAAGAATGTCATCCATAAATCTAAAATAAGGTATTTCATTTAGAATAAAAGTACCTGCTTCGTACTTGTTAAGGTAGAGATTCGCTAACATTGAGGAGCATCCTCCCCCCATAGGGATACCTTTTATTTGTTGATAGAAATCTTTACCATTATTTTGAATATTCTCATATAATACTATGTTCAATATAGCCTTATATTTGTGCAGTTCTATGTATTTTCGCATATTGTAGGTGCTATGGATCTCTAACATAATATCGAAGAGGTCGTCTAAATTGATGTTATTGGATAGGTCCTTGAAATTAAAGCTCTTGTATATTAAATTTACGGGTTGATTATGCAATCTAGTAATCACATCCGTGCTGTTTTTTACCATGATTGAGCCCTTTTTCAATATCTTTTTCATGATTGGTTTTAACAGTATAAGAAGCTTCGAATTAGCTTGAGTCAAATATGTTTTAAATCCCACTGTCACTGGACGAAACTTAACAGGAGACTTGTGAAGTTTTGGAATAAGAACCAGGTATGAAAATCTGGTATGTTTGATCTCTAATCCAACGCGTTTATACAAGGCGCGTATTTTATTTTCAATTTCCCGCTGAGGCACTTTCAGCAAGTTATACATTTCATCATTGTTGTAATTTTTCTGCAGGATCTCAATTTAGTATTTCATACATGTAAATGAATAATTTGACGTCATCTTATCTGTATACGTAATAGCGTAATTTTTGACAACTTGATCCAGAATGTTTTTATTTACTTTGTATTTTTCAAATTTTTTATATGCAATGTGATAGTAATAGTTAAAATCCATTATTATATGATGACGCCATTCATTAAAAGTAGATAATGGCAGACTGTACTTTATAGCCAGTTTGTATATAAACGCGTTGAGTTCTTGACTAAAAAACCTGTCTATATTGTAAAAATCTTGGGTGCGATATTTCGTACCCAGTTTTAAAATTGTCCTAAAATCTGTGTCCTCTATTAGATCCATATTGCCGGTAATGATGTGCCGTGGTCTTTATTAACGTAGTCGCTTGAAGTGCACTTGCATATTGAGTTGGCAAATAGGTGCATATTCCTGCCTATGTTATTATAATTAAAAATACTACGTCCAAGTGTTTTTAAATACCGATGTGTAACAGAGACTGCTGTGTTTGAGAGTGGCAATAGCTGATCATGAGTGCGTAGATATTTTTTAAAAGGTATATAATTGTAACCTTTGTTTTTAAAGTTGGTAATAAAATATTCTTTTTTAGTTGGTTTGCGATCGGCATTATCTAGTTGAATATGATACATTTCAGCCCGTAGTTTTATTATGTCCAGAAGTATAGCATAATTGGTTGTTGCATAGGGCTGGTTTTTCCGATGTTCAGTCATATTTTCCTTTTTACAAATATTCCAGATACGTTTAATGTATCTTTTACGAATACCGAATGCAACGTTTTTTATCCAACTTGTTCTGATTGCATTAAAAGACGCCATTTTTATAATGAAGGCTTCCAGCTTTACTAGTGTGTCATTATATATTATACCTTTATTATTACCACCTCGTTTCCATCTTGTTATTTTCCGTTGAGTTGAATTCTTCATTACTGCTTGAGTATTGCTGTTTCTGAAGTACTCTATGTTATGTATATGGTTGAAATTGATTGAATTAAGTCCATAAGGAAAACTGGTACAAAACTGTCGAATTTGTACATTCTCCCACCATAAACGTTCTTCTGAATTAGGCACAATATCCAAAATTTTTACAGTAATAGCCTCAAAGCCATGCCCTTTAAAGTGGCTTATCTCCAAATTCGTATTTTGTGAATCATTACTTTTGTATTTATTAATTTGACTCCTATGTAGATTGATTCGTAGGTTAAGGGAGTTTTTTGTTTGACCTATATATTGCATATTACAGTGACCACAGGTTATACACTATATGCAATTATAAGTTTTACAGAACAGATGATAGGTATTTTTTTCGCAAGGGATTTGTTCAGATGCTGCAACAGAGCAGAGTTTACAGCGACGAGATTTACACTTGTTAAATTTATAGGAAACAATTCCGCCAAATTTGTAGAGCTTTGCGGTGTCTTCGTACTTAGGGGATTGGACTACGTCTTCATTGTTTATTTCATCAGGACTGACATCTGATACGTGATTTACATTTTTTATAGTATCAATCGGTTTTAAACTGGTCGGCCGAAAATAGTGCATAATAGTATTCATCCGTGGGTAGCAGTATATCGATCTCACAGTTTAAGCATATTTACTGTGATACCGGGCACATATATAAAAATCATATATTTTTGCCAGTCGCTAATTTCGTATTTTATAATCATTTCATAAAAGTCAATATATTTATACTCATATTGAGGAGTGTGGAAACATAGATACATGAAGATATGTGTTGCATCCATTACATCAAAGCATATTTAGCATCGAGATAGCCTACAGATAATAGCAAAGAACGTCAATGTATACATGAGCCAGATACCAGTTTATACCGAGGTGAGATTTTTCACAATTTATTACATTTGTTTGCCTAATAGCCTGTGCAATACTAAAACATATCCACGCAAAGTCATTAGATTTGTATATATATCGATTCACATTAGAGTAGAATCACGTTAAAGGATTAAAAATATTTAAATATACAACATTTAAAAATATAAAATATTTAAAGTACAATATTACACATCATCATAATACTAAAATACACATGTACAGTGCAAGATTTAAAAAACTTCCAAAAGGGACAGCCATTTATAATTACCCAATTTGGTTTGTAAGGGCATCAAATCCTTTCAAAAGAACGTGTAGCCCAAATTCCATATCACACTAACACTAGCTATTCGAAAGAAGCAAACTTTGTTTCAAAATTGCCGCTAAGTAGAAAACAAACTCCAAGTCCATTGCCTTTACACTTCCATCACACAAAACACAGTTACAACACACGGAAGACCACACCAACAGGGTAGCAGTCCGAGAGGTACCCCATAATGATGAATTTTATAACCAAGTTGAAATACGGATGCGCAATGCTGCATGTTCGCATTTCAAGATAAATATTGTAAATAACAAAGTACGAAACATACCCGATTGTAAACTAATAGAAATTGCCAAGTCATATAGGCGCAATGCAGCTCTATTAATGTCTTGTATATAAAGAAGATAAAAAAAGATCTAGAGGTGATATAAGTGCCAACAGGGAAATAACAAATGGCCAAGGGGGATTGTGACCCCTTGTTCCCGTTTATAGCCAGCTAATACTCCTGAGGAAACACTCACGGAACCGTTACGTGCCTGTGGCCATATTTCCTTGGAACGTCAAAGCAAAAGACGTATGCCAGAAGTGAATGCATGGACTGAGTGGAGATTTTTACTATATAGACAAGTTTTTTAGTCAAGAACTCAACGCGTTTATATACAAACTGGCTATAAAGTACAGTCTGTCATTATCTACTTTTAATGAATGGCGTCATATCATATAATAATGGATTTTGACTATTACTATCACATTGCATATAAAGAATTTGAAAAATACAAAGTAAATAAAAACATTCTGGATCAAGTTGTCAAAAATTACGCTATTACATATACAGATAAGATGACGTCAGATTATACATTTACATGTATGCAATACTATATTGAGATCCTGCAGAAAAATTACAACAATGGTGAGATGTATAACTTGTTGAAAGTGCCTCAGCGGGAAATTGAAAATAAAATACGCGCCTTGTATAAACGTGCTGGATTAGAGATCAAACATACCAGATTTCCATACCTGGTTCTTATTCCAAAACTTCACAAGTCTCCTGTTAAGTTTCGTCCAGTGACAGTGGGATTTAAAACATACTTGACTCAAGCTAATTCGAAGCTTCTTTTATTGTTAAAACCAATCATGAAGAAGATATTGAAAAAGGGCTCAATCATTGTTAAAACCAATCATGAAGAAGATATTGAAAACGGGCTCAATCATGGTAAAAAACAGTACGGATGTGATTACCAGATGGCGTAATCAACCCGTAAATTTAATATACAAGAGCTTTGGTTTCAAGGAGCTATTCAATAACATCAATTTAGACGACCTCTTCGATATTATGGATTCTCAATTGTGTATATCCGTTAAATACTTCAAATATCGATATATTGTGTCATTGCATTAAAGTATATACGTAATATGTAGGGAAAGTAAAAATTTGAATCGGTGCAAAGATTGAATATTTCAGAAACTTTAAAATACTAAATTTAAGAATGAGATATATTAACCATATGCCAATATACATGACACGTCGAATGCCATTTACTGATTTATTAAAAATGGGCTTTATTGGTGACCAGCTAAGTACTTTAAACGCTTATCGCAAACTCACAGATGAAAAAATTACTTGAAGTGGGATATAAAAATTTGAGTTTAAAAAAAGATACATTTATGTGAAATTGCCGTATATTTTATCTTGGTTTCGTATGTACAGGGAATATGAGAGAAATGATTGGAAGATTTTTGAAAAACAAATAAAAATGGACTGCTAAAAATGTTTTCAAATATTATATTCTTTAATGAATATATTTTTGAAGCAATAGATTCAGGCGACTTTGTCTTAAATGTCATATTGCATTATTTTCGAACACATTTCGAGTTCTGTAAAGGTAAAATAACACAATGTATAATTAGTCTATACTGTAAAACATTACTTTACACTTTCCTATTTATAGGAAGAGAAAATGGCCCTTTCTTTCTGTTCAAAAATCTTTCCGATCGAAGGAATTCCTTAACAAGAGAATTCCTTCCTACACAGGCAAATACATAGAGTTAATAAGGGAAACCGATGCAAGCTGATACATTCTTTAGATATTAATATTTCAATTTTTGTACTTGCTTTAATTTTTTTTTTAAATATCAAAATGTTTTTCGTATTTTCCTCTATTATTTGCGCCAATTAAAATTTATAAGGGATAAGCATGAAAAATTATTTAGTTTGCCAAGTGCAAACATAAAAAAGTGGTGTTATATATATATATTTTTTTTTGCAATGTACCGGCTCTCCGGGAGTGTTGTCGCGACGCAAAGTATGCTTAACCGGGGTGAGGGGGTCACAACCCCCCCCCCGGCCATCTTTTGGTACATTGCTTCCATCCATACCTCTTTACATTTTGAAAAAAAATATATATATATACACACACACACACATATATATATATATATATATATATATATATATATATATATATATATATACACATATATATACACACACACATATATATATATATATATATATATTATTTCATCTCTTAGAGCTTCATTTCGAATATATTTCTTATAGATTGTTCATAAGATTATGGATGAAAATAATTAATAGCATGCAACTGGTTCAAACAGTTAGTATAAGGGAAATTAAGTAGCACATTTAACCGCAAATGGGTATACAATGCATGATACAGATGTTTTGAGGATACATTGTGGATCCCGATTTTCGTGGTCACGCCCACAATACTAAGCTGGTGAATATGGCCGCACCCACATTTGTTCACTCCCATTTTTAGCGGAATACTTTTGGGCATTGAAATAGTGTTTAATTGCACTAAATATAAAAGACTGGGGTTAATTCTGCATGAGATGGTTCTACTCCAGATCACTATTTTCACGTGACCAAGGAAATATACGGAAATTCAAATAACTTTTCGTATGCTATTTCATATAGGTACTAACTCTGCGATTTCATGTCTAAATGCCATTTTATTTTATTTATTGGCAGACTGGACAGGGTAAATTTTTTCTGCAGCCATTTGGACAGACCTTAGTGAATCCCAAAATGGATAACAATATGCTATCTCCACAGAAATTGCGAAAAATTAAATTTAATATATTTTTGCATATCTGCCATATATGTCGATAATATTTAAAAAGTATATTATATATAATAAATGATTTCATTTTCATATTCTTTAAATAAGTTTCTTTAAATATCTCTTGAAAGCTGGGATAAGTAATGCCGCAGCTAATCAAAACAGGTAGAAAGATTAACTGAATAAACGGCTATTCCTGAGAACATTAGCTAATTTCGAATAAACGTATTACGTGGCATAAAAATCCGCTGATCACAATTGCTTTAAATTTCGACAATGTTAATTTAGACTAACTGACCGCAACTTCAGTATTTTGTACTTAACTGCATATATTTGTTAACTGCATATATTATATGCCTCTGCTAATGATACTCTCTCCGCTTGCATACCGACATGAGGGTAACATCCAAAATATACAATAGTTTTGTAACTCTTAAACCAAGCACGCTTTTAAATAAACCATTTTAAACAAATTTAATTGAATTTGCTACAATTTCGGAATGAATTTGTAATGAAACTGTTTTTTCGGAATGAAACTGTTTTTAAAACAGGCTTTAATATGTACCAGCTGCGGTTACCGAATCTAGCAGTTAAGTTTTTTAGATTTCTACAGTTGACTCTTTCAGAAAACATTCTACAGGCAAAGTAGTCAAAAGCTGGATATATGCAGTTTATTAAGGGGCCTATTTTTCTTACCTCATCTAGAAGTGGTATGATTTTTTAAAATAATTTTATCCTATCTTTTACCAGCACTTTTGGGCGGGAGAACTCAGCTATATGCAACTTTATACAATTCCTATTTATTTTATAATATTTAATGCCTTTTTGTGTTCCATACATAATTTGATATATATAAGAAAATTATTATAACAATTGCGTATTCGAAATTGAACTTTAGCTAGATTTACACATTTTGTGGGTGTTAGGACGAGCACGATTAAACTATTTTCAAAAGTACTACTGTTACTTTGTCATTTTCTGTGGATATGGTGTTCTTATCTGTCCAATTAAGTGATGTACGCATGTTGAACCTATTTAGTTGTCCCTACCTACCATTGAAACGTATATAGTATGTATGTAGCAATTATTCCAAAGCCCCTACTCGACTTTGAAACTCGAGGTATTTTTAACGTAGGTATAGAACCGAAGATGTGACCCTTACTTTGACAGATATTTAAATTAAGATAGCTCGTCTGTCTGATCTGCCTGCGCCGGATTAACCCAAAGTCCGGACTAGAGATAACGCTGCGTGCGACCTCTGCAGCTTCACATGTCCCCTCTTAAATCACATACCTCTTGATCCTTGCTTTAGGCATCGGTTGCCATTAACCCCGTGAACTTCAGTCTAGGTACCCGACTTTCATTTTGGGCGCCCTGTCCCCAGTAAACTTCCTTCTTCTCTTCACTCTATCACTTTTGCTTTGTCTTGCGATCTGTAAAAATCGTCCACCGTCCATCCTTCAAGGTTCTGAAGGACTTTGCTCCTTGTCCAACATGACTCGACTGATCCAGAGCCAGCATCCAGACTAATATGAATGCTAAAATCCTTTGCTATTCACAATGATATTCATTTGATGTCTCTTACTTCCGATGTAAGGATACATGAGTTCTCTCACATGCGCTCCGTAGATCAAATGTCTTGGATCCTTGAATATTTAAATTTGATAGATTTTTAAACACTATTTGTAAAAACCTATTTTTTCCCATTGAAACCTATATAATATGCGTGTAGCCTTCATACCAAAGCCCCTGCTTGGCTTAGATACTCGCGGGTTTTTTAACGTAGGTATCGAGCAAAAGATGTGTCCCTACTTTGATAGATATTTAAATTTGATAGATTTTTAAATTCAATTTGTAAAAAACCTCATTTTCCCATTGAAACTCCTATAGTATGTATGTAGCTACCATTCCAAAGTCCTTACTTTGACTTTTAATGTAGGTATCGACCAGTATATGGTGCCGAAACTTTCGAAAAATCAAAAAAATTGATACATTTTTAAATATTTTTGAGAAAAATAGTTTTCTTATTGAAACATGTACAGTTATGTATTTAGCCACTATTCCGCATCCTCTACAGCCCCGTTCTCATGAACATTTTAAAGAGGTATGGCTGCAATTTGCCCGTGCCACCGTTCCCATGTCCAAGCAGGCAAAATACCGGTTTGAAAGAGGATTGAAAGGAGGTAGAATTTTGTTCCTTCTTATTTGAGGGAACGAAGGGGGTAGATAGGAGATTTATCCACAATTCCACACGCGCAGCTGCGATTTCTTGAAAAACATGTCTGGTACTAAGATATCTCGTGGACCCCTTGTATACAAATTCAATCTGAAGATTGTACAACAGTAATGAATTTATAGCATTCTATATATTATTTTGCATTCATTACACGGATTTATTTACGAATTAAACGGATTGATCCTTATTATACTTCAGAATTTAATGAACGGAAAATCCTACTGAAAAAGATTGATGCTGGTATGTATATCTTGTTTATTTGAGCTGACTGTTATCTCATGAATTAGGAATATTTGTTTCTGGATTTCAGGATAATTTTTATAGAAATGTGGGTTTCTTAATTACAAAACGTATACAATTAAGTGTCAGTTAAATGTCGTAAGCTATCTGATTTTCCTTTGAAGTAGTTTTTAACAAATGATAAAAATATTTTCTTAGATAGTTTCTTCGATAGTTTTATATAAGGATAATATACATTATCCTTATATAAAACTATCGTAATACTCATTTATTTTATATTTTTAAAAAGGAGTATAATGTGTTTATATTTAAATGAATATATGTTGTCAATTATTGTAAATAAATTATTTATACTTTATATTTCAAATTTGATTACTTTAGTTTTGTATTGTAAGCTTTCTACACATGAAAACGAAATTTTATTTTATTTTATTTTATTTTATTCAATTTACGTGACAACTACAGATGAAATCCAGTTGCAGTAGCCACACAAGAAATTAAAAAGTACAGAACATAGGATACAAGAATATTAAGTAGTAAACATGTCAAGCGCATTGAAACAAGCTTTTTTAAAACAGGCAGGAGTAAAATTAAATATATCAATATCAGCACAATAGGTATTATATAGAACAACAAATTTATATATAATGAATTAAACTTATATTAATGAATTAAACTTAAAATTAATATTATTGACAGGTATGTGAAATTCCAGGGAAGAAAGTAAAATAGGGTATTTGAAATATATAATAAAACAATAGTATTATTTGAAACCTTATAATAAAACAAGAGGCAGGACCAGCATCTTCTTTTTTTAAGAAACATTAAACTATATTTCTGTCTGAGTTCCCTTGTATGCATATCATAAGGATAATGGCCAGTCAATCTGTAATCAATAGTACGTAATAGTTTATTTTGCACGATTTCTATCCGTTGACAATGCAGATAGAATAGCATTTAATGTAGTTGTGTTTAACAGTAGTATTGTAAAAAATAGTTTTTCTCCTGGTATTATTGACAGGTATGTGAAATTCCAGGCAAGAGAGTAAAATAGGGCAATCAATAGTATTATTTAAAACCTTATAATAAAACAAGAGGCAGGACCAGCTTCTTCTTTTTTTAAGAGACATTAAACTATATTTCTGTCTGAGTTCCCTTGTATGCATATCATAAGGATAATGGCCAGTCAATCTGTAATCAATAGTACGTAATAGTTTATTTTGCACGATTTCTATCCGTTGACAATGCAGATAGAATAGCATTTAATGTAGTTGTGTTTAACAGTAGTATTGTAAAAAATAGTTTTTCTCCTGGTATTATTGACAGGTATGTGAAATTCCAGGCAAGAAAGTAAAATAGGGCAATCAATAGTATTATTTAAAACCTTATAATAAAACAAGAGGCAGGACCAGCTTCTTCTTTTTTTAAGAGACATTAAACTATATTTCTGTCTGAGTTCCCTTGTATGCATATCATAAGGATAATGGTCAGTCAATCTGTTATCAATAGTACGTAATAGTTTATTTTGCACGATTTCTATCCGTTGACAATGTAGATAGAATAGCATTTAATGCAGTTGTGTTTAACAGTAGTATTGTAAAAAATAGTTTTTCTCCTGGTATTATTGACAGGTATGTGAAATTCCAGGCAAGAAAGTAAAATAGGGCAATCAATAGTATTATTTAAAACCTTATAATAAAACAAGAGGCAGGACCAGCTTCTTCTTTTTTTAAGAGACATTAAACTATATTTCTGTCTGAGTTCCCTTGTATGCATATCATAAGGATAATGGTCAGTCAATCTGTTATCAATAGTACGTAATAGTTTATTTTGCACGATTTCTATCCGTTGACAATGCAGATAGAATAGCATTTAATGTAGTTGTGTTTAACAGTAGTATTGTAAAAAATAGTTTTTCTCCTGGTATTATTGACAGGTATGTGAAATTCCAGGCAAGAAAGTAAAATAGGGCAATCAATAGTATTATTTAAAACCTTATAATAAAACAAGAGGCAGGACCAGCATCTTCTTTTTTTAAGAAACATTAAACTATATTTCTGTCTGAGTTCCCTTGTATGCATATCATAAGGATAATGGCCAGTCAATCTGTAATCAATAGTACGTAATAGTTTATTTTGCACGATTTCTATCCGTTGACAATGCAGATAGAATAGCATTTAATGTAGTTGTGTTTAACAGTAGTATTGTAAAAAATAGTTTTTCTCCTGGTATTATTGACAGGTATGTGAAATTCCAGGCAAGAGAGTAAAATACGGCAATCAATAGTATTATTTAAAACCTTATAATAAAACAAGAGGCAGGACCAGCTTCTTCTTTTTTTAAGAGACATTAAACTATATTTCTGTCTGAGTTCCCTTGTATGCATATCATAAGGATAATGGCCAGTCAATCTGTAATCAATAGTACGTAATAGTTTATTTTGCACGATTTCTATCCGTTGACAATGCAGATAGAATAGCATTTAATGTAGTTGTGTTTAACAGTAGTATTGTAAAAAATAGTTTTTCTCCTGGTATTATTGACAGGTATGTGAAATTCCAGGCAAGAAAGTAAAATAGGGCAATCAATAGTATTATTTAAAACCTTATAATAAAACAAGAGGCAGGACCAGCTTCTTCTTTTTTTAAGAGACATTAAACTATATTTCTGTCTGAGTTCCCTTGTATGCATATCATAAGGATAATGGTCAGTCAATCTGTAATCAATAGTACGTAATAGTTTATTTTGCACGATTTCTATCCGTTGAGAACGCAGATTGTAAACAGGGTCCCATATCATTGCACAATATTCCAAAATTAATTTAACAAGGGTATCATAAATACAAATAATCGTATCAGAACTGGCAAAAACAGGAGATCGTCTTAAGGTGAAACCAAGTCTAGGCTCTTTTAATAATGTCTCATAACTTGAGATGATGTGATTATAATGTCAATATTATGATTAGTAAAGAATTGCTTTTTATGATTATGTATATCAATAAAATGTTTAAGGCATTCAAAATTACTTTACATACATTTTGGAATAAACTAAACTGTGTAAATCAGATTACAAAATGCTAATTTCTCCCCCCCCCCGCCTCCCCCAAAAGAGAAAGAATACTCCATGATTGCTAGTATCAGAAATATAAATTATTTTTATAAATTTTAGATGATATATATGAATCTGATTTTATTTTTGGATTACACAGACAACCACCTATTCCACATATCAGTGAAACATGTCCATCATAAGTATTTTTATACTGCTATATTAAAAACATTATTTTTAACTGCGGTATTAGTGGTATATGAGATTTTTTGTATCTGGGCCATACAGTAAGATCTTATGTGTTTCTAATAACAAGAAAGATCAATCATGCATAAAGCATTGATTATGAAACGATTTCCAAAATTAATGCAATTTTATTTAAACATCTCTAAAATGCGATATATTCCTCGGCAATATTTTTAAAATTATCACAATACCACATTAATTTATCATAATTGAAAACTTAAAACTTCATCGAATAAAAAATGAATTTTATTAAAATGACGGCATTGAAATATAAATTGCCTCGTTTAAACATCTCTAAAATGCGATACATTACACGGAAATTTTTTTAAAATTATCATAACAACACAATAATTTATTATATTTCAAAACTTCATCCCAAACAAATGAATTTTATTCAAATGACGTCATCGAAATGTAAATTGCCTGGCAGTCAATACAAAAGCAGCATTTCATTCATAAACTTTTTCCATTCCTTTCATTCATCACAATACTATAATAATTTATTTTATTTAAAAACTTAAAACCATGGAGGTAGAAGTAATTTAACTCTACGCTTAAAATTTCATCGAAGAAACGTATGCTTCTCTATATAAACGCAATGAATGTTTCATTCATATCAGCTATATTGCAGATTCCATGAGCTAAATAATTTTGCGTTAATGAAATGTAGCAATTCTTATACAACTAATTCTACTTCTTTTGGTTTTACATTCTCCATAAATTAAAATAAGGCTTCGTTGTAGAAATAATCAAAGTTCGATGATCATTTAAACTCAAATATATTGTAATTGCGTTGTTTCAGTATGTAGATGCACAGAATTTAAGCACAAATAAAGCGGTTTTAGGACGTATACAACACTAAATATGAATTAAAAAGAACTCGCGATTCTGACACAAGATGGATGCCATATTTTATTTTGAAGTGGGTCACGTGATCGCTTCATATAAAAGGTGTAATTATTATTTTATTTTTTATTTAAAAAACTACTGAAAATATTTGGCTGACATTTTTTTTTATATATTTTATGGGGTAATTTGAATATTTCCTAAAACTTACGAAGCAATTTGTGAATTTTAAATCCGCTTAAAAAATGTTTGAAAAATTAGGTCCCATAGGGTTCAATGTATTTCATTTTTTCAATCCGGGTTCAATCCAAAACTAATTGGCTGATATTATTCATTTATATTCCCATAGGTCCCACAGACCGTCTGAACAACATACTAAAATTTCATTTTGATAAAGTAATTTTTACGGCAGTTATCGTGCTAACGGGCAGACAGACCGAGTGAACAAAGTCATAAACATTTTTAACACTTTACAACAAAGTTGAAAAGTGTTTATGACTTTGTTCATTCTGTCTGTCTGTCTGTCCGTTAGCACGATAACTGGCGTAAAAATGATTTAATCAAAATGAAATTTTAGTAGTATGTTGTTCAGACGGCCTGTAGAACCTATGGGAATATAAATGAATAATATTACCCAATTAGTTTTCGATTGAACCCGGGTCGAAAAAATGAAATACATTGAGCCCTATGGGACCTAATTTTTCAAACATTTTTTAAGGGTATTTAAAATTCACAAATTGCTTTAAAAATTTTAGGTAATATTCAAATTGTTCCATAAAATATATAAAAAAAAATTCAGCGAAATATATTAAGTAGTTTTTTAAATAAAAATTAAAATAATAATTACACATCTTATATGAAACGATCACGTGACCATGATATGAAACGATCACATGACCCACTTCAAAATGATATATGGCATCCATCTTGTTTCAAAATCGTGATTTTTTAAAGTTCTTTTTGATTCATATTGAGTGTTGTATCCGTCCTGAAACTACTTTATTTTTGCTCAAATTCTGTGCATCTACATACTGAAACAACGCAATGACAATATATTTGAGTTTAAATGCTCATCCAAATTTGATTATTTCTACAACTAAGCCCATTTTTCACCTATGTAAAATGTAAACAGTAAAATATATGAGTTGTATTAGAATTCCTGTATTTTTTTAACACAAAATAATTTAGTCCATGGAGTCTGCATGGCTGATATGAATGAAATATTAATTGATTTCATAAAGAGATAATTTCATAATTGATTTCATTAAGTCTTAAACAAAATTTTTAAATAAAATAAATTATTATAGTATTGTGATGAATGAAATGAATGGGAGAAAGTTATGAATGAAACCCTATTTTTCAGAGAGATCCAGGCGTGTTATTTTTTCTATGACGTCATTTGAATTAATTTCAGTTGTTTTCGATGAAGTTTTCAAATATAATAAATTATCGTAGTATTATGATAATTCTAAAACTATTACCGAGGAAAGTATAACATTTTAGAGATGTTTAAACCAGGCAATTTATATTTCAATGCCGTCATTTGAATGAAGTTCATTTTTTTCGATGAAGGTTTAAGTTTTCAAATATAATAAATTAATGCAATATTGTGATAAGTTTCAAAATATTACCGAGGAATGTATTGCATTTTAGACTTGTTTAAATAAAATTGCATTGAAGTTGGAAAGTGTTTCATAATCAATGCTTTAAGCATGATTGATCTTTCTTGTTAAAATTTGTTGTAAAGTTTTAAGGGGAGTAATGGGGGTTTCACATGTGAACTGGTTTAGAATGGATCCCGGGAAATACCCCCTTTTTCAGCCCAATTACTTTTTCACCCCAATTACCCCCCATGGCCGGAAAATACCGGCTTGCATATGAACGGGGCTTATTTTCTCAAAAGACCGTTGTTTGTCTGCTGCCGAAAGTTTGAAAAATTTTATCGATTTTTAAATATCTGTAGGAAACTTATTTTTCCCACTGAAACCTGTATAGTGTGTATATATTCACTATTCTTATGTCCTTCCTTGGTCTAGAAACTCGCGGCTTTTTTTAAACGTAGGTAACTACGCAGAGATGCTGTTGAAACTTTCGAAAAAACTGAAAATGTTATACATTTTTAAATATTTGTAGAAACTTATTTTTCCTATTGAAACTTGTATACGTATGCAAGTAGCCACTGCTTCAATGCCAAACTCGTTCTAGAAGTTCATAGTTTCTTAAAACATTGGTAACAAATTAAAAAGTGGTGCAAAATTTTTCGAAAATTCGAAAAGTTTAATAGATTTTTAAATATTTGTAAGAAAAGTCTCTTTTTTAGGGTAAATAAAAGGGTGCAGGGAATACGTATTTCCTCCTGCAAAAAATAAATGTTGAATTTATTATATTTAAAAGGGATACAGATAAAAATATGGATGAACCACTATAGGCCAGAATTTCGATAACCTGTATATTTTTATACAGATTTTTAAAAATCGCGAAAAGCACTTTCAAATATATTGAGACGAGTGCAGTTTCTGACAGCAAACTAAATGTCTGTGTCACGCAGCTGAGAAAGTGGCAACATAAATATATCCAGCCAGCTGTTTGTAGTAAGACTTGAACATTAGAAATTCAAAATCGCAATGTTTACCGATAGAATATTTATTTTATAATTTTATGTAACTTTTTTGTATACGTAGTTTTTGCAATAAAATTAAGGATTCGATAACTTTTATTTCAAACCCATGTAATGATAAAATCTTAAATTCCGTCAAATAATGTCTTCAATATGGAGTCATCAAATTTTGTCATCGTAAAAGGATCATGTCTTAGCTCTCAGAATCTTCTCTTCTTTTCGTTGTCACTTTATTTGTTATTTTTTTGCAATTAAATTCATGATTCAATAACTTTCATCCTGAACCTCGCTGTCTCATTCTGCTCCATTTTGGATTTTATCTATTTCCCAATAGGCGATAATGTGTAAACACTATCACTTCGCAAAGATTAGAATTTTGAGTATCAAGCAACTGTGTCGACTGTATAAGAAGCGATAGAAATCTAAAAATCTAACTTTCTTAATATATAAGATTGTAACATTATAACAGATTCCTGAAAAAAATATAGATCACGTTTCTACGGTAAAATAATAAAAACCTCAAAAGTTAGAAAATAGGAGTTCATTCATACAATCATAACTAACAATTCATATTGAAATCAATTTTTACTTTTTGAAATCATCGTCTTTAAAAGTTTAAGGTTGCTTCGATTAGGATGCAATTTTCAAGCTGTATTTTCGACTCTGCAATGCACTCGACCTGCTTACTCTAAACTTAGACACAATTTTGCTATTTTCGACTTTTGCGCCTGCGCAAAAAGGTGGGAGGTGGGAGGGGTAAAAAAGGGGACTTTAAGACGGAAAAAAATCTGATTGCTATAAAACTCGTTACTACATTTAGTAACGAGTTTAGTTACTATATTTAGCAACCACTAGTAATAGTGAATTTTTGGGACTCTTTAAATATATTTTTAATTTTTTGGGATCTAAGATTATATTGACTCTTAATTCCAAGTTTGGAAATTCCAAGTTCGGAATTCTAGTTTGGAAAGCACTTTTTTGTAGTTTTCATGATCATTTCTCAGTCAAACCTCATTATTGATGATATTTGTCATTTTGTCTCTTCTTTTTGGATATATCTGGTATAATTTTTTGTTATTGATTGTTTTCTTCTCTAACTTTTTTTCGGCCATTTTTTATCTGTTTCTAGAATTTTTCTTTTTTTTACGAATTATTTGTTGATAGACTTAGCTCTTTTAGTCTCCAAACTAGCTAGTTTCTTAATTAAGTTTTCTACATATTTCTTGCATTCGTTTAGAAACTGTTATTTTTACAGCTCATTTGGATGGCTCATGTAACTTTCAAAAGCTGTTTTATATGATTTTAATTTAATAAAGAGCATATGTTCATCATGTTGCTCCCCTGAACAAGTGCTTTCAAATCTTTGTTAGATATTAACTTTCATTTTTGGTATTTTTCTATTCGTTCTTAGTGTCTTACCTGCTTGGTTCTCCTTTCATATTTTTACTTTCCTTATATACATAATGTATAAGGAAAGTATTGTGACGGGATCGAAAATTCGAATTCGAGTTTTCGACGGGAGAGCACGTTTCAAGCATCCCTGATCACGAATAAAACACTTTTGAAGTGATGTCTGTGTGTGTGTGTGTGTGTAAATGTGTGTATATGAAAGTATGTGTGCGTGTGTGAAAGTATGTGTGTGTGTGTGTGTGTATGTGTGTGTGTGTGCCTGTGAGTCTGTGGAGACGATAACTGACGAACAAATAGACCGATTCGAACGAAATTTGGTATAAAAATCACAATCCGTAAACACTGGAAGCCTATTGTTTTTATACGCAATCGAATGTTCAGAACCCTCCTAAATTTTCGAGTGAAATTTTGAAAAAATCGTCAAAAAATCAAAACCGCTAATAAAGTTACTAAAATAGACATTTTTTATGTAATTTCTCATTAGAAAACGATTGCCATAACTTTTAGAACGCTAGCATGAACCGTTCTCGAGATATTACACATTTTTCAAAAAAATTATCAAAACGTTATATAAAATAGAAAAAAATCCTATTGAGAAACATTTTCACTTTTCATATGTAATACCATGCGATAAATTGGATGACATCATTCTCGTGGATCTAGCTCGTTCCATTCATGAAAAATGATACTTTGAGTAATACTTTTGTATTTGAACTCCAATACTCATTTATCTGCTGTAAGAATTACTTATTTCTCCTACCATAACGCTTGACGAGATTTAGGCGACGACTTCGGCGTAATGTCGCCAACTTGGGGGCATTTTTAATTGCTGCAAATTATCAAAAATCTCGCCAAATGGATATCAATGACGCTAAATCAATGAAAATGACCTCTAATTGGAGAAAATTCAATATCTTGGAAATAATATAAGTATCTACTATAAGAATAACATTTTTTTAACTGTAAAAGTAGTAAATTCATTGCATTATATAAGGAAAGTCATGTGTTGCCCAAATCAGATTTTTTTATCTCATCTTGTAGTTGATGTAGTCTCTTTCCCTGATTCAGTCATGTTTTTAGTTCTAACATCAGTTACCAATCCTGTTCTCACGAGTGAACGTTGCACTGCTTGTGTGTCCCTGCCAAAAAGGCTGCTTCTTGCTTTCAAAACCGTTTGATACTATTAATCTTTAGTTGTATATTGCTTTTAACAAAGTTTTTATAATTTTATTCATCAAATCTTACAGATTGCGTTATGAAATTTCCTTTTCCCTCATTCTATTTTAATTCAAAATTCCATTCTTATAAAAATTCTCACCCAACCATTTCCCTGTCTTTATGATAATCCCAACATATGAGTATATACCTTCACGTCAACTTCACCTCATTCTATAAATCCATATTTGTATAAGCCCGAATTCCGAATGGCTGCATTAAAACATTCGATAACAATTGCGTAATGGCGACGTTATTGTCACAAAATAGCTCATGTGTAAATACAGATTTCATTTATTTCAACTAATCTCCTGTTTCTCCGAACGCTAACCAGACAAACTGAATTGCATCCAGGAATTATTCTAGACACTTACTGAATGCACATTCAAAAGAGTATTAATTTTATAATAAACCAACATATATGTCTCTGTACTGTATTTCGTTGTAGAGATACAATCACGGTTTCGGCCGATTTTCATACTTATTTTGCTGATACTACTGTTCAGTGGATACTTATAAGAAAACCTGGTATTTTAAAATTTGCCATTTATATTTGTAACTACTTCCGACGACAAGTTTGGCTAAATTAAAAAAAAATCTGATGTGGGCAACACATGACTTTCCTTATGTAATGTAATGAACTTACAATTTTTACAGTAAAAATATAGGTTTTCCTATAGTAGATACTTATATTCTTTACAAGATATTGAATTTTCGACAATTAGTCGTCATTTGCATTGATTTAGCGTCATTTTTATCCATTTGGCGAGATTTTCCTTAATTTGGTAACATCTCAAAAAGTCGTCAATTTGGCGACATTCCGCCAAATTCATTGCCAAAATTTCACCAAACTTTATGGACGGAGAAATAGGTTATTCTTATAGCAGATAAATGACTATTGGCGTTCAAATACAAAAGTATCTTTTCTCATGACTGGAGCGAGCTAGATCCATGAGAAACATGTCACCAAATTTATCGCTTGATATTTCATATGAAAAGTGAACATTTTTCTCAGCAGTTAATATTTTTTTTTAATACATGGGATTTTTTGATAAATTTATGTGAAAAATGTGCAATATCTCAAGAACAGTTCATGCTAGCATTCTAAAGTTTACTGTCTTTTTAAAGTTTACTTTCTTAAGGCTACTGGAATATCTATGGTATCGGTGCAGATATCTTAGTCGGATAAAGTAGGTATGGATCAAAATATTTGGATATCTAAGTCATGTGGAGGAGGGGGGCAGATTTGGGGTGCTGCATTTTTCTGGCTGGTATTGGTCCGGTTGGGGTCCTGGACGCCTTCGCCGTCCTGTGGTGCTGGGTGGCGGTTGACCGTCCGTCATTAGGCTGCTGGTCTGTGCTAACAGGGCAGCTTGTGCGGTTCCCTTGGTCTGCGTTTTCCCGTTCCGGCCGGGCCGGTTGGTTTTGGGCCTTCTTCGAGTTGAAAGGTATCTTCCCGCTCATACACAAAATGCTCAAAACCTTACCTTCGGGTGAGTTTTATGGATTGGATCGTGGAATTTCATCAACGTATCAACTTTTGTTCTTCTTTTTCAACTTCTCATGTCTAATAGGATATCTTTGGTATCGGTATAGATATCTAAGTCGTAGAAACTAGGTATGGATCAAAAGATATGGATATTTAAGTAGTGTGAGGTTGGTGGCCAGGATTGGGGACTGCTCTTTTCTGGCTAGTTTTGGTCCGGATGAGGGCCTGGACTGCTGGGCGGCGGTTGGTCGCTCTTCATTGGGTGGCTGGCTGTGCTGAACGGGCTGTTCGTGTGGTTATCTTTGTCGGTGTTTTTCCTTTCCGGTCAGTCCGGTTGGTTTAGGGCCTCCTTCGAATTAGGAGGTATCTTCCAGCCCGTACACAAAATGCTTCGGGTGAGTTGTGTGGGTTGGATTTTGGAATTTCCTCAACGTGGTAACTTTCGTTTTTCTTTTTCCAGTAGTTCAAGTCATTTCTCTTAATATCTTCAGACTTTCTTAGGTGGAATTTTTACTCTGCCCTCTATCCTACAAGAACGGACCGTGGTACATCCTTTAATTAATAATTGCCCTGAGATAATATCGCGCTGAAACGTGGTATCAATCATGGCGATTTCTATTTGAGTGGCTAGTCAGCGTAACTGCCGTCAAGCGGTAAATTTCTGTGATGTAGCAGTAACTATCCCCATGTAAAATAAAATCTCTTGGAAGAATATTTTGCAAAATGCATGGAACGTAAAAAAATAATCCTAGAAATAGGCAAACCACTCAAAAAAATAATCCTTCCGAAAAGGGCGAATGGTTCAAGAACATCAAATTTTATGGGCTTAGTAGTTTTTACTTTTAACGATTTTGAAATATAAAAACGAATTTTGCCTAAAATTACGTATTTTTACCTAAAACATAATAATTGTATAATTTTCGGAAATCGTTACAAACTGGGACTTAATGGTACGGAGTTCATTCAAAGTTCATTGAAAATATCGTTGGATCAAGCTTCCATTAGTAAACACAGTATCCTTGGAACGACTTCGCTATTATTCTACTATCGTCTGTTTCCATTTAAATTTGTAATTTCTATGGGTTTGTGTAATTCTACTTGATAAACAGAATGCTTGAGATGGCATTTAAAGAAACTACGTACTAAATTCTGATCATAAAACATTGGTTTCCGAATATATTATGTAGATGTAATTATTTTCCATTTAAGTCATAGTATATTTAAAAGGAAATAATTGTGGCAAGAGGGGGTGGGGGAGCAAAAGAGCCGACGGTGAGATTTTGATGGATTTATACGTTTAGAGTGATCGTAAATGTAAATTAATCATTTTTCAATGATGCATGTTTGCGAGTCAAATTGAAATAATGTTTTGAAATTAAGAATGTTTTTTGCATTACAAATATATAAAATTATATGTGTAAAATTTTTGTTAAAAATAGTTTTTACGCTGTACTTTTTATTTAAATTCGTATTCGATTATTTACAAATTGCTGACCAGCAGTATTTTTGAAATATTGCAGATTTTCAAAGTAAATTGGATGAAAGTCGGAAAAAATATAATACATTCACTTTTATCAATTAAATAATTGCTTTGTAATTGCTTATAACTAGAAATAAATATACACTATTGTTTTAAAGACGTCACAAGACATTCTCTGTATAATGGAAAACGTATTATTTCTCTCGGAACACGAATCTTAAATAAATTGATAAAATAATAATAAAAATCTTATGTGGGCAGCACATGACTTTCCTTATGTAATGCAATGTATTTATTACAGTTACAGTAAAAACAAAATAGGTTATTCTTATAGTAAATACTTATATTTTTTCCAAGATATTGAATGTCCGTTAATTAGTCGTTATTTTCATTGATTTAGCGTCTTTTTTATCCATTCGGCGAGTTTTCTTTGATCTTATAACATTCAAAAATGTCGCCAAGTTAGCTACATTCTGTCAAATTCGTTGCCAAAATCTCGCCAAGCGTTATGGATGGAGAAATAATTTATTCTGATAGCAGATAAATGACTATTGGCTTTCAAATACAAAAGTATTACTCAAAGTATCTTTTCCATGAATGGAACGAGCTAGCTCCACGAGAATGATGTCACCAAATTTATCGCATGATAATACATATGAAAAGTGAACATGTTTGTGAATAGAAAATATTTTTTTATTTTATAAAATTTTTTTAAATGTGCAATATCTCGAGAACGGTTCATGTTAGCGTTCTGAAGTTTATACCAATCGTTTTCTATGTAAAAATTACATAAGAAATGCCTATTTGCGTAACTTTAGTAAAGGATTTGATTTTTTGATGATTTTTTCAAAAGTTGACTTAAAAATTTAAGGGGTTCTGAACATTCGATTGCGTTTCAAAACAATAAGCTTCCAGTATTCACGGATTGTAATTTTCGCACCAAACTTCATTCAAATCGCTTCATTCGTTCGTGAGATATCGTCTCCACAGTCTCACTGACACACACACACATACACACACACATCATCTCAAAAATGTTTGATTCGTGATCAGCTATGTTTGAAACGTGCTCTCCCGTCGAAAACTCGAACTTGAATTTTATACCCCGTCACAATACTTTCCTTATACATTATGTATATAAGGAAAGTAATAAATATCTCGAATAAATTGATAAAATATGATGATGCAATAAAGTTATGTCGAAAGAATTTTAAAGTAAAAGCCAATATACATATATATATATATATATATATATATATATATATATATATATATATATATATATATATATATATATATATATATATAATAGAAGTTTGAAAATCCAATGAACGTAAAGTAAGAAGATGTAACACGATAAACCTAACTTTTTAAAAACACCCACAGAATAAAATATAATACAGCAAATCATCAATCAAATGGATTAAAAATACAAAACACTAGCTATCAAGTTACAGAAAATCAACCAAATTAAAAGGTATGGAAACAAAAAAAGAAAAACTTAAACTAAATTCAACTATCTAACTGGCGTACAAAACAAATGTAAAAATCATTTAATCCTCAAGCATATGGAAAAAATAAAAAAAATTAATATCGAATCAACAAGTCAATGAAAAATATAATACAAAGGTATGGAATCGAAATAAGTATAACAAACGAGATCAAGCACAAACGCCTTACACGTGGACAAGGCTCTAAGCCTAAATCATGAATTGTTAACCTCTACAAAAATCTAATCATGTCCAAGTTTTTTGTAGAAGCAAACACAAAAATGTATGTTTCTGAAGAAATAGATAGATTAAATCTATGAACTATTTCTACTTGGACGACATACATAAAGATGGAATAAAAAAGAAAAAATGAATACCTGGAAAAAGCACAGCGTGTGTACAGACGATTCATAACAGGGATCGAGGGAACTGTGATAAGGCTTTCACACCTCTGTGTTAAAATTGTATATTAAAGTATTGTTTTATTTCTGTGTGATTGAAAGTGTCAATTTCGAAATGTAAATGTCTTTTCTACATGTTTTCAATTACATTGACTTTTAAGGGAAGTGAACTCTAAAATCGCAAAAGTGTTTATGTTCCAGAAAAATAGTAATAGTTTTGTATTTTCGCTTCTCAGTCGCTAGTTGGGAACTTGCAGGTTTTGCGCACGCGCGCGTTTGAAAAAGGATTTTGGAAGCAGTGTGGAAGGAGTCGTGGAAAAATGTAGACGTGTGTGTTTGATTCGCGTATGATCGCGAACTTTAAGAAAAGGTGGATTAATTTTGAAAGTGGAAGGATGTGATTAAAATATGTAACATAGTTCGACAAGTTGTGCGTAGAGTCGTTTGGCTCGGTTCAGAGATGAGTCACTCGTGTTTTTAAATGAATCAGCCTGGTAGTAATGGAATAATGAGTCTTGTGAAAAGAGAAAATGGTTCTTTCACTGGTCGGCTTGAATCGCTGATAGGGCAAGAGGGAAAGCTCATTTTATAGCGATTTGTATTTGCCTGACTCCTCCTTGTGTCCTAAGGTACGAATCAACCAATCTCCGTAACCAATCAAGATGTTGAATTCCGCCAGCATGATGTTGTGTAGTCAAGTTTCCCGACCATTATGGATTTTGTTCTGCGCAAGAATCTCGATGAGTTTATGCCGAGAGTCCATCCTGATATCCTTTCCCATGGTACAGAATTGTAAATGTTATATTTAAAAGAGACGAGGTAAAGTTTTATATATATTTAGTCTTCCACCTAACGAATAGAGTGTTAATTGTCAAATCCTCGTGAGCATCGAATCATTGATGATGTTATATGAAAATGTCGTATATGTTCAAAGTATACAAATGTCGTATATAAATGTCAAGTATAATGTGAGGAATATTGTGTTTATTTTATGTATCAGAAAATATGTGTATTCTCTTGGTTCCTCTTCCTCCAGGGGTGTTCTTAATGGTCACCCTACCGAGTGTAACTCTGAGTTATTGCGAGAAATGCTTGTACTCCACTGTTTTCGATCAACTGCCTTGTTATTTCATGTTTAATAAATGTGTTTGATTTCAAAACTTTGTCTTCTCTGTCGAGTATACCAAAACGTTCGCGACAGAATTGGTGCCGTTACTTTTCTCGGTGAGTGGGGAAGAGCTGAGAGAATTAAAATTTAAAAAAAAATTTTCTTAAGAATTGAAATTTTGAAGGTTAAAAATTACCGTTGTGCTAAAATGAGTGTTTTCTTAAGTAAACAGAGTTCCATGTTCTGCTTTCGGTGTTCTCAAAAACGAGTGTTCTTGGAATTTGATATGTGCCATTTGATAAAAAAAAAAAATTGATTTGTTTGCATATTTATGTCATTTGATTTGATAAAAACTGGTTTTATTGTAAATACTGTTTAAGAACATTGCAATTGCATATTGTGTTAAACTATACGAGTATATTTGATTGTTATGCAAAATGGCTCCAATTACTAGAAACAAAAAAGTAAATGTCGGTAAGATGAGTAAAAATTCAAGTAAAAAATTAAATTCCTCCTTGAATTTGTCGCTTGATATTGCTACTGAGTCGGATACTGTTAATTCTAAAAGTAAAGTTAAAAATGTTAGCCACAAAGCTAAATCTAATGAGGAAAATATATCAGATAAATCGCCGGTATGTCTGAATTCTTCTTCTGGCACTTTGCCAAATCAAAACAGTGCTTCATCGGTAAATGATAACATGTTAAAATCATTCCATATTTTCACACCTAAGTGCGCACATCATATTCCAAAATTCTCGGGAAATTCAGAGCTTTCGTTGTCACAGTTTTTGGAAAAGTTAAATTTAGTAGCCACTCATGCAAACTGGAGTGAGTGTGACAAATTAGTTTGTTTGAGATTGAATTTAGAGGGGGAAGCAAATAGATTGATTGAAGAGAATCCAAAGCACAGAAATTGTAAAAATTTGCAGGAAATTATTCACATTTTGAAAGATCATTTTGAAGTGACCGAAAATGTTACTAAAAACATAATTTCACTCGTGAACTTTACACAGAGACCAAATGAGTCGGTTAAACAGTTTTCGATGAGAATCGAAGCTGCTTCATTTAAGGTTGTTCCGGAAGATGTAGATTCCGAAAGTGAGAATAAAATCAGGCAAACACTTTTAAAAACTTCATTTATTAATGGTTTATATCCGGAACTAAAAAGATTGGTGTTGTCACAAAACCCTAGAGATTTTTATTCGGCTAGAAAACTTGCAATTCTTGAGGAATCTATTTTAAATGAAAATAATGCTATGTACTTGACTAATCCGGTACTTACAAAAAAAGGTGTTCTCACACCAGAAAAATATGTTCTCACACCAGATCAAAGTGAAAGTATGTCAGATTTAAAAAGAAAAGTGTTAGAACAGGAAAGGGACATTGAATTTCTTAGGGGTAAAATAGAAAAATTTAAGTTTAATTCAGATAAAGTTAACGAAAAGCGTTCACCGCGTCCAAAGTGTGACAAATGTGGTAAATTAGGTCACGTTCAAGAACAGTGTTGGAAAAAGGTTTTTCAAAAAAGAGATGCGTACGATATAAAATGTAGGAAAATTTATACCAGTCCTGGAACTAGGTATCACCAGGGTGAAAGACACAGAGGGCAAATGTCTGCAAATGAGTGGAAGTATAGAAAGCAAGGAACGCAAAATTATAAAAATAAGGAGTCATATAAATCTTTGCAAAATTCCAAAAATCATTCTTCTAGGAATCAGAGTAGATATCCCATGCACAATTATAATAATAGAAAAACTTTTGATAGGCAAACATCACATTTTGAGGAAAATAATATTTGTCATAATATTACAAATTCTTTGTCATCTTCTTCTATTATAAAAGGAAAATTAGTGAGCAGTGAAGTGTCAATATTGATTGATACGGGTAGTTCAATTAATTTAGTGTATGAGGAAGCTTTAAATACTGTACCCATTGCACATATGTTGCTAACATACCAACCAACAATTTTGCGTAGCTTTAGTTCACAAGATACTAAAGTTGAATGTTTAGCCACTATTTCGCTAAATTTGGGAAAAGAAAGATTCCCTACCGAATTTTTTGTGTTAAAATCACCAGCTCCTATTTCATATAATGTAATCCTTGGTAACAAGTTTTTACATAAACATAATGCTATTATAGATTATAATCACTTCTGTTTTAAGTTTTCAAACTTTTCCATTCCTTTTGTTGGTTATCAATGTACGAATAATTTACTTTCGATTTCAAATCATGAACCGGCAAATGAGTCGGAAATTGCAGACTCAAACCTAAGTAGTGTCGCAAAGCGTATTGCTGTGCCTGACTCGCAGATGAGTAGTGGAAAAAATGTTCGTGTGGTAGAGGACTGTAAACCGAAAGAGTTCCATACGAATGCATGTGCCAAATGCAAAGCAGATCTGGCACCGGTAGTGAATGAGTCTCAGGTAATTCGGGAAGAGTATGTGAGCAGAAATTTTTCGGAAAATAATGTAGTGCCACATTTGGGTAGTGAAGAGGTACATATTAACGATTTGGAAAATGGAAGCAAATCTTTTAGAGATTTGGTAGTAAATGCACAGAATGTTACTTTGCATATGGGGGAAAAGCAAAATCATGTTAGAGGTGGTACTGAAGAAGTGGCACAGCATAAGAACTTAAACATTAAAACTGTTAATAACTTATGTAGAGTAAAAGAAACTCTAAATACAAAAATTAAAGAGCCAATTATTGTGAAAAATTCACAAAAATGTATAATTCCTCCTTTATCTGAATCATTTATTAAAATCAAACTTTCAGAAGGGTTTCCGGAAAATTCCACCTTGCTTCTGGAATCAGAGAAAAATGACCACATCTTCATTGCTAGAGCTGTATATAGAGCTCCTAAGGATGGAATTATTTGGGTTCGTGTTGCTAACCCAGAGGAAAAACCTTATCATTTGAATAAGGGTAGAAAAGTGGCTCATGTTCAGGAAATTCAGGTGTCTGAGGAGGTTGAAGTTAATGTAGTGAGTGAGGGAGAGTTGGACTCCAGTGAACCTTTGGAGCCTTTTGAAAGTTGGGGAGGAGATTTTGACCTGAGTCATCTCCAAAAAGATCAAAAACATAAATTATCAACTTTGTTGAATAAATATAGACAAGTTTTTGCAAAGAATGTTGCTGAGTTGTCTGGTTGTAAAACCATATTACATGAGATAAATTTGGAAACATCTGTTCCTGTTTATCAGAAACCATACAAAGTTCCACATCATTTACAAGGGGAACTCAATAGACAAGTCACAGAATTATTAGAAGCTAAAATAATTAAACCTAGTTTTTCACCTTACAATACGCCAGTACTGTTTGTAAGGAAACCGGATGGTTCTTATAGATTATGTTGTGATTTTCGCAAGTTAAACAAACTTACTATTACAGAAAATTTTCCAATTCCTAACATTGGTGAATTGATTGATAATTTAGCAGGTGCTACATTTTTCTCAACTTTGGACTTAACTTCAGGATTCTACCAATTGCATTTGAATCCACAGGATTCACACAAAACAGCTTTTTCCACGCCCACCGGTCACTACGAATGGTGTAGGACCCCTTTTGGTCTAAAAAACGCACCAGCGTCTTTTCAGAGATTAATGTCTCTTGTACTGGCAGGGTTATCAGGAATATACATAGATGATGTTATCATCTCATCAAAAACTTTTGAAGAACACATGATGAAATTAGAAGAAGTTTTTATTAAATTATCTCAACATGGTCTTAGGTTAAAGCCATCAAAATGCTTCTTTTTCAGAAAGACAATAAAGTACTTAGGTTTCAGAGTGTCTGAGGGAAAAGTTCAGCCAGACCCTCATAACATTGATTTAGTGCAAAAATTTAAAGTACCCACCTGTGTCAAGAATATCAGACAATTTTTGGGTTTGACAGGCTTTTATAGGAAGTTTGTACCAGATTATGCAAAGATTACTCTTCCACTAACTAATCTTTTAAAATCAAAGCAGAAAAAGTTTGTGTGGAGTCAGGAGGCTCAGGAAGCTTTTGAAATACTTAAGAACAAGCTTATTCAAGAACCAATTTTAAAATTACCAAATTTTAATTTGCCCTTTACTTTGCATACAGATGCCTCTAATTACGCTTTGGGATCAGTTCTTTCGCAATTGGATGAAAATGGGTTATCTCACCCAGTTTCCTTTGCTAGTCGAAAATTACAAGGTGCTGAAGTGAATTACAGTGTAGTCGAGAAAGAAGCTTTGGCTGTGGTTTGGGCTACCCAGCAATTTAAGCACTATCTCTTAGGCAAACATTTCAAAATTTACTGTGATCAAGCATCCTTATCGTTCATTTTCAAATTAAGAGATCCTACTTCGCGCATAGCTCGCTGGATCGTTTCATTGCAGGCTTTTGATTATGAAATCATTCATAAACCGGGGAAACATAATGTTGTAGCTGACTATTTTTCGAGATGTATTGATGAGTCTTCTTCAAAGAAATCTCAAAACACTCAGAAACAAACTGTTCCTAAAAGTATTGTAGAATCTGTCCCTACGAAAATTTCTGGAAAAGTAGTGGTACAGAATAATGATAGTAGTGAAAACATAAATGCAATCGTTGAAAATTCTCAAGATCAAGTACAGACTACTGTGGAAGCTTCTCTGGTAACTAGGATAGCTATTGGTCAATTGAAAGATCCTAGATGTATAAAAATCAAAAATCTTCTGGAAAAAGGTGTAAAACCATACCCACAAAAACTTTCATTTTTCATGAAAAATGGTATGTTACATTGCATACACAAAAATCCAAAGCAGAGACAGCAATATAATGAGAGAGTAGTTATTCCTCAAGACTTAGTCTCAGAAATTCTATGGCTTTGCCATGATTCTCCTGTTGCTGCACATTGTGGCTTTCAAAGAACTCTGGCAAAAATTTCAGTTAACTATTATTGGCCAGACATGCATGCTCAGACTGAAAATTATGTGAAGTCGTGCACAACTTGTGTAAAAAACAGAGGTTTTCGTAACAACAAGGCTCCAATACAGAAATTTCCTATTACAACTTATCCTTTTGAACGTGTGGCTATGGATGTAGTCGGCCCACTACCTATCTCGAATTCTGGGATGAAGTACATTCTTGTCATTACAGATTACTTCACTAGATGGCCAGAGGCTTATCCACTTGCTACAGTTAAAACTGAGGATATTCTCGCTTGTTTAGAGAGATTTATAAGTATTCATGGAATTCCTGCTCACTTAATTACGGATCAAGGTAGTAACTTCATTTCTGAAGCTGCCAACAATCTATACAAGAAATTAGGCATAAAAAAACATAATACTTCAGCGTACCATCCCCAGTCAGACGGGCTAGTCGAAAGACTGAACGGTACGTTAGTTAGATCCTTAAAGAATCTGGTCTATTCTGATAAGGGCGATTGGGATCGAATGATTCAATTTGCTTTAATGGCTCATAGAACGTCAGTCCATGCCTCAACAGGCGAGTCCCCAGCACATCTTGTCTTTGGTCGAGACCCTGTGCTACCTGATGCTCTTTTAACAGGTGTAAAATATCCAGTTTACAAATCTACTCATGATTATTCAGATGACTTACAGGTTCGCTTAAAAAAGACCTTTGTAACAGTTAAGAAAAACCTTGAGGAAGCTCAGGAATCACAACAACTTCAACAACATAAATCTGCTAAAATGCCTAAGATTAAAGTTGGTGACTTGGTCTATCTTTACACACCTCATATTCGGCCAGGCCAATCAAAAAAACTCAGTTCTTTAAATCATGGTCCTTTTGAAGTTATCAAGCAAACAACTGAAGTTAACTTTGTCATTCAACACAAAAACAATCCATGTAATCAGCAATTGGTCCACGTTAATAGATTAACTCCTTTACCTCCTAGACGTAGTGAATTGATTTCTGGCACATATAATGATAACATTGATAATTCTTCAACTCAAGAAACAAGACAATTTAAAAGTAGATATTTTCTAAACCATCAAAATAGGGTTAAAACTCAAAATGTTCCTAATTCACACAAGTATGACTTGCGCCCAAGAGGCCAATTTATTCATTAAAGTTACTTGTCAATTAAGGCAATATGTCAAGAGAGCAATTGGCTCAAAAGTAAAGTAAAATATTTAGATTGTGAAATTCTCACATTTTCAAAAAAAAAAAAAAAAAGACTGATATTGTTGTGAGATGGACAATTATGTTTCATAATATTATATTTTCAATTGTTTCACAAAATGTTTTGCAAAACTGTATGCTATGTTAAAATGGATCCAATATTTCTGAACTTCTGTGTAATTTGCTTTATGTGTCAGTCAGCTGAATGTTCTGTACTGCAAGTTCTGTGCCAGTGCAGCTTTCTGAATGTGAGTGCCATGTTAATCAGGTTGAAGTAGTGTTTTAAAATTCTAAATACTTAAATAATACTTTTTTTTTGCTTTGCTTTAATGATAAGCAGTAATGTTTTAAAGTAATTTTAAGATAATTAAGTACTTGATGGATTAGAGTTTTGGTAAGGATTTTTAAGGATAACTGATAATTTTTATCTCTGTTTTATTTTATGAATGTGTGAATGATTTTTTTTTTAATTTAAAGGTCTAGTAAATTTTAGAAATTTTTTTTTGAAATTTTTTTTTGTCATTTGGTGTTTGTTGACTTATTGGTTGGGGGTACCGCCACCTCTAGGTTTGCAACTTTCTAATGGACTTGTTTCTTGCCTGGGTGCCTGATCAACATTCTTGGTTTGAAAATTTGTCTCATTTTCTAAATTAGTAAATTTTTTAAATGTCCTTTAAAGTAATTTGTTGGCAAGGTTGGATAATAGTTAATAAATTGATTTCTGTGAAAAGTAAATTTATAGAATTTTAATTGTAAAATTTTTGAAGAAAGAAAACTTTTTGTTTAGTTAAACTTTTTGTGAGTTGAGTAAATTAAATTTTCATGTCTCTGTGGTACTCACCAGAAAATGTATTAGTGTTTAAATTTTAAAAGGGGCAATTTCATCATTTGTGTCTTGTTAATTTGGTGTTGTCTTGTAAAGGTCTATGCTTGTATTGAGACTTATTTTTTTTTGACTCACGAGTCAAACTTTAGGCCACTCTTGGATTTTGGTTATTATGCTGGTCATGATCTTGTTTGTTTTTGTTTTTTTTCTTTGATGTACATGTACATCGCTCAAAATTTACACTAAATTCCTCTCAATGGAACATATGTCATTGGGAACTTAATGCAGGTATTTTCCTAGTATTGTGTGGAAAAATTCCCCGCTTTGCAGGAAATTTTTCTCCCGGGCCCCGAAGGAGTGTGATAAGGCTTTCACACCTCTGTGTTAAAATTGTATATTAAAGTATTGTTTTATTTCTGTGTGATTGAAAGTGTCAATTTCGAAATGTAAATGTCTTTTCTACATGTTTTCAATTACATTGACTTTTAAGGGAAGTGAACTCTAAAATCGCAAAAGTGTTTATGTTCCAGAAAAATAGTAATAGTTTTGTATTTTCGCTTCTCAGTCGCTAGTTGGGAACTTGCAGGTTTTGCGCACGCGCGCGTTTGAAAAAGGATTTTGGAAGCAGTGTGGAAGGAGTCGTGGAAAAATGTAGACGTGTGTGTTTGATTCGCGTATGATCGCGAACTTTAAGAAAAGGTGGATTAATTTTGAAAGTGGAAGGATGTGATTAAAATATGTAACATAGTTCGACAAGTTGTGCGTAGAGTCGTTTGGCTCGGTTCAGAGATGAGTCACTCGTGTTTTTAAATGAATCAGCCTGGTAGTAATGGAATAATGAGTCTTGTGAAAAGAGAAAATGGTTCTTTCACTGGTCGGCTTGAATCGCTGATAGGGCAAGAGGGAAAGCTCATTTTATAGCGATTTGTATTTGCCTGACTCCTCCTTGTGTCCTAAGGTACGAATCAACCAATCTCCGTAACCAATCAAGATGTTGAATTCCGCCAGCATGATGTTGTGTAGTCAAGTTTCCCGACCATTATGGATTTTGTTCTGCGCAAGAATCTCGATGAGTTTATGCCGAGAGTCCATCCTGATATCCTTTCCCATGGTACAGAATTGTAAATGTTATATTTAAAAGAGACGAGGTAAAGTTTTATATATATTTAGTCTTCCACCTAACGAATAGAGTGTTAATTGTCAAATCCTCGTGAGCATCGAATCATTGATGATGTTATATGAAAATGTCGTATATGTTCAAAGTATACAAATGTCGTATATAAATGTCAAGTATAATGTGAGGAATATTGTGTTTATTTTATGTATCAGAAAATATGTGTATTCTCTTGGTTCCTCTTCCTCCAGGGGTGTTCTTAATGGTCACCCTACCGAGTGTAACTCTGAGTTATTGCGAGAAATGCTTGTACTCCACTGTTTTCGATCAACTGCCTTGTTATTTCATGTTTAATAAATGTGTTTGATTTCAAAACTTTGTCTTCTCTGTCGAGTATACCAAAACGTTCGCGACAGAACACTGATAGAAGAGACCAGTGTTGCCATTCGTAAAGAAAAAATAAAAAACCATTTACTGTTGCCATTCATAAGAATTGAAAAACTGTGAAGCGAAATGTAAAGAAAAGGTATTAATATACAAAAAGAGCTACTAAAAAGAGGGGCAAATAAAGGTAATGCTGAAGTGGGAATATATTTATATATATATATATATATATATATATATATATATATGTATATATATATATATATATATATATATATATATATATATATATATATATATATATATATATATATATATATATATATTATGTAATAGCCAGTGGCAGGCTATTTGTATATTTTACCGAAAATGATCATTTACAGAACGGTAATTTTTGCCATACTCGAAAAATTGCACATTTTTAATTAAAAATCAAAAACGCAATAAAATATTTAAATATGTTCGATGTAACCAAATGAAAAATTGCTTTGTAAGTACTTTTAACCAGAAATATATGGATACCAGGGTTGCAGAATGCGTCACGAGTCGTTCTAGAGATGTAAAAATGTTACTTTCTCTCAGAAAGCCCAATATGTCAGAAATAATCAATCTGATTATATGGAATTCGGGATGCTTAAAGTTCAATTACATGTAGCTATTATTTCTAGCGATCTTTCAATAGCACTATACATTTCAATGGGAAGACAACTTTTCCCCGATTTTCACAATTTTATCGTGCGCAGCAAGAAAATTTGATCAACTCCTGATCTCGATCCAATCACCGAACGACAACAGTTAATGTCACACCGCTCTGTCTTTACAGATGGCCAGTATGAATAAATACAGTTCTGCAGTGGATAGCGTGTATGGATGGACATCCTCAAACTTTTATGTAATTACACGAATATTGACGATATACCGGCAATAAAAATTAATCTTTTTAATATGACCTATATTCAAATCGGTGGCGACAAATATCCTGTTGATTTTTAGCAAGATAGAGATATAAGAAATATTTACTCTGTGTTATTGTTTTACCATATAACTGAGATTTGTTAATCTGTAGGGAATTTCATGTGTTATAAACTACTTTTTGAAGTGGAACTTCTATGGGCGCGACTCGAAACCGGATCGTTATGGAATCCCCTGAAACATTAAATGTTCGGTCGTGATGTTACGGCTTAGAACCTGGATTTTCTCCTTGCCAATATTTTCCCACTTCTGGTTCAAAAATTTTCTTTGAAATAACCTCTTTTCCGGACTGGCTTTAGATACTTCTTAGACACGGCTATAAATAGAGTTTAGATGATGAGTGATATGGATTTGGACTTGAATTCTAATGCAACTAGGTGTCTCACTAAGGATTTCCCTTTCCAGTTCTGGATCTGTTTATTTCGATTAAAAAATTCACATTTTACTTGCAACATACACAGGATTTGCTATAAATAGAGCTTAGATGATGACTTATATGGATTCAGCATCGAATTTTGGAGGTTGTATCTAAGGGGAGAGGGTATTCACTAAGGTATTCCACTTCCGGTTCTGGATATTTCACTTACGGTTTATCGAAAATTAGTATGACTGTGCAAATGAGAATAAAAGTTTTTTATTGATCCGTTAAAAATTAAGTACACATACCACTTGCTATCATACTACTCCTTAATATATTTATGGTTAACAATTATTTAAGCCCAAAATGTGCTTTATGGTACTTTTGAATTTCATTTGATAATTAACATTCTAATCTAACACTGCCTACTTGAATCGTAAGTATATTTTAATGGGAGTCTATATTTCCGTTATTAAATTTATTGTTTTAAATTAATTTTAAAGTGTTTAATAAATTGCACTTTATCCCCTTTCAAAATTCCAAAGAGGCGCATAAAGCATATTGTGATAAAATAGAAATTAAAAAAAAAAAATGATGTATGCAAGAATATGAAAGAATTTTCGAAATAATAGGGTAATACATTATTCTCTCAACAGATGGTAGCACTACACGAATTCTTACAAGGCACTTTAACTGATAAAAATAATTTTTTCAAATAAAAATATTGTATGAAATATACTTTATGTTTTAAGTATTCGTAAAAAATAAACAATTAAGATTTATGAATTGCTTTTTATTGCATTTATTTACATTTGATAAAATTTACAGTCTATTGAAAAGTTGTAAAATATAAAACGTAAGTTATTTTCTAAATCATGATCGTGGTTTAGTATTTGAACAGTTTTTCCCTTATATGTTTATAGTAATAAGAAATAAATAAATTGACTTTTCAAAGCATAATATTAGTATCAAAACGTATGTAAAATTTTATGTAACACTGCAATTAGAGATGGAATATTCATTGAGGAGAAATAACTAAAATATTGTGTGGTAGATGGCAGCACTGTGCTGTATTTATTAGACTCCCTTTATAGCTACCTGGAATGGACATTTTCTTATTATCATTTAAAAAATAGAACTAATTATACACGTATTTGAAACGGGAATGGTTTTATAAACGATTGAACTGCTGATTAAACTACTGAACCATTTAAGCAGTTTTTATGTCTGAAGTAAATAAAAATTATCTTCTCATTGCAATATGTTTTCAAGGTGGTATTATATAATCTATCCCCAGCTTTTCCAGAGGCTTCAAAGCTGTAATTGCAGATCTCTGGGAACTCTAGAAAGCTACATAATGTCGGATCTCTAGAAAGCTACATAATTTCGGGTCTCTAGAAAGCTACATAATTTCGGATTTCTAGAAAGCTGTATAATGTCGGATCTCTAGAAGGCTAATTGCGGATCTCTGGATAATCCCTCACAGTTTATTCAAAGGTTTTCATATTCATGAATACTTCCCCCTTTATGAAGTTCAGTAAAAATTAACATAGAAAGTAGTGAACACAAAGCGAGTCATAACATACAGAGAAAATACAATTTTCAAAATCCTTTTCTTTCTATTATTTTAATGGTCTTTAATAGTGAATTATAGTTTTCAAGTGTTTTGGTTATATTTAGTTATATCGGTTAGACTCTAAAATATTATAAAATCCGCAGATATATATACTTCGATGGATGTTAACTAAAAGTGAAGTGTGTAAAAACAAATCACCATTCTGTGTTTGTTAATTTGTTTGTATATTCAAAGAATCATTTAAAATGGTAATAATCATTTGAAATGATAGGAATCAGAAGTGCAATTTTTTATGTGAAAAACAGTTTAGATTGAAAAAGAATGTTAATTTTTTTTATAATATATTTTTATATTTATTTATTAAAATCATAAAATATCCTATACATTAATAAATATAATTACGGATGGGAAATATTTTTTTTACTTTGCGCCAATATTTAAATTTAAAACTAATATTTATAACAAATAGATTTCATAATTTTTAAAAATATGCATAGAAACGAAATTATAAAACCGTTATATATATTTCACACATAGTTAGTAAAATATAATATACTTTTGTTTCATTTATAAGTTCTTGCTTTCATTCTGTACTGACGATGCAAGTTTTCTCTGAGTTTAAAAGATAATTTCCGTATTTAAACATTACTATACAGTTTCTCCCAGGTATAATATGACAATCTTAATATAGGTTTAAGTTCTAAATATAGTACTTGCAGCCAGCTTTTAAGTAAATATAGGGTGTGGAATGTAAAATATTTTCTTTGAAATAATTTTTTTAACAACTGATACTGAATTGAATAGTGCATTTTCTCACTTATTTACTACTAGCCGCCTTTGGCGACCAGCCTGTTCGCTACCCTTGAAAATTCTGACCGTGGCAAATTCTAACCGTGGCACACTCGCTGGCGGGACCTACCTGTAAGGTGTAAGGTAACTGTTTGGACGGCCAGGAAGTGCCACCCAATTTAGACCGGAACTCAGTGGGGGAGGCATCCACAGGGACCGTACCCTCCTTCCCCTACCCCCAACCTTTCGGAAGGACTTACGGTCCCACATGTTTAACGTGATCGTACTCCGCCTGAACACAGCGGCAGTTTTGGCAGTGGCGGGAATCGAACCCGGACCTACCGAGTGCAATTCCCGCGCGCTAACCACTGGGCTACCGCGCCCTCCGCGACAATCTCCATAACCTTCTTTTTATTCATCCAATTTAGACCGGAACCCAGTGGGAGAGTCATCCACAGGGACCGTACCCTCCTTCCCCTACCACCAACCTCCCGGAAGGACTTACGTACCCACATGTTTAACGTGATCGTACTCCGCGTGAAAATGGCAGCAGTTTTGGCAGTCGAGGGAATCTAACCTGGGCCTACCGAGTGCAATTCCCGCACGCTAACCACTGGGCTACCGTGCCCTCCGCGACAATCTCCATAACTTTCTTTTTATTCACCCAGTTTGGACTGGAACCCAGTGGGGGAGGCATCCACAGAGACCGTACCCTCCTTCCCCTGCCACCAACCTCTCTGAAGGACTTATCGACTCATATGTTTAACGTGATCGTACTCCGCGTCAGTGGCGGGAATCGAACCCAGGCCTACCGAGTGCAATTCTCGCGCGCTAACTTCCCGCGCGCTAATTTAAATTTTATAATGGCCATATGCTAAGTTCTTAATTCCACCATCCTCGTTCCATCATTTAAAATATCCATAAAATTAAAATATCCATTTAAAAATCTATAAATTAAAATATCCATAAATTAAAATATGCATTTAAAATCAAAAATACATCCATATCGTTCCACCAATCCATAAATATAATAATTTCAAATACATCACCACAATTCAAACCACCATAATTCAATCATTTAAATTATTTAAAATATCCATTTAAAAATATCCATTTAAAATATCATTTCGCCCGATGTATACAACACTTATGCTCGGCTCTCAATTCATTTAAAACCGAAAGCGCGGTCTCCATGGAGACGGTGAAGAAACTGCTGCGGATGGGGGGGAAATGCCGTTGAAGAACTGAGCCGATGCCGAGAAATTTAAAATCATGACGTCTTTAAAATTGCGATCCTGAAAGCAATTTTTAATATTTCTGGACCAGATTAGACTTGTAAGAATGCCAGATATTTCAGCTTTCTAAAAATGTAAATTATTAGTCGAAATTATGAGTACTTTTTACTATATGAGAATTTAAAAACCAAAAATCGTTTTTTTGAGCCAAAAGTGACTTTTGTTTTAAAATCTTTAAAAAATATTAGAAATCGAAATTCAGATTTGAAATTGATATATTTTTACTCACAATTGTCTGCTCTTTCCGATGGTGTGATTTGTTTTTTTTTACGACGTCTGGATCGTGGAGAAAAAAGGGCAAAAATGGCAAAAAACGGTCGAAATTGCATAAAACATTAAATAAATAAAAAAAAAAATAAAATTTAAAAAATCGGTTTTCACGTGTCCCCTTCCCACCCCCCCGGGTCTCCGATTGCCAAATTTCGTAGCTCTTCGACGCGCGGTCGCGAAACGTATAGTGTATAAGACAGACAGACACACAGACATTGCCTTTTATTATATAGATTCATACACATGCTTTTGTAAATTTAAATATAAATTTATCATTAATCTCAAACACCGTTTCTTTTTTTTTTTCCTTATATGTTACAAATATTTTTTTTTCTAAGTCAAACATGTAATACCAAGGGAACACAACGAATTAAAGGTTGAGAATCTATGTTCAGTAAGATTAGACAGCATAATGAGTGTCATTTTTAACACTTTACAACAAAGTTGAAAAGTGTTTATGACTTTGCTCATTCTGTCTGTCTGTCTGTCTGTCTGTCCGTTAGCACGATAACTGCCGTAAAAATGACTTTAGTAAGAATGAAATTTTAGTATGTTGTTCAGACGGTCTGTAGCACCTATGGGGATACAAATGAATAATATCACCCAATTAGTTTTGGATTGAACCCGGGTTGAAAAAATGAATTACATTGAGCCCTATGGGACCTAATTTTTCAAACATTTTTTAAGCGGATTTAAAATTCACAAATTGCTTCGAAATGTTCGGCAATATTCAAATTGTTCCATAAAATATATAAAAAAAAATTCAGCGAAATAAATTCAGAAGTTTTTTAAATACAAATTTAAATAATGATAACACCTCTTAAATGAAACGATCACGTTACCATGATATGAAAGTATCACGTGATCCACTTCAAAATGATATATAGCATCCATCTTGTCTCAAAATAGTGATTTTTAAAGTTTTTTATATCATATTGAGTGTTGTATCCGTCCTAAAACCACTTTATTTTTGCTTAAATTCTATGCATCTACATACTGAAACAACGCAAAGACAATATATTTGAGTTTAAATGCTCATCTAAATTTGATTATTTCTACAACGAAGTCTACTTTTCACTTATGTAAAATGTAAACAGCAAAATATGTAGGATGAGTTGTATAGGAATTGCTGTATCGCAAAGTAATTTAGCTCATGGAGTCTGCATAGCTGATATGAAAGAAATATTCATTGACTTTACCGACAGAAGGACGATTTTTTGCGATAAAGTCTTAAGAATAGAGTTAAATTTCTTGTAGCTCCATGGTCTTAATTTTTAAATAAAATAAATTATTATAGTATTGTGATGAATGACATGAATGGGAAATTATTTATGAATGAAATTCTGCTTTTATAGAGAGAGCCAGGCGTGTTATTTTTTCTATGACGTTATTTGAATGAATTTCAGTTGTTTTCGATAAAGTTTTTAAATATAATAAATTATCGTGGTATTATGATAATTCTAAAATTATTACCGAGAAATATATCACCTTTTAAAGATGTTTAAACCAGGCAATTTATATTTCAATGCCGTCATTTGAATGAAGTTCATTTTTTTCGATGAAAGTTTAAGTTTTCAAATATAATAAATCAATGTAGTTGTGATAAGTTTTAAAATATTACCGACGAATGTATTGCATTTTAGACATGTTTAAATAAAATTGCATTGAAGTTGGAAAGTGTTTCATAATCAATGCTTTAAGCATGATTGATCTTTCTTGTTTTATTTTATCTAGAACGTTTTAAACAATTTTATCAATAATTTCTTATTATGTAAGAAGTTGGAAAGTGTTTAGAAGTATTTAGAAGTTGGAAGTATTTAGAAGTTGGAAAGTGTTTCATAATCAATGCTTTAAGCATGATTGATCTTTCTTGTTTTATATTATCTAGAACGTTTTAAACAATTTTATCAATAATTTCATATTATGTAATCTTCCGGCTGTCAAACAATTTCCATATTTAATAACACTTCTTTCTACCAGACAGCATTATTGTTTCCTTTTTTATTTCTTTAATTTTTTTATTTGCATTTTTTAGATTATAACCATGTTTTAACTGGTAAACTATAGGAATTTGAATAAATCATAATGATATAACTTCAATAAAAATAAATGACTAAAATCTGTATAAAGGGAAATAATATATACTTTTAACTACAGATGGCAGCACTAAAATTGTTTTAAAGATTTTGTAAAAAAACTTTCTTTAGATTTAAAAAGAAGGAGAAAGGTTATACATTTATTTATATTAACGTATCCTGATGTTCCGTTAATATCCATTACCTTATTATTTCCGGTACTGCACAATGAATGCATAATATGTTTAAAAATGAACCTTTAATTACCGTCTAATAAATGCTTAGAATGAAAATTAAATGTGTAGGATTAAAAAAATGGGATATATATTTTTTACATACATTACTTATATACATTAGAATATATATTTTTCTCAGATTAAATATGTAATTTATCATTTATGATTTTCTCGGATTAAATTGTTAAACGAATTAAATTTGTATGATTAAAAAAAATGGCATTTGGTATTACAATATATCATTTTCTCAGATTTAACGTAGGGCTTAACGATTCAATTTATACAGTACAGACACGAACCACTAAATAAAAACTATAAATGGAAAAAACAAATTTCAAACATATTTTCAAAGTATTAATTATTTTATTTAGAATCATCATAAAAATTATTTTCAAAAATATAAAACTATTTTGTGTTAAAAAATTTGCGATTTGCATTATGGATGGCAGCACTATACACTGATCTACATGATTTTATATATATATATCCCATGATTATGGATTTTATTACGGTTTTGTAATTTTAATTCTTGTAATTTTAGCAATTAATATCGATTTTAGTAAGTGCATTATTCACTAATTGTTCTAGTAGAATTTAGTATTATTATTATTCTTGTGGTTTATTATTCTTGTGGTACATATTGTCTATTTATGTTTTTACAGGCATTTAAGATTTAATAATTATTGAATACAAATTCCAATTTTGATCATGAATCATCTACCTTATCGTTCGAGTAATTTGTATTTAATAATTATTAAAACTTAAATGCATATTTATAAAAAAATCTGACGTGGGCAACACATGACTTTCGTTATATAATGCAAAGAATTTACTACTTTTACAGTTAAAAAAAAATATTATACTTATAGTAGATACTTATATTCTTTCCAAGATATTGAATTATCTTCAATTAGTCGTCATTTTCATTGATTTAGCGTCATTTTTATCAATTTGGTGAGATTTTTGTTAATTTGGCAACAATTAAAAATGTCGCCAAGTTTGCTATATTCCGCTAAATTTGTCGCCAAAATATCGCCGAGTGCTATGACGGAGAAATAAGTTATTCTTACAGCAGATAAATGACTATTGGCGTTCAAATACAAAAGCGTTATTCAAAGTATATTTTTTCATGAATGGAACGAGCTAGTTCCACGAAAATAATGTCACCAAATTTATCGCATGGTATTACATATGAAAAGTGAAAACGTCTCTCAATAGAAAATATTTTTTTTATTTTATATGGCTTTTTGATAATTATTTTGAAAAATGTGCAATATCTCGAGAATGGTTCATGTTAACGTTTTTAAATTTATGTCAATCGTTTTCTAATAAAAAATTATATAAGAAATATCGAATTGCGTAATTTTAATAGTGGTTTTGATTTTTTGACAATTTTTTTTAAAATTTCCCTCGAAAATTTAGGAGAGTTCTGAACATTCGATTGCTTATAAAAACAATAGACTTCCAGTGTTTACGGATTGTGATTTTTGTACCAAATTTCGTGCGAATCGGTTTGCCAGTTATCGTCTCCACAATCGTTCGTCAGACTCACTGACACACACACACACACATACTTTCACAAACACACACTCACACACATACTTTCACAAACACACACACACATACTTTCACAAACACGCACACACACACATACTTTCACAAACACACACACACACACACAGGGGCGCGGTAACCCATTGGTAGCGCGCTGGAGTTGCACTCGGTAAGCCCGGGTTCGATTCCAGCTGCTGCCAAAACTGCCGCCGTGTTCATGCGGAGTACGATCTCGTTAAACATGTGGATCCGAAAGTCCTTCCGAGAGGTTGGTGGTAGGGGAAGGAGGGTACGATCCCTGTGGATGCCTCCCCCACTGGATTCCGGTCTAAATTGGGTGGCACTTCCCGACCGTCCAAACAGTTACCTTACACCTTTCTGGTAGGTCGGACGGTCTGGGTTTCAACAACAACAACAACACACACACACACAGACATCACTTGAAAAATGTTTGATTCGTGATCATGGATGCTTGAAACGTGCTCTGCCGTCGAAAACTCGAATTCGAATTTTCGACCCCGTCACAATATTTTTCCTTATACATTATGTATATAAGGAAAGTAATACAAAAATCTGATGTGGGCAGCACATGACTTTCTTATAAAATACAATGAATTTACTACTTTTATAGTAAAAAAAAAAATAGATTATTTTTATAGTAGTTACTAGCAGCATACCCGTCCTTCGTACGGAGTATATAATATAAAAAAAACTTATAATTCGCAATCATGTGCAAATTCTGATAAAATATTAAATATATTGCTCATAAAGAGAAGTTTAAGAATATCTGTTCTCACTATGCAAAATTATCTTCACGGGCAAATCTGAAGAATGAAATATCCTGGCCCCTTTTGTAAACAAATTCACACACAAAAAAATAATTGAATCAATATATGCAACCACGTACTACTTATATTGTCGCAAATTAGAAAATATGCCAGTGGTGTGTTAGTAGAAGCTTAAACATATTGTAATATGAGTCTAAAAAATATTTACCAAAATAAAAAAGATGACGTAATAAATTGAAAGTATCAAAAATCCCCGTAATCTTAATACCAGAAGGTCGTAATTGATTCCAATATATGCCAATATATATAAAAATTTTGCCAATATATATAAAAATTTTGCCAATATACCTGTACTACTTATATTCTCGTAGATTAGAAGATATACCCGTGCATTTGTAGAAGATTACTTGTACAACGTACTATATATGAGTTTCAACAATTTTCGTCATAATGAAACAATAGCATAATAATTTGAAAATATCAATAATTCCTGAATCAACTGTCCCCGAAATATCAATAATAATGATGTTTAAACCTGAAGACCGTAATTGATATTATCCAGTCAAAAATGCAATGTCAATGAAATTTATTTTATATACATATTTTTATTAGATTTAACAAAAATCGTATGACACATAACATATTGGATCCGTTGCTAAGCGACATGATATCATCTGCTTCAAATAAATTGATGGAAATCATGTCGTCTGAATAATGTGATCTCCATGGAAGGTTTGGCGACATTTTCGTCTCCATGATATTTTTATGGATTTACAAATATTTTTATCAATTTAGTGATATTAAAAAAGTTAGTTAAATGCGTTACTAAGTAAGATGGATGCGGGCTGACCGACAAATGCTACAGAAACATCATTTCAGTACTCTATTCTAAAAAAACAAATTTAATTTCATTGATTTGGGTCATTTTTATCAATTTGAGGATATTTCCTTTAATTTGGCAAAGTTTAAGAAAAGTTACCAAGTTATTTAGAGATATTCCACTAAATTCGTAGCTCTACATTTGCAGATTTGAAGAATAAAATATCCATATCCCGTCTGTATATATACTAAATAAAAACACTAAAATTGTATTAGAAGATACATACATCCGTTCTACTCTTTTTCTGCTTCAACAATCGGCTAAATGAATTTATTGGGTAAACACAATATATGAGTTTATTAGCTAAACACAATATATGAGCTTTGAAACCTCTTTGCTAAAATAAATAAAAGTGTGATGTACGCAGTTCGCAATATATATAATTAAAAGAACAATCAAACCGTTCATTTATTATGAGTTTATTAGCTAAACACAATATATGAGCTTGAAACCTCTTTGCTAAAATAAATAAAAAATAATGTACGCAGTCTGCAACATATATAATTAAAAGAACAATCAAACCATTCATTTATAAAATATATTTTTACATCCATTTATTTATTATACAAATAGAAAAAATAATAATAATCATTAACAAACACATTTAATTCCATTCCTTTGCCGAGCAGCATGATATAATATATAATCTTCCTCATAAAATGCGAAATTAAATAACCATTTTAATTTCTTTATACTTCTAATCGTTGAGTAAAAGCTTGTGAAATACATGGAGGTTAATACATGTAAAAACATGGAGGTAGATTTTTCCATTTAAATTCATGTTTCAAACAATTCATGCTTTCATATAGTGACTATTTAATGCAAAAATCCTGCATCAAACTCAAAAATAAAGTTTTAATTCCCTTTGACGCTTTAAACAAACGATTTTTATCCTTTCCGTTTGGATAAACCACGGAGTTGGAGAGTAGAACTCCTATAAAAAAAGTTCCGTTTTTCATTAATATCTCGACATCCCCTGGACTTAGAAACTTGAAACTTGGGCAAAATTTATGGGGGACTATTTCAAGGCCACCCACAAAATTTCATTAAATTCGGTTCAGCCGTTCTCTCGTGATGATGAGACAAACGAAAGTTTGGTTTTTTACTAATATCTCGAGAACCACTGATCGTAGGAATTCCAACCATAGACTAAATTTTAAGTGGGGCTATTTCTAGGCTACCCACAAAATTTCATCAAATTCGGTTCAGCCGTTCTCCCGTGATGATGGGACAAACAGACAGACAGACAGACAGACAGACAGACAGACAGATTTTCAATTTTATTTATATAGATTTATATTCCTTCCAAGATATTGAATTTTCGTCAATAAGTCGTTATTTTCCATGTCGTCATCATCAATGACTCGTCATTGATTTTGCGTCATTTTTATCCATTTGGAGAGTTTTTCGTTAATTTCGCAATATTTAAAAAAGTCGCCAAGTTGGCCACATTCCACCAAATTCGTCGCCAAAATCTCGCCAAGCGTTATGGATGAAGAAAAAAGTTATTCTTACAACAGATAAGTGACTATTGACGTTCAAATACAAAAGTATTACTCAAAGTAGTAATAATTACATTATCACTTTCCTTATACAGGAAAGTATTGTGACGGGGTCGAAAATTCGAATTCGAGTTTTCGACGGGAGAGCACGTTTCAAGCATCCCTGATCACGAATCAAACACTTTTGAAGTGATGTCTGTGTGTGTGTGTGTGAGTGAAAGTATGTGTGTGTGTGTGTGAAAGTATGTGTTTGTGAGTGTGTGAAAGTATGTGTGTGTGTGTGTGTGTGTGTGAAAGTATGTGTTTGTGAGTGTGTGAAAGTATGTGTGTGTGTGTGTGTGAAAGTATGTGTGTGTGTGTGTGTCAGTGAGTCTGTTGAGACGATAACTGACGAACGAATGGACCGATTCGAATGGAATTTCGTACAAAAATCGCAATCCGTAAACACTGGAAGCCTATTGTTTTTATACGCAATCGAATGTTCAGAATCCCCTAAATTTTCGACTGAAATCTTGAAAAAATCGTCAAAAAATCAAAACCTCTAATAAAGTTACGCAAATAGACATTTCTTATGTAATTTTTCATTACAAAGCGATTGACATAAATTTTAGAAAGCTAACAGGAACTGTTCACGAGATATTGCACATTTTTCAAAAAAATTATCAAAAAGTCATATAAAATTTAAAAAAAATATTAACTGTTGAGAAACATGTTCACTTTTCATATGTAATATCATGCGATACATTGTGTGACATCATTCTTGTGGATCTAGTTCGTTCCATTCATGAAAATAGATACTTTGAGTAATACTTTTGTATTTGAATGCCAATAGTCATTTATCAGCTCTAAGAATAACTTATTTCTCCGTCCATAACGCTTGGCGAGATTTTGGCGACGAAATTGGCGGCATGTCGCCAACTTGGTGACTCTTTTTTAAATGTTGCCAAATTAACGAAAATCTCGCCAAATGGATAAAAATCACTCTAAATCAATGAAAATGACGATTAATCGTCGAAAATTTACTATCTTTTAAAGAATATAAGTATTTACTATTAGAAAAACCTATTTTTTTACTGTAAAATAGTAAACTCATTACATTATATAAGGAAAGTCATGTGTTGCCCACATCAGATTTTTTCTTGTGAAACCGATTGATATCATTATTTAACCTTTATATATTGTGTTATTAACTAAGTTGTTACTTTACAGATCGAGCAAAACGTGTAATACCATAAAAATAGATATCGGCATCGCCAGTTGTATTAGGTGGTACGCATAGAGATACTACACAAGACTTTCCATCCATATTGCGAAAATGATCACTTAAAATGTTTCACGGAACTCTAATGTCAATTGTTGTTGCCAGTTTCATTTAAAAAATAACAAAAAAACTTATCAAATAAACCGTAAAATTAGAGATTAAAATTTCCACACTATTTTATTACCTTATTTTTTGCCGTTAGACCAAAAACTGAGTTAATGTGAAATTTGACATTTATCGCTTTTGCTTACACAAATAGTCAATCTCTGCCCGTTCAGTTGAGAATTTCAGTATGTTGTTCGTCTGTCAGGGATTTTGATTTTTTTTATAATTTTCTTTCTGGAAAATAGCTATTCGCAGCAATATGTGCAAATAAAGATTACAATGTCCCTAACTGCAAGTTTTGAGACGTTTTGATAGAAATCTGTAGGTAACATAGTATTTATAAAATGTTAACAAATCAGACTCTTGTAATATCTTCACATCAGTATCATTTTGTTAATTGATTATTCCATCTACAGCATATCAGGAGCATCAGTGACACTCGTTCTGATTAGATCTGAAAAATACTTCATTACATGTTGCCTGAAATATGAAAATGTTTCTTTAAATCCATCACTATTAATCAGTTCGAAGTACTTTTTATGATTCATTAGCTCAGATGATCTTGTTGATATAGTAAAGGAGACAACTTTTGCCACAGTCAACTAACTGTTTCTGAAGCAATCTTAAGTTCTACATGATCGCTCATACAATTGTGGATGCGCTAATCCATCCCTTATTATTTAACATTAAAGTTTACAAGATGCTCAGCGATTGATATCTACTAGGAATGCATTTAACCAATCATAAAGCTTGTGCCATTCATAAATCTTATGATTTCTCCTTTCGTTGCAATGAAGGGCTTTATTTTTTCAAGCAGTGTCCAGAATCTGGTTTGTGTTGCCGCCCTTCGGAACACAATTGAAGTAAATTATATCACCATTGAATAATCTTAATTCTGAAAGAAATGCTTTAAATTACCTATGACTAAGCTCTTCGGATCTCATAAAATTGATTGTAGTTACAAAGTTACGTGTTGCATATCCATGTGTTGCATATCCATTATGTGTTGCATGTCTGTGTAGCATATCATGTGTTGCATATCTATTATTGCATATCCATGTTGCATATGCACGTGTTGCATATCCATTACGTCTTGCATATCCATGGTCATTGCATACAAATGCTCTTGATGGATGATTCAGCGTCATATGATGACATCATTAAGAACTAATTTCAGCATTCTTTTCATTTGTTGTTTACCGGTTTTGGAGCTTTGAGACTTTTTATATCAATAACAAGAAAGATCAATCATGCTTAAAGCATTGATTATGAAACACTTTGTAACTTCAATGCAAATTTATTTAAACATATCTGAAATGCAATACATTCCTCGGTAATATTTTTAAACTTATCACAATACTACATTAATTTATTATATTTGAAAACTTAAACCTTCATCGAAAAAATTGAACTTCATGCAAATGACGGCATTGAAATATAAATTGCCTGGTTTAAACATCTCTAAAATGTGACACATTCCTCGTTAATAATTTTAGAATTATCATAATACTACGATAATTTATTATATTTGAAAACTTCATCCAAAACAGCTGAAATTCATTCAAATGACGTCATAGAAAAAATAACACGCCTGGCTCTCTCTATAAAAGCAGCATTTCATTCATAAATAATTTCCCATTCATGTCATTCATCACAATACTATAATAATTTATTTTATTCAAAACTTAAGACCATGGAGCTACAAGTAATTAAACTCTATGGGTAAAACTGCATCGAAAAAAATTGTCCTGCTCTTTGTAAAATCAATGAATATTTCATTCATATCAGCTATGCAGACTCTATGAATTAAATGATTTTGTGTTAAAGAAATACAGTAATTCTAATACAACTCATTCTACATATTTTGCTGTTTACATTTTACATAGGTGAAAAATAGGCTTCGTTGTAGAAATAATCAAATTTGGATGAGCATTTAAACTCAAATATATTGTAATTGCGTTGTTTCAGTATGTAGATGCCCAGAATTTAAGCAAAAATGAAATGGTTTTTGGGCGGATACAACACTCAATATGAATTAAAAAGAACTTTAAAAATCACGATTTTGAAACAAGATGGATGCCATATATCATTTTGAAGTGGGTCACGTGATATTTTCATATCATTTTCACTTGATCACTTCATATAAGAGGTGTTATTATTATTTTAATTTTTATTTAAAAAACTACTGAATATATTTCACTGAATTATTTTTTATATTTTTTCTGGAGCAATTTGAATATTTCCTAAAATTTTCGAAGCAATTTGTGAATTTTATATCCGCTTAAAAAATGTTTGAAAAATTAGGTCCCATAGGGCTCCATGTATTTCATTTTTTCAACCCGGGTTCAATTCAAAACTTATTGGGTGATATTATTCATTTATATTCCCGTAGGTCCTACAAACTGTCTGAACAACATATTAAAATTTCCTTTTTATTAAGTCATTTTTACGGCAGTTATCGTGCTAACGGACAGACAGACAGACAGACAGACAGAATGAACAAAGTCATAAACACTTTTCAACTTTGTTGTAAAGTGTGAAAAATCCAATAATCTGGTTAATAATTTGCCTATGACGCCATATTTGACCCAGTTACAGCTTGATCGTGTGTAACTAGATTCTCTATTCTTTATCTCCTATCTGAGCATTTTTTTTCGACACTTGTGTGCGTTTTTCTGGCTTTATCGGTCTAGATTTTGCTTATATTTTACTAGTTCTATTTGACCCAGTCACTTTTTTTTCAACAGGTGGTGCTACAGATGTATATTTCCGTTTTGGAACTTTTCTACCTTCTTGTACTGAAGAAAAGAACTTCTCACGTTTTTGCGAAATAATCTTAAGTTTTCTACAATTTATTTGCACAGAAATTTACCATGATTTTATTTAATTTATATATTATTTGTGTGCAAAGACACATATTGTATTTATTTAAGAGTAATTTACTCTTATTTCCTGAGGGTTTATGAGTTAATTGTGGGAAAAGATTAATTGGTATTAAGCACCTATATAAATGGGTATATTTTTAAACGATTTGTATTGAAATAGTAAATGCAAAAAAGTGTATACTCTTATCAAGTGAAAAGCATATATTTTTGCAAAAACGTATAATCGGAATTAACTTTAATGTATAAAAATATAAGTCGAGCCAATAGAAAACGCTAACTTAAACAGGATATGACCTATCTGCATAATACAGGAGCATGGGGCCCCCAGAAGTATTTGCAGGGGGGGTTCATCCAGGAAAAATTCCAATTGAATAATGTTGAAATCGTTTCGGTAGTAAAAAAAAACTGACTATCGTACTGACTATCGTACTGACTATCGTATCTGACTATCGTACAAGCCTTGAAGGAACTTTCAGACAACTCACCAAACTCGCAAACGAAGATCAAAGCCCATCAACTGTACACGACTGCAACAACTCCTACCTGCATTGTATATCTCCTAGTGATGGCTATTTATTCCGCCAAACTTGAACCTGTGTGCAACCAGCACATAAACATGAACATAAGGGCAATAAACGATCACGTAGCTAAATTAACAAATGTGCTTCAATCTCACCACATTAATGCCTTTAAAGAGTTCACTGCCATCTTCGAGAAAGCTGAACAAATTTGCGAAGAGCTAGATATTGCATTCAAACGTCCTCGAGTAGCTGCAAGTGCAAGGCAGACTCATAGATCGAATCCACCTTCTGCAATTGTAGAAGATTTTTTAAGATGTTCTATCTTCATCCCGTATTTGGACTCCATTACTTCTTCTCTGGGTGATCGTTTCTCTTTAATCACGAGAAACATTTTCCCTTATGCAGCTCGACCCACATGCTTTAAAAAATTTGGATAAAGCGTCATTTTTGGCTATTGCAGAAGATATAAGTAGTGTTTACGGAGATATTTTACCTAACTTTTTCACCGAGGCTGTAACATGGTATGAGTTGTTGGGACCCAGACCGTACGACCTACCAGAAAGGTGTTGAAAACCCAGGCCGTCCGGCTCGTCAACAAGGACTTGAGCATCCAGTTGGACGGCCGGGAAGGAGTTAGCCGAAACCAACTCCCAACTTCCATGGCTTTCGTCCGACGGTCCAGCAGCGTTTATTTTGAGAATCAAAAATTTACAGGAGTGTTTACATAATATGTTTCACATTTTGAAAAAATATAAAGTTTAAACAGTGAAAGACACATTAAAACGGATTACAATAATTCTTGAACAATTGTTACTTCAACTGGTGCACAATGAGAAATAATACAACAAAAACAACCACGAAGACAAAAACAAAAACTAAACCAAGACAAACAGCAACAAACGGGGCACAATCAAAACACAGCAAAACACAGACAAAACAAAGACAAAAATAAAACACAGACAAAACAATGCAACCATACAAAGAGAGGGTAACACCTCCAGGGAAAAGGACAACAGGGGACCACCGACCAAAAGGGGGGAAAGGGAGAGGCTCACAAGCTGATCAGGAAATTTGATTAGAGATGTCTCTAGCAATGATAACACAGTTTTTAATTTTATCTATAGAAGATTTATTTGAACTGAATCTCGAGAACCAGGCTGCGCAATTGGCTGAGGAGGGTTTTGTAAGATGAAAATTTTTTGTATGGGGACAAGAAGAAACAAAATGGTCGGCATCGCCGAAAGAACCGCAGGTGCAACAAGAGGTGGATTTATGTTTAAAATAATGGAGATAATCTAGAAATGGGCCATGCCCAGTTAAAAAATATATTAAAAATCTGTTAGTAATTTGGAGGGAGGGATTGACCAGAGGGAGGAAGGAAGAAATCCGGGCCGGATCGTGAGTCCGGGGGGAAATATAAGAGTTAAGAAAGATTTGCCAATGATGAGAAATATTTTGTTTACAAAATTTTTTAAGGAGGGAAAACGGGAAGGGAAGGGAAAAGAGAGAACCCGAGGAGGTAGTTTGGCGTACTTATCCTCAGTCTCATTTCCCGAGATATCAGAGTGGGCCTTAACCCAACGAATATTAATAAGATTTTTGTTTGCTAAAGCATTAAGTTTAAATTTTGAAAGATAAGAGGATTTAATTTTAACGGAATTTAGAGCCGAAAGAGAAGAAAACCTATCTGTGAAAATATTAATTTTAGTATTATTAGTTGAGACCCAATTAATAGTAAAATTAATGGCGGCAATTTCTGCCTGAAAAACTGTGTTCCCATTAGCTAGTTTAAAAGTGAATGTTTCTTGAAGCGTATCATGATTGAATATACAGACAGCAAAACCAGTGTTTCCATCAATGGAAGAGCCATCTGTATAAACATTGAATTTAGAAAAAGAGGAGGGAGGGAGGGGGACAAGATTAGCAATACGATTAGAAGGAGGGCTAGTAGAAACCGGGCAGTTTGAGTCGAAAACGGAAGGGTCCGGGACGGGCAAATTAGAGAAGAGATTTAAACGATGTTTCCAAAAAGCATATTTTATATAGTTGGTGTTAATTACTATATGGATAGGGGGAATACCAGTAATGGAGTAAAGAGAAATGTTAGAAGTGGTCCGAAAACCAGAAGAAATTTTTAAAAGAAAAATCCTTTGAAGGGAGAGAAGTTTTTTGACCTGATCCCCCGTCAATGCTTGACCCCAGATTCCCGCACCATAAATTAAAGACTTTTCAATTACCGATAGGTACCAGATTTTTAAAAAGGATTTGTCTACCCCCCAATTTACCAGAAAGGTGTAAGGTAACTGTTTAGACGGCCGGGAAGTGCCACCCAATTTTGACCGGAACCCAGTGCGGAGGCATCCACTGGGACCGTACCCTCCTACCCCTACCACCAACCTCTCGGAAGGACTTACGGACCCACTTGTTTAACGTGATCGTACTCCGCATGAACACGACGGCAGTTGTGGCAGCGTGCCAATCCAGCGCGCAAACCACCGGGCTACCGCCCCCGTAAAGGCCAAGATGGTATGAGATGTGGAAAAATGAAGCAACTCCAAATGAATCTCTTGAGTACGCAGATTTCATTCATCAAGCAATACCGTTCTACCCAGCGGTAGCTGAGGCAATAAAGATTGGCCTGACTCTTCCAGCGACAGCATGTAGTATTGAACGCTCATTCAGTACATTACGGCGCGTCAAGACTTGGAATCAGTCTACGATGGGGGACGAAAGGCTAAGTGGACTATGTATGTATGCTCAGTGTTCATAAGAAAAGAGTGCAAGAAACCACAACTGGATTCATTGACAACGTGACGAACGAATTTGGACAGCAACCAAGACGACTCAAGTTTTTGTTATGTAACAAATGTTAAACCCCCTTCGTTCATAAGCCAGGGGGGTGCAAGTGCACCCCCTTGCACACCCCTCCGGACGCCCATGCACAGGAGTTTCACTTCTTTCACAGTAAACTAATGATGTCTAAGATCCACAGCAAAATGTTTTTATATGACTTCATATCAAAACGTAACTACTAAATATATAACTCCTTCAAAGCGAAATTCATTTGCAACACTTTAAACCCATTCTGCTAATAGAACGCATCCGTCTCACAAATAGTGAAACGCTGTTTTTATTTTGAATTAAGAATATTAATCCTCCCAAATCGACAGGAATTATAAAAAAAATTGATCTTCATTCTCTATGATATTGAATTTATATCAAGTTCGGTTTCGTTTTCTTTAATTAAGCGTCAGTTTTGCCATATTTGTAGTCATTTTAGCCAATTTGGCGATATTTTCGTCAATTTGGATACATTTTCAAAAATTCACTAAATCGGAGATATTTCATCAAATTTACCACCAATGCATTTGCTTATTTATAGATACTGGCTCTTTATTCTAATTTTAAGTAGTTATTTAGATAAATTTCTCCAAAACTGCCCTGTATCTCAAGAACGATTAATGTTAGAGTTCTAAATTTGACAGTATATGTTTTCTAATGAAAATTACATAAGAAATGATTATTTATGTAACATTAGTAATTAGTAAAAGTCCTGTTTCCTTATAGAATCCTTTTTTTCAAAAAATCGATCGAAAGGGGGTGGAGGCAGGTCTTTCGAACATTCATTCGTGAGAAATCGCTTCCACACACACACACACACACACACACACACACACACTGAGACGTTATCTATTCAAGCTCAAGGATTCTTCCAACATGCTTTTCCGTTGAAAACTCGAATTTGAATTTTTAACCTCATCACAATACATGCTCTATACATTAAAATATGTATGTAAGGAGAGTAAGAGGGGTTTAAATGATAAAGGTGTATAAATAAGAAACATATAATTGGTAATTTATGGTACATTTATATAATTTGGAAAAAGCAAATCGTATTTCTTTAATTAACAAATTTCAAATTACAGGTGGCGATTATTATTCCAGTGCCATAAAATTTCTAGTTACATGTTATTTGTTCTTGATATTTGTTCTTAAATTTTATATTATATATTATCTAGTCCTGAACGGATGCCCGATAAAAGAAAATTGTGCATAAATTCATAACCGACTATACCAGACTTACAGATATTCAAAAATTATGCAGAAACACACTTTTGCAACAAAATATTAGTTTTTACTGGCAAGCATGAGCAAGCCTTTTAAAACAGAATGCTATTTTCCACGTTCAGGTACTAAATTTGTAAATATAATGCTGTTAAGCAAGAATGAGAACCTGGGGAACTCTATAGTTTCCGCGTGGGAAAAATGGGGAAAATTCAGGTGATGTCTATTAGAGAATAGGGAAGGGCATCGTATTTTATCCCTCCGTTAGAAGTTTCAGGCGCTATCTAAAAGAAAATGTTTGCAGAATAACTCTCTAGATTCTGTTCCAAACAAACGATCTGGTTGATATTATTTGGTGCGCCAGTACATATTACTATTTCCAGTAATTTCAAAATATGTGATTTTTGTATTACGTGGAACTTATATTTATTATTGGATGACATCAGAATCAAGTGTAAAGTGAGATTATTTAGTGTTCACAGATAATTTTGTGTGCAAATAGATATTACTATTTCCGGTAATTTAAAATACATGTTTTTTATGTTACGAGATAGTTATTGTTATTGGATGATTGATATCAGAATCGAGTGCACATTGAGATTATTTGGTGTTCATAGAGGATTTAGTGTTACATATTAATATTTCAGGTCATTTGAAAAACATGTTTTATTTTTATGTTACGAGATAGGTATCATTATTATTGGATGACTTCAAAATCAAGTGCAAGTTGAGATTATTTGATATTCACAGATGATTTAGTGTGCCAATACATATTTCTGTTTCCCGTAATATGAAAAACATGATTTTTATGTTACGTGATAGTTATCATTATTATTGGATGGCATCAGTGTCAAGTGTAAATTGAATATATTTGGCGTCCACAGACGATTTAGTTTGCAATACATATTACTATTTCCAGTAATTTGAATATCATTATTTTTATGTTACAAGATAGTTATCGTTGTTATTGGATGACAACAAAATCAAGTGTAATTAAGATTATTTGGTGTTCACAGAGGATTTAGTGTGCCAATGCATATTAATATTCCCAATAATTTAAAAAACATAATTTTATGCCGTATAGAATATTTAAAGAAACAACTGTTAAATTATAACAAGGAAGATCAATCATGCATAAAGCATTGATTATGAAACACTTTCCAACTTCAAGGGAATTATATTTAAACATCTCTAAAATGCGATACATTCCTCGGTAATATTTTTAAAATTATCACAATACTATATTAATTTATTATATTTGAAAACTTAAACCTTCATCGAAAAAAATGAACTTCATTCAAGTGACGGCATTGAAATATAAATTGCCTCGGTTTAAACATCTCTAAAATGTAATACATACCGCGGTAATAATTTTAGAATTATCATAATACTACAACAATTTATTATGTTCGAAAACTTCATCGAAAACAACTGAAATTCATTCAACTGGCTCTCTCTATAAAAGCAGAATATCATTCATAAATAATTTCCCATTCATGTCATTCATCACAATATTATAATAATTCATTTTATTTAAAAATTAAGACCATGGAGCTACAAGTAATTAAACTCTATGCGTAAAACTTCATCGAAAAAAATCGTCCTTCTCTTTGTAAAATCAATGAAAATTTCACTCATATCAGCTACGCAGACTCCATGTACTAATTGATTTTGTAGTAAAGAAATACAGCAATTCTAATACAACTCATTCTACATATTTTGCTGTTTACATTTTACATAGGTGAAAAATAGGCCTCGTTGTAGAAATAATCGAATTTGGATGATCATTTAAACTCATACATGTTGTGATTGCGTTGTTTCAGTATGTAAAGGCACAGAGTTTAAGCAAAATTTAAGCGGTTTTAGGACGGATACAACACTAAATATGAATTAAAAAGAACTTTAAAAATTACGATTTTGACACAAGGTGGATGTCATATTTTATTTTGTAGTGGGTCACGTGAACTCTTCATATAATTGTCACGTGACCTCTTCATATAAAAGGTGTAATTATTATTTTAATTTTTATTTAAAAAACTACTGAATATATTTTGCTGAAATTTCTTTTATATATTTTATGGGATAATTTGAATATTTCCTATAACTTTCGAAGGAATTTGTGAATTATAAATCCGCTTAAGAAATGCTTGAAAAATTTGGTCCCATAGAGTTCAATGTATTTCCTTCCTTCAACCCGGGTTCAATCCAAAACTATTTGTGTGATATTCTTCATTTCTATTCCCTTAGGTCACACAGACCGTTTGAACAACATCCTAAAATTTCATTTTGATAAAGTCATTTTTACGGCAGTTATCGGGCAAACGTACAGACAGACGGACAGACAGACAGACAGACAGAATGAATGAACAAAGTCATAAACACTTTTCAACTTTGTTGTAAAGTGTTAAAAATCGGATGAATGTTCACAGAGATCATGCCAAAAAATATATCCTCAATAATAATTTTCTTCCTACTTCTAATAAAATATAATATAAATACTTTGCTAAAGACGGTTTTGAAAATATAAATATACGTATAGTGTTGGATATAAAAACTAATACAGCTGATAGGATTATTTTTGAAAACCTATATATTAACTCAAATTGTACTTTTTTCCATATGGATTAAATGATTTATATCTAAATGGTAATATTTTAAGTCTAAATGGTAATAATGGTGATATTTGTAGATAATATTCTATTTTTAATCACCTTTTTTTAATCACTATATAAATTATAGAAACTTAGTTAAACTCAAAAGATTTAAAATCGGCAAAGGAAGTTCCAATCATCATGATTATAAAGCTGAGATTTAAATTTTAAATTATCAATTTAACAACACTTATCAATGGAAATTAATAAAATCATGAGTATTTGCAGTTAAGAAAAAACGCTTAAATAACGCTTATGCCATTTTCCAAAAATTAAATCTAACAAATGAACATTTTAATCATATTTTCTATGATTTGCTCATTACTAGATCAACGTATTTAAAATTAAAACTTAATCAATTTAATAACAACAATAGTTCTTCTAATTCTTATTGTGTAATGTCTTTCAAACATCCAATTTATAATTCTATAAATTTTAGGAATTTATTTATTAAGTTTAAACATTTATTGCCTATTAAGGATTTGAATGTTTCTAAGACTATTAAATACAATAAGCCTATTGGAAGAGCTATTTTTAATTACAATGCAATTTCACGATCTCATTCAATACATAAAGATTCCATGTCAAATGTAGATAATGAATGTATTTGTAATCAAGACAATTATGCTAAATGTATAAAACCACACATGGGGCATATTGTTACTGGAGACTTGAACCATAATGTCTTTTGGTACAAAATTTAAGTTAACATTTTGTAATAACTCTAAAATGTTTTAAGTCAATAAATCCTAATATATATATAAATTAGCTACTAAATGTGCTCAACCTTTAAAGGCATTTAATATGTGGAAATTTATTTTATTAAATTTATTAAAAATACCATATATAGTATTAATTTGTCTACATCTACATATAATATTGGTAATATAAAACGCTCTATAATTATTTACAAAGATCTTTTGTTATTACTTATGTTGATAAAGCATCTACTAATTATGCTATTATCTATAAAAAATTATATATAAAATTTCTGTTAGATTATTTAAAGAAAATTAGTCTGTTTAAATTAGATTCACATTCAATAAGTAGTATTAAACTAAAAATTATCAATATGTATAGTGATTTAAATATTAATTATAAATTTTTGAAATTTACATATATTGTGCTTATTCCTAAATTTCATAAAAATCCTATTAAATTTAGAACTGTAACTAGTGGTCATAATTATTATTCTACTACTGCGAGTACATTGCGACAAAATTGGTTAAAGGTACTAAATGATAATTTACGTTATTCAAATAATAACTACCTTATTCTAAGTAATAGTAAAGAATTAAAGAATAAATTAACATCAATAGGTAAAATAATTGGATTTCAAACTTTTGATTTTAAAGATATTTTTAATAATATTAAGATCTCTGATCGTTATGATGTAATTTTAGTTCTGTATAATGCTTATATTACTAACCAATCTACTCATACTATATTTACCAATTTTCCTAAATTTCTCCACTTTGTTCTTTTCAATAATTATATATTTCATGGTAATAAATTATACTTACAAGTCTCAGGAGTTCCACAAGGTGGATGTAGTAGCAGTATGTTAGATAATTTATAACCTTATGATTACGAAAAATCCTTTACTTCAGATTATAAAATTTACAGATATATTGATGATCTGATTTGTTTAGTATTTACTTATAACCATATCATAGATATAGATTTCTCTCCGAATAATTTGGAATTAATTCCTAATGAAGCCACTATTAGTAAAAATATTAATTATTTGGATTTAAATCTAATGATTGAACCTACTAATGGGATAGTAACTAATTTATATGCTAAAAAAAAATATTTTAAATTTAACATTATTAAAATATTACCATTTAATTCCTGCAATACGATTCAATTGTTTAGAAATATTATACTTACTCAACATTTTAGAATTTATAGATTATCAGATAAAAAATGTCATGCTTTGTACATTAATGACCTAAAAATTATACTCATACATTTAATTTAAAAATTATCAAAGTAGGGACTCTCTAATTTAAAAATAATCAAAAATACGTATAATAAATACTACGGCTTTATGTTGTGTTAACTAATAATAACAGATACTTTACCAACACTAGCAACACCTAGATATAATTCTCAAGACATTATGGCATTTTCAAACGTTTCATCCATAGCAGTTTTATCTTTTTCTTTCTAACTCCATGCTTAAAATTTATCAAAAAAAGCAACGCTATAAAATTGACTACTTCTCTATGTAAAAGCAATGACTATTTCATTAATACCATCTGTATTCCAGACTCCAGAGCTAAATAATTTTGCGTTAAAAAATTCGGCATATTTTATACATCATTTAACAACTTTATTTTTTACAATCTGCATGCATTTAAAATTAGGCTTCGTTATAGAAATGAACAAACTTTAGTTATTTAAAATCCAAAATATTGTAATTGCGTTGATACAGAATTTAGATACACAGATGATATGTGAAAATATAGCAGTTTTAGGACGGATGCAACACTAAATATAAATATAAGCGTTCCTTAAGAATCTGGATATTCACTAAGCTAAATTAAATGGATGCAATATTTTATTTAGCAGTGCGTCACGTGATATCTTCATATAATATGGGTGTAATTATTATTTCAATTTTTGTTTGAAAACTAATTAACATATTTTGATGATTTTTTTATACAATTTACGTGTTAATTTAAATATTTTCAAAAATGTTAAAAGCAATTTTTGAATTTTAACTCCGCTTAAAAATATTTGAAAAATTTGGTCCCATAGGGTTTAATGTATTTCATTCTTCCAACCTGGGTTAAATCCAAAACTAATTGGGTGATATTATTCTTTTACATTCCCGTATGTCCCACAGAGCGTCTCAACAGCATACTAAGATTTCATTTTGATAAAGTCATTTTTACGACAGTTTTCGTGGAAACAGGCAGACAGATAGAAAGAATGAATAAAGTCATAAACACTTTTCAACTATATTGGAAAGTGTTATAAAAGGGAACTTGCTTTAGGAAAAGTAGTTTTACCTATTCGAAATTATGGGAAAGTAAATGAAAAGAACTGCTATTATTAATTATAATAGTATTGTTAACTTGAACCTAATATACATGGTCGTAAATTGCTCGTATAGTGGTACTTATTATTTGTAGTACATTGCTTTGTTGTGCCGCTATATAAAACGGTCCAATTATTTAACTCTCGCGCGAGTTCTGTAAAAGAATTATTAATTAATACCAGCCGAATACCCGTTGAAAATCAACGGTCTCGCAATAAGCAACCCCTGAATAATGTACATTTTTTAATCATTCACGTTTCACATTTATTCGACAAATCGAATATTTTGGTGTGCAGAATCCCCTAAAGAAGAAAATATTGGGAAACTAAATTTCCGCATTTCTTCCCATACACCGGTTTACCCATACACCGAATTTGAAGTCTCTATCTCAGCGCAAAGCATACTTTCCTATCATTTCACTTTTCGAACGTTTTGGTGTGTGGCACCCCCTTAAGTAGAAAATATTGGAAATCTGAAATTGCACGCTTTCTTCCTTTCGAATGATTTACCTATGCACCAAATTTGAAGTCTCTATCTCATTGCAAAGTGTGCTTTCCCATCTTTTCACATTTCGAACGTTTTGGTGTGGGGCACCCCCCTCTATAGAACGTTTTCGGAAAATTCGATTTATCCAGGGGTTTTTATCGAACGACCGAGCCGTGTACCAAATTGCAAGTCTCTATCTATTCGGGAAGTGCCTGAGAAAAGCGTGACAGACAGACAGACAGACGGACAGACGGCCACTTGGCAATTAGTATATATAGATAGTACTAACCCTCATAGCAAAGATCGTCACATGTGTGACAGTGACGTTGTAGTCACGCGACCCCTGGGTCACAATGTGACATCATATTTGTGATTTCTATGCGACGTTACGTATTATTAACTTTGTAACTTCATTGTGACTATATTCTGTGACGTTTCCACAATTTAATTTACACGTAACAATGTGAAGACATTACAATGGCAATTACAATGTGACGTCACAAACAAGTTAATATGCGAAGTCACAAACGACCATGAAAATGACCAAAATGACTTCGCTGTGACCTCAATATGACATTGCCGAGACGTACTGCGACGTCCTGCGATGTCCCAAAGTCATCTACGACGTAAATCTTACGTCACTGTGAAAAAAATGTTGCTTGGTAAATGGATCATACCATTTTAACTTTAACAATAAAACATTTATTAAAAACATAAATACTTAATTATTCAAGTACAACAATTAATTATATTATTTCGGCGGAGCGAACTTGTGATACCAGTATGAAAAAAATTACTTAAAATGTGTCTAGGACCTTTGATTACTGATGAGCACATACCTTCAACTCTGTCTTGGACTTTGACCATATATCAAAATGCTTGCGTCAATAAGTTGTACTTGCCATAACTCTAGGTGTTTGGGTTTTTCTCGTACTACCGATTGCATTGCACACATCAATAGATCCAGCCATTATTTTTGGAACATCTACGGAACACTTTACATCTCTAGTCATCGCGTGCTATATTTTCTAAGTCATCACAACGTCGAACCTTATATCTATCTCTGAACAAATCGTTAAGTCATAATGTCGCTCGAATATCAGCTCAAGTCTTGTTCTTTTACAACCGTTTATTAACACGTCAAATCATCCTATATATGTTATATGTATATCTATTTTCGTTCTCATGTCACAGGTTGTGGCTCTTTCCCTCGGGGGTGTCACACCCCCCCCTTTTCTTTCATTTGCCGCATCCAATGTGACGCACCAAGCCCTTTCTCCATTGGTTAATCATTTATCCAATGTCGCTATTTGGCATCCACGCAAGGGTCCGCTCGGCCCCCTCTGTCTTGACATTCCTGGTTTATGGTTTTATCTGACCTTTAGGTTCACATGCTGTAACACCTGGCGTCATCCAGACTAGAAGTATTGTTCGATGTTTCGGACACAATATGCACATAAAACTGTCTCACCAAAGTGTGAGATCTTATTCTGGTCTCACAGAAATGTCTATTTATCTGATGAAATTCGCCTATTACACGGTGAAGTGCCACCACTTTCCATATATTACTCTACGTAAAACACTGTAAAAGATTAAATATATTTTTAGATATCATTATAACTTTCCAGGAAATACTCTATATATTATGAAATAGTACATTTGTAAAAAAATTAGATTGAACAGTTCTCAACAAATATTTACTGGTTTTAGATTTTTTGACCCATAAATTTATGTACTTGTATTTTTCTTTTCAACTGCGACACATTTTTGACACTTCCTTCACTTGTATTTCAAGAAAACGATATATTTTGTTTCTCCTCTTGTTTCTCTGTAACAACAGCCATTTAGAAATTCCAAAGAGTTATTTTTCTTTATGACATTTTTAATATCCGGTCTTTTCTCGAAAAAGTTATCCTCATAAAAATTGATTTATTTGATTTTTTAGTAGTATTTCGTAGCTGTTCAATTGCGTGTATGCTTTTACTCAAGCTTCAATGCATAGGCATAGTAAATACAAAGAAAACAAGAAAGATAAATCATGTATAACGTATTGATTATGAAACACTTTCCAACTGAAATGCAATTTTATTTAAACATATCTAAAATGCGATACATTCAGCACCGATATATTTTTTATTATCACAATAATGCAGTAATATATTTTATTTGGAAACTTAAAACTTCATCGAAAAATATGAACTTTATTCAAATGACGTCATCGAAATATAAATCGACTGGCTCTCTATGTAAAAGCAATTAATATTTTATTCATATCACTTTTATTCCAGACACTAGAGCTAAATAATTTGGCGTGAAAAAAATTCAGCAATTCTTATACAACTCCTCTTACAATCACTTGTTCATATTCTGCATCAATTAAAATTAGGCTTGGTTGTAGAAATAATCAAAGTTTGATGATCATTTAAACTCAAAAATATTGTAATTGCGTTGGCACAAAATATAGAATTACTGAAAATATCCAAAAATAAAGCGGTTTTAGGACGGATGCAACACCAAATATAAATTTAAAAGAACTTTAAAATTAACGATTTCGACACTGGGAAAGAAGATGGATGCCATATTTTAGTTTGAAGTGGGTTAAGTCATTTCTTCATATAACATGGGTATGATTATTATTTTAATTTTTATTTAAAAGACTACCAAACATATTTTGCTGAAATATTTTGATATATTTTATGGGGTAATTTGAATATTTACTGAAGTTTTTCGAGGCAATTCGTGAATTTTAACTGCGCTTTAAAATGTTTAAAAAATTAGGTCCCGTTTAGGGTCAATATTTTTCATTTTTTCAAGCCGGGTTCAATACAAAACTAATTGGGTTATATTATTCATTTACATTCACATATGTCCCACAGACCATCTCAACAACATACAAAAATTTCATTTTGATAATGTCATTTTTACAGCAGTTATCGTGCGAACGGACAGGAAGAGAGAATAAATGAACAAAAATCATAAACATTTTTCAACTATGTTGTAATGTTTTAAAAATAAAGTGTCAAACAGCTAGCTCTAGGGTGTTGATAGAAACTTTAAAATGTTAACATAACTAATTTGTTTGTGTTTGTATCTGCTATGAGTCTGTATCTAAATATTTTTCGAACATACGGATCCGTTCAAATGAAATTTGGCACTGAAAACTTGGTTTTTACAGCATGAGGATTGTAAGTATTAACATCAACCGTTTCAAGGTCAAACGTCAATATCCTTCAAAACAAAAAGAAAAGGAAACGAAACGGCTTCAAACAAAGCAGGCGTGGTTTCAACCCATCCCTCCAAATTGTGTCAGGCAATCTCCAGACACACAGACTGGAGTTGACTAGGCGAATTCTAAACTAGTCAAATTGGATATACAGTGGATATACATGTGATATTGGATATATATATCCCATATCACATGTATAGTCATTGTATATCCAATTTGACCAGTTTACAATACATGTGAATCAGGGAAACATGAGATTACAGTACGGAAATGGCTGAAAAATGTGATGGTAAAAGATAGTGTCTAGAAAAATCTGAAAATAAAATGAGTATCAAAGTCAAAGTTATGATTTTAATTGAATATAAAATCATACCACTGAATGAATAATACTATGAACTTAATATATTTATAAGCTAAACGCTAAGAAAATATGAAGGGTCATGAATAGCAATAATACGTTATCGAAAGCTGAATACACCAATTAACATCGAAACAAATTAAAATAAACCACAAATAAATTATAAATAAATAAGTAAAACACACTTTGTGCAAAGGAAAAGGAAGACTAGAGCAACGTAAATAAGCACAAATGACACGATAATTCAGCATACAGCCGTTACGAGGATACGTTGGATCCTCTTCATCAGTTCAAGAGAACCAAAGAACCAAAATTCAAAAGCGCCCATTCCGCTTTTGGAATTCGGGTTTGTTAGTTCGTTTGCACTGTCGAAGAAGATCCAACATATCCTTGAAACAGCTGCATGCTGCATTATCATGTCGTTTGTGCTTAGTTACGTTGCTCTTGTCTTCCTTTATCACAAGTAAACTTTTGAATAAAAGCTGCCAAATATTAAATAGAAAAAGAACAGTGAAAGAAACAACCGGTTTGGGCAGCGATATAAGCTAGGTTATTGACGAATGAAGCAAATATGATGGAAACAAACGGATTCGGAATCTATATTAGCTACATTCACCTATACATAAAATGAGCCAAAAGAAATTCCGTAAAGGTAAACAGAAAAAGTGAAGAGACAGACAATTAAGAATTAAGCAAGATATGTCCAGTACAAAGAATTTAATACAGAAATATCGTTGGGAACAAGACGAAATTGACATAAATAGAAGAAACAGACGGGTATTAAACGTCTTCCTAAAAGAAACAATCAGAAAACAGAATGAAGCACCGCTAATCCGAAACATAGAACTAATACACAAGATCGGTGTGAACCAAAACACAGATGTTCCAACAAGACGAAACAAATCCGAACAGGATTAAAGCCCCAATAATAAGAAGAAGAATCTTTATGCAAAGAATAATTTTTCTTATTCTTTGCACAAAGTGTTTTTTATTTTTACTTTCAAAATGATTGAAGGTAAAATATCAAGATATATACCAAGGTACAATATGATACTATATTGAAAAAAAAATTTCCTTTTCGCTCCCCAGGTTCATTGAAACTGAAAATCGAATTTCCGATTTACTCTAAAAAACTAAGCAATCTCAAAAAGGAATTTTATTTTCTAAAATACAAAAACCTACTGCAAAATTATAAACTCGCTGTAAAAATTAAAGTACCCTATTAAAAAGTCTACTGTAAAATTATACGTTCAAATGCTTTGTAGTATTAATAAATTCATCTCTTAGTCAGAAGCAAAAGGTTATCCTGTTTAATAATGTAGAAAACTTATTTAGATCGAAGTATTCAAATTTGACTGCATTGGTCTATCTTGGCTCTGTACTTATACTTCATGCACTCAAGATCTACATTGGCATGAACTAAAATTTAAAGATTTGAACTACTAGTATTATATGCACTCACACGGTTCTTCACTAAAACTCATGATTTAAATCTAGATCCTCTCGACCTGAAACCAAGGGAGAGGGCTTTGACAACAGGCAAACGTTGCAGCTCACCGAAAATCCTCAATGAGTAAAATTTTTGACCTGGCAACTCTAAGAAATCTTAGTTAAGATGTATCTTAATGTCTGTAGTTAGGATGAACCCTTGCGTTTCCAAAAACATGACATCTATTTTTTCCTTTGCAAGCAAGAATCTGAAAGATTTATGTTATTTTTGTATGCATCAAATATCCAAGGTATGACAATCACTGCCACTTACTTAACAAAACTTATATTTTAAGAAATAATTGAATCAAGCATCTAGCCCGGGGAAATTATATACGTTTCCCTTTTGCCCCAAGGTCGCGTATATGAAATTGCACTATTTTATTCAGTATGCTCTTCCTTCATCAAATACAATATACGATTTTATCGTTATTTCAAAACTAAACCAGCCATCGTTCGCGCTCTTTCAATCATTTTATCTTCACTGTCAGACTACAAGAAAGATGCCTTAAATTAGATGTCTTTACTTAAACGGCTCTTAATATCTCTTGTCATATTTCCATAAAGAGTCATTGGAATATGTCAAAGCTAATGCTGAGAGATATGTTAGTCATATTTTAAGTACATAGGTGTTCCTTTACTTTGAATTTCAGAGAAAATAATTATCTGTACTTGGGATAAATATTATTTTTGCCGCTGTCATAATGTTTGTCATCCAGTTCAAATACAAAGAAGTAAATTCTAATTATAGCCAGTCAATAGAAATAAAATATTTTTTTCAAGTATTTATATAATATTTATCTCAAAGCCTTAATATATGTTTCCGGCTTTTTTTGATACAGAAGTTATTTGATAATAAATATGTGATAATCATATGGGTATATATAAGGAAGGAATCAGAGGGTTTAACTCCCCTGGATTGACATTTTTAAAGAACATCTGTCTAATATGATACTCGAAACCATTAATGGTAGTTAAATGTAAATATATATCCCCCGCCTTCCAGAAAAAATCACACACGGAGGTTTAATATTCCCAAATGTATATAAGTCGGGATCCTTCTCCATACAATAATATTTAAAAGTGACTTTAAATTGGGATCATTATAACTTATTAGGGAATTATTTTATATAATAATTACGTATTTTCTGCAGCATTCAAGAGTGATATGTGTTCTTCAAGATATACATTTTAAATAATTCTTAATGAAAGCTTATGTGTATATACCATTAAATTTCGAACTTCGATACTTCGTCGAAGCATTAACGTGGACCAAGACTGTAGTGACATCCAGTCTGAAAAAGTATTACAAAATCTCGAAAATAAAGTACTTTTATAACCAAATGTATTGCTTGTACAAGGGGCTGACCCCTGAGTACTAGCCGGGGCTCGGACTGGAGCCAACAGAAATCAATTAGACCCCAGTACTTGGGGCAAGCGAATGGACATCCAAGTATAACGACGAGATTCAATCTCGCGTTATTTTTGTGTAAAATGTATAAATTTATATAACATATTACTGATCATCTAATTTTACATACAGCTCTTTATCTATTTTAATTCTACTTTGAACCCCCCCATTCATGTCATTTTTATGTAATTGATATTTTAGAACTTTTTAAAACCGCAATTCGAATTCTTTTTAAAGTATTATTTCTGGCGTGCGAGCATTTGGAGTTATTTGTTCCATTGAATTCGAGGTCACCGCTTTGGCTGGTGTAACTGGAAACTGAAAGTTCATTTTATTTACAATATATTCGTTTCTGCTATGAAGAATGGGTAGAGGTTGTTTTCGTCGATACAGTCGGCACGACTTTGTGGTGGGCATCTGGTGTGATGCGTGAGAAATGGTTTTTTTTTGGCGGAAAGTTTTGGAAGCTGCATAGAAGCTGGCCAAGTGATTTTGCTGGGCGCATTTCCTCCTTTTTGACTGCTTACATCTGACGGCTGTCCGGGCACCGGAGATTTCGATGTTCACTCCGGGCTTCGGAAACTAGGCCTAATTGCCGGTTCCTTGGGGTTCGTGAGCATTTGATTCCTACTGCTTGGGACTGAGAAAATATTGCCATGAGACGTCCTGGATGATCCGAGGCCCATGCCGGGGCTCACCACTCCTGTGGGACTGACACGAGGCCATGCCGGGTCTCGTCATGATTTACTTCTCCGGACAGGAGGGTGAACCTGAGGGTTATTATTTGCGGCCTTTTCGATCACGTGTTTGTAAGTGGTGCTAGTGCTTGTGTGTCTTCTAAATTCTAAATTTGGGAGGTCCCTTCCGCGCGTTTACACAAGTAAACTGTTCAACCAGAGGCTAGGAACCAATGTGTAACATCACCCCCCTCCCAACAAGGGTGAAAATAAATTAAGAAATCCATCATTTGTTTGCATGAAAACGTGGCATTACAAAATCTCGAAAACAAAGAACTTTTATAACCAAATTTATTGGCCGCTTAAGGGGCTGATCCCCAGACTACGCGCTTGGGCTTGGACTGGTGCAACTAAGGTGGAGCCAATAGAAACCAATCAGACACCAGTTCCTGGGGCAAGCGAATAGGCACCCAAGTAAACTGTTCAACCAGAGGCTAGGGACCAATATGTTATATCACCGCCCTCCCGATATGGGCAAAAATAAATTAAGAAATGAATCATTTGTTAGTATGAAAATGTGGCATTACAAAATCTCGTGAACAAAGAACTTTTATAGACAAATGTATTGAGTGCACATGGGGATAATAACCAGACTACTCACCCGGGCTTGGAAGAGAACAAGTGAGGTGGAGCCAACTTAAACCACTCAGACACCAGTGCTCTGGGCAAACCAATGAAACCAACAACAAACCAACGTTTAATGAAAAAAAAAAATCCAGAAATATTCCGGTCCCAATTAATTCGGATTATAGGAGTTTATTGTATAACTATTAATATAATCCTGCAAAATGTCATTCGATTTGTTCAATTTATTCAAGAAATATTTTATCGAAAGAAACACAAACACACAAAATTAAATGATCCGTTGATTCGCATTCAGGTATTCGCAAATTGTGTACCCTTACCAAAATCAGATACATGGATTTTTATTAGCATCTCCCACTCATTAATTCCCATTCACACAGTCATCTCTCATTGTACAAACATTATAATATGTAAAGAAAATTTAAATCAACATTTCTCCCCTCTCAATATTTTTCTGGTTCTTGTTCTTCGCCCTTCATCCCCATTTATAGTTTTCTTCCGCACTCTATATCACTATAGACATCTTCCTTTCCCCATCCTTTGAAATGAAATCTTCTTTTCTTCCATCATTCTTGATTTTCCCCTTCAGTTATTGCGAATAGTTTTTCTCGGGTTTCGATGTTATTTCTTTCGGTCAGAGGAATTTTCCCTTTGGTCATCCTTAAAAGTTACGACTGGAATTTATCAGCTTTTTACTCTAGTGGTGTGGATAGAGTAATTTCGTTCTGTTAGAATTTTTCCGTTCTTCCGTTATTAGTTTCCATATGATACATACTATATGGTGACCGAAATGGTAGACATTTATTTTTCAGTTATGTGGCACTAATGTTCTCTCAAAAATACGCCAGACATATCGTATGGTATTTTTAATACCTCATGTGATAATTACAGACCTATTTTTCTTGAATCAGTGAAAACTGAGTTTTCTCTAACGCTAGAGTCTAGACTGAAATATTTATTATGTTTACTTTCTCATACGATGTATGAAGAATGTATTGCTATCACGAAAAATTTCGATTTCGAGATTTTGGCGCCAATATATGTTTTGGAACCTCATGAACACTTTTTGACTATTTTTAGAGTGACGTCCGTCTGCCTGTCTGTCTCTAGTCGATTTTTTGTGCACACGATAGCAGCTACAAATATTAATGGATTTTCACGAAATTTTATATTCGGCTTTGTAATCGAAAAATCTGGAACCGTATAGAATTTGTTGGCATTCGAATAAAAACTTCATATTTTCAATTTCTCATACTATTGAATATTGAATATAGTATAGAGAAAGTATTGTTTTTACGGAAATTTTCATTTGGAGAAGTTGATGTCAATATATGTTTTAAGATTTCCTCAATACATTTTGTCTATTGTTAGTGTAATGTCCGACTATCTGTTTGTTTGTCTGTATGTTGTTGATTTCTTGTGCAGATGATAGCTGCCACAAATAGTTATGTCCAATAGTTATGTATAATGCCACAAATAGTTTTGTATAATGCCACAAATAGTTATGTACGATACCACAACTGTCCCGAAGCTTTTTATCCAGCTTTGTCAACAAAAATTCTAGTGTTACCTTACACCTTTCTGGTAGGTCGGACGGTCTAGGTCTCAACAACAACAACAACAATTCTAAAACTAATGAAAAATTTTGAAATTCGAGAGAAGCATTCGAGACAACTTTTATCAAACCCAAACAAATTTTAGCATAGCAGCAAAAGACAAAATTTGACATAATTACGCATACAGTGGGTTATTTATCGCTCAATAATCACGAAAATTTACAGTTTCAATTATTGTAGTGAAAAATATCTGCGATATATTTTTGGTGTCCGCGGCATCATTAGCCTTTTCTAGGTGAGGGAAAGTCCCACCCCCGAGGTGATAAGTATAATGTCAAACTTGATATCAATCGAAAATTTTCAAGCCTCTTAAAATGAAGAGTAACATGCTATAATTCTAATCATTTGGAGCAACAATACAGATTTTTCAAATTGTAATGAAAAAAATTTAATTTGAAAAAAAAATCTGCTTAAAAATAGATGCGTATATGAGAAAGTAAAATAGATCCACACACTAATTAATGCATATATGAAATATTTTCTAAATATTTTTGTAAGACTGCTAATACAGAGTTCCAGAAGAAATTACTGTATTCCAACAACCTTAGTAATTCAACAAATACGAAGTTATTAATGTGTTTACGATATACTGGATATATTAATGGAAGGCTGCATGTTCTCTCTTTGCTTGTAGCAGATACAGTTTCTCGAAATTGGTCTACTAACATCGTAATTTATGAATTGTTAGGGGTTTTAGAACATGAGTGTTTCTTATGAAACTCTTCGATGACATTCCCAAAAGAATGGCTAAAAATATTGCTCTAAAATTACTTTACTCTCAGAAATATGTTCTCCTATTGATTAAAAATAGAGTTGTAATTACAGTCTGACATAATAAAAGGAGAAGGCGATATTTTTTTACATATTTTTGAGAGTATATTTTGAGAGTATTTTTAGTTCTAACCTAACTAAAATTTAACTGGAATGCAAATCGACTTTCTCATACCAGAATCCTGTTTTTATTAATTTTTTTCCATATTTTTGGTAATTTTTTAGTAATAAGAAATTTTTTGAAAAATCGGTAATGTGAAACTAAATGATTACAATTTTAGAGTGTTACCCCTCACCTTACTGCTTCAAAACATCTTTCCGTTGACACCATACTTGAAAATGTATCCCCTGGGGGCAATTTGCCACCTAAGGAGAGTAATTACGTCATGAAAAAAAATTGTATCCCTTCTATTTTCCACAACAATGTAATTGAAATTATCAAGTCTGTTGAACATAGAACTCTATTATGTATGATTATGGAAAATTTTGTCCCGTACTGCTATGTCAAAAAAATATAAAATTTCGAATAAATCTCGAAGTTATCACTCGAATTTAAAAAAAAAATATAATTAATTCTAGATTCTTTAATAGTGTCACGCAGGAAAAATAGGGTGGCACGCACCCATAAAAGTTGAAACCCAGGTTCTATTTCGAAGTTCTCTCGTCCAGGAATAAATCCCTGGATGACCTGCAGTGCAATAAATACAAAGATGCAATAAACCCTTACCTTGTAAGACGTCCAATCCTGAAAACACAGATGCATAATTTCAAGAGACAAATATGTTAAATAACCACACAGGTTTAAATATAAATCACTTTCTTTATTCAATATTGTAATTAAGAAGATCAGAAGTTAAAATTATAACTGAATCATTATCAGGAAGCACAACGCTAAGTAACTGTGACAGTGACACTGGACTCAGGATCCCTACTAATATATTTGCTGCCACGGAAGTAATTCAATGATAATAATATGATCAACGATATAAATAAAGTGGCACAGCAACATTTAAGTATATAATAAACAACATGATTTAAGAGGTATGGTCTCAAAGCAATAGGAGAAAACTCGCACTCAGAGATAGGCAAATTTGAATTGATAATTAAACAAGTTGAAATAATTTAGGAAATTTATGCTTCCTTGAGACAGGCGTAGATGCAGAGAGCAGTCAAACCTTACCTCCCCAGTCGGAGTTGTAAAAGGGTCGGAACATTATACCATACCCATATTTCGACCTGGCACATAGACCTCGGGCCCCATCGTACCTTCCTCGTCGCAGCTCTCTCAGCTAGACGTCGGGCTCTCCATCGATGTTCTTCGGCGATGTAGGCGTCTTCGGCTTTTCTCCCCATGCCCACAAGAGGCCAGAAGTCGACTTGGGGCCGACTCCCGCACTCCGTGGTGGGCAACATTGAAAAATGGTCCAGGCCGACCTCAGAGCGTCAGCAGCTAGACAGGAAGAAAAAGCCACGAATATTCTTTGCAACAGCTTTTATGTATTCAGACGGATTCAGGCCCCAGAAGCATTCGGACCTGGCAGAAGACTATTTACGGCCTTTTGACCAATAGAAAACTTCACAGGACGGGGTCTCAAAAATGAATATGCTGACACATCAGACCCTCGCCACAAGGTCTCAAATTCATCCAGAAGTTTCTCTCCAAATCTATTGTGCAGAAAAGTGCATACCTTGCACTAATATTACCAGGCCTCGAGCAAGCCATCTGCTCTGCCCGGGAATAAAGACCTTGACTTTAACGGTCAAATAATAACGAAACTTCTCTCTGAATGCGGTTTTCACAGATTAATAAAATGGCTAAAAGCTTTCCTTTCAGTATAGAATATTTTGTATAATACATATTTCAAAGACAAGAGGGATAATTAAATCAGGGTTTAAAATAATGTAAAAATATAGAATCTTGATAATTAATATATAATTTGCGATTTTTACAAGGGTTTGGCGAGATTATGAAATCTCGTCACAACATACCTCCCCTCCTCGAGGCAAAAAAATCTGACTAACAAGAGGATTTTTTTCATCACAGGATGTAGGCGCAAGTAGTTATTAGGTCCTTGAAGTCGTACGTACCTTCAAGAGAAATTTCAGCAAAAATTTTGAAGTGTACGTCTACACCAGGGTTCTCGGCACGAACACCATTCCATATGAGCGCATGTCGAAGAACCAGATCCAAAAGAAACCTAAAGTTGACTGCAATAGAGACGAAAATCCTAATATCTACGAGCCCTTTACAAAAAGTTCACATTATGTGAATTCCAAATGTATTAAATTATGAATTCCAAAATTAAAATGTATATGTACAGAATATCCCTCAAGTCGACAGTAAATGTAAACAAATTAAAATTTAAGTGTAGAAAGTTTCCAAACAAATTTCCAATTTATAAGTTAAATTCTAAATTAAGTTCAATTCCAAAAACATTTCTTTATCTTGCTATAATATCTCAACCTAAGGACTTAATGCCAAAGTGTGGTCAGCAATTTTTCAGTTTATGCAGTTAGATCTTAATTTTTCCAATATTGTAAATACAAATTTCTCATGACCACAACCAATTTCCAGATGAATATAATGTTAAATTAGTAGCTATTGATATACATATATACTTTTCCAGTAGATGACATTATTTTTCATCAAAAGCTCTAATGCTGTAATGTAGTTAATAATTTGTAGATAATAATTTCCATGAAGTACCGTAATAAATAATTTCTTTATATTACATAAATAAATAATATACAGATTTAAATAATAGAAAAGACCATACCAAAGAATTTGAAAAATATAAAATTTAGTAAACAAACCTGGTCCAGTGTCTCACAAACATCCACATTTTAGCATGAAGTGTCGATTTGACACGAATTCTTGGTAATTTCGAAAATAACATTGAGGATGACAATCAGCAAGGTATCGTATTCTTCTTATAAAGTGGCAATCAGTAAGGCAAAACAATGGCAACAGCAAGAGTATCTCTTACCCAGATACTTTAAAATATAACATTATTTCATGTAAAATATAATAGTATTCATGATTTTTTTTTTCATATATATATAAATTATCCAAAATATTTTTCTTTTCAAAATTGTATTTAATATATTCTATTTGTTTTTCACATTGTTATTTCAAATTTATCACTTCAAATTGTTATTTCAAAAATGTAACTTTTGTAATATACACAGACTCAGTCATGTGTCAATAAATATGAAATCATACATGTGGCAAAAGTGGACAGTGGCCGAAAAACGCTTCACCAATTCAAATTATTGTACTAAATTGTTGTCTTTATTAACAGTAATTTGTGGCAGTCAAGTGGTTATGAATGTTGACTAGGTGACCAAAATCAACTCGGACTTTTCGTAATTATTCCTTTTATAATATTTCAATGTTATAAATTTTCCTTAAAGTTGTGACTCGAAATAAGCTGTGTAGACAAAATGCATGTCGAATATATGTAAATATAAATATATGTGTGTATGTAGATAGCAATTATACTTTAAGAAGTTTCTTTTTTTTTTTTTTTTTTTTCAATTTGCAAGTAATTTGCAATAAATTGTTAAGAAATCTCTGTTCTCAACATCCCTCAAGTAATCAAATGATATTTCCACTGAAATATAATAAACATAAAACATATAGTATGTACACAGAAATAATTGTGGTATTAAATGATTATCTTGTTTACTCCACACACCTCAGAACTTGCAAATAAATTTTGAACATCCCGAACCAAAAACCCAGATGTCATGGCATACTGGTATTTGCAATTTAGATGAAATTTAAAGTGTGTTTGCAGCCACACCACCACACCTACAAGATCAGAGTGCGGCCAACACTCAACACTTGCAGGGGGCAAAGAGTCCAAATAAGGCCGAAAGAAAGGATGTCCATGTTCTACACCAGACGTAATATCCATATAAACATTAATATTATATGCAATAAGTAATTGTCCACTTGAAATAAATTGTATATGTTTATAATATGGTCTCATTCTTTGAGAACCACAACAGTCACAGCGAAATTATCTTTAAGAAAATTGTCACCTTTTAGTCAAGCATTTGTAAATAAAATTCTTGTGGTAAATAAATGTAAGCAAATGTAAGTAAATGTGCCTCGAAATTAAATAGTGCTACTCTGGCACGGCACGAACTTCATGAGTTATCAATTCACATCGTAAGTAAATATCTCATATTTTTTTTTTATGAAGTTCTCAATAACTTGGCCACAGAAAATAAAATTAAATTTTGAAGAAATTTTTCGCCACTCCCCGAATCAAATTACCAAAGCCACAGATCAATATTGAAATTTGTAACATAAAAATAATTTACAACATGTTGCCAAATCAAAATACTCGTAATTAAATAGTGTCATTATTGAAACAATAAATATATCTCTGAAATTATAAGTGCGGTTTTCAAATTAAACAGAATTTCAATTTAAATAGACCATACCAACATAAGTCACTGTGTCCAGTGCACAAAATATAAAAATTTAAATAAATCACATGTACAAATTTCAAATTTTGCAACAGGTGCTCAAGAGACGTGGTCACGAAGCACCAATTATCACACAGTTTTATTGGACCTGTTACACGAATACAAGATGCCGGATAAGTAAATAAAACACTTACCTGGCAAGAGGCATCTCCAGAAAACATTTATATTAACTGCACTTTCAGGAGACAAAGATGTTAAATAACCACACAGGTTTAAATATAAATCACTTTCTTTATTCAATATTGTAATTAAGAAGATCAGAAGTTAAAATTATAACTGAATCATTATCAGGAAGCACAACGCTAAGTAACTGTGACAGTGACACTGGACTCAGGATCCCTACTAATATATTTGCTGCCACGGAAGTAATTCAATGATAATAATATGATCAACGATATAAATAAAGTGGCACAGCAACATTTAAGTATATAATAAACAACATGATTTAAGAGGTATGGTCTCAAAGCAATAGGAGAAAACTCGCACTCAGAGATAGGCAAATTTGAATTGATAATTAAACAAGTTGAAATAATTTAGGAAATTTATGCTTCCTTGAGACAGGCGTAGATGCAGAGAGCAGTCAAACCTTACCTCCCCAGTCGGAGTTGTAAAAGGGTCGGAACATTATACCATACCCATATTTCGACCCGGCACATAGACCTCGGGCCCCATCGTACCTTCCTCGTCGCAGCTCTCTCAGCTAGACGTCGGGCTCTCCATCGATGTTCTTCGGCGATGTAGGCGTCTTCGGCTTTTCTCCCCATGCCCACAAGAGGCCAGAAGTCGACTTGGGGCCGACTCCCGCACTCCGTGGTGGGCAACATTGAAAAATGGTCCAGGCCGACCTCAGAGCGTCAGCAGCTAGACAGGAAGAAAAAGCCACGAATATTCTTTGCAACAGCTTTTATGTATTCAGACGGATTCAGGCCCCAGAAGCATTCGGACCTGGCAGAAGACTATTTACGGCCTTTTGACCAATAGAAAACTTCACAGGCATAGCCTCGCCAGCCCAGGACGGGGTCTCAAAAATGAATATGCTGACACATCAGACCCTCGCCACAAGGTCTCAAATTCATCCAGAAGTTTCTCTCCAAATCTATTGTGCAGAAAAGTGCATGTCTTGCACTAATATTACCAGGCCTCGAGCAAGCCATCTGCTCTGCCCGGGAATAAAGACCTTGACTTTAACGGTCAAATAATAACGAAACTTCTCTCTGAATGCGGTTTTCACAGATTAATAAAATGGCTAAAAGCTTTCCTTTCAGTATAGAATATTTTGTATAATACATATTTCAAAGACAAGAGGGATAATTAAATCAGGGTTTAAAATAATGTAAAAATATAGAGTCTTGATAATTAATATATAATTTGCGATTTTTACAAGGGTTTGGCGAGATTATGAAATCTCGTCACAACAATAGTAAATTAGGATACAAAGTTTAGAGAAAATTCATTAATATTTGTGGAAATAATAGCGTACACAAGAAATCAACCACAGACATACAGACAGGCGGACATCAATCCAAAAATAGTGAAAACGTATTCAGGAGATCTTGAAACATATATTGGCATCAATATTTTAAATTCAAAAATTTTCTTGAAAACAATACTTTATCCTATATTACATAATATGGAAAGTAAAAATTGTAATCGTTTGATTTGGAGGTACATTATATAGTTTTAAAATGCGATCCAGTTTCAAATACAGATTTATCGGAAAACATTTGTTTAAGTTCTATTGTGTTACAGACGTCCATACTGACGGCATAAAAGAAAATATTATCCATTTTTAATAAGACAAAATTAAATTTACACATATGTTTTATTGCATAATATATTCTGTATCAACTTACCCTTGTAACAACCTGCCCCGGTCCACTATATATATATATATATATATATATATATATATATATATATATATATATATACATATATATATATATATATATATATATATATATATATATATATATATATATATATATATATATATATATATAAGGACAAGCGAAAACTCGCCAAATCTAGAAATCTTTTAGATGGAAATGTATGCAAATTTCTTAAGTAAAAATATTAGTAAATATTAGTTATTTTTCATGTAAATAAGTTAAATTTTCCAAAAATAAATATGTATAAATTTACTTTATAAATTTTAAAGCCATGTGATCTTGGAAAAAAGTATAAGGACAACTGTTTTTTTATCTAAAATTATAGTAAAATTTGCATATTTGAAAGCAGAAAATGACCATTTCAAATATAAAGACTGGGTTTCTTAACAAAATTCACACTTGCCTCAATTCTTCACGATTTTTGAACAATGCCAAAAGAAACTCATCTGTCTGAACTTGAAAAATAGCAAATTCTTGCTTTTAAAGAATGTGGATTGAGTGGGCATGAAATTTAAAAAAAAAATTAAAAGATCTAAAAATGTAGTTTATAATTTTCTAAAAAAACCTGGAATGTATGGAATGAAAAAACGAACTGGAAGACCAGAAATTCTGACGGAACGACAGAAAAGAATGGTTGTAAGAAGAGCTTCCTAGAAAAAAGAAACTACAAATGAAGTTAGAAGAAATTTGGACTTACCATGTTCCACAAGAACAGTTCAAAATGTTTTGAATAAACAGCCGAATATTTGGTATGGTAAGTTAATGTCACTTCCGCCTCTTAGAAAGGCAAATAAGGAAAGAAAACAGGAGTTTTAAAAAAACATACATTTCTCTGTGTCCAAAATGAATTGATGTAATCTTTTCGGATGAAAAGAAGTTTAATCTTGGTGGGCCAGATTGTTTTCGCTATTTTTAGTATAATCTGCGTAAAACCAAAGACGTTTTTTCCAAACGTCAATACGGTGGGGGTACAGTATTGATTTGGGCAGCAAACGGAACCACGCCTATGGTATTTGACAACTACAAAATGAACTCTGACAAATATGGTGATAAATTAGGCAAACAATTGTTACCTAAGGCTCCATTAATTATTTCAGAAGGCTATATTTTCCAACAGGATAACGCTTTCATACACATTTCAGAGAGTTCAAAACTCTGGTTTGAAGCTAATTCAGTAAACGTACTTGATTAGCCGGCGAGGAGTCCCGATCTCAATCCAATAGAAAATTTATGGGGTCTTCTATGCCGAGAAGTTTATAAAATTGGCACACAATATCAGTGTCAACAGGATCTTGTGTTAGCCATCAAACAAGCTTGGAGTAACATTTCCATAGATATATTAAAAAAATTTTCAGCGTCGATGACCCCTCGGCTTAATTACGTAATTGATAGAAAGGTTGTTTTCTTGATTATTAAGAAAAATGATAAGTAATTTAGCACATGTCCTTATTCTTTTTTCTATATTTTTTTAGTGATAATATTTATAAGGACGACTTTTGTAAGGTTCGTATTTCATGTTTTCTGTGTTGTAAATGTTATTGTATAATTTCATATTAGAGGTCAAAAATATCAAAAATGCATTTTGATAACGTGAAAATAAAATATATTTTCAACCAATTATATATTTTTTGTCCTTATACTTTTTTTATACTTTAATTGAATTCATTATATATATATATATATATATATATATATATATATATATATATATATATATATATATATATATATATATATTTATATATATATATATATATATATATATATTTATATATATATATATATATATATATATATATATATATATTTATATATATATATATATATATATATATATATATTTATATATATATATATATATATATATATATATATATATATATATATAGTATATAAGATGGAAAATGGAAGTTATTAAAGATATTGAAGTGTTATAGCATATATGCGCAAAGCAGCTACACATACTATACACGATATAAATATAAGTAGTATAAAAATAATTTTTGAATTATTGAGTTGAATTTGACAATTCGGATGTAAGGTCGCAACCCCTTACCTCCATTAAGTAAGCTTCTCGCTAAGCTTTCCTTCTTTTTTCAATTCAAAAATTATTTTTATACTATTTATATTTATATATATATATATATATATATATATATATATATATATATATATATATATATATATATGTATATATATATATACATATATATATATGTATGTATGTATGTATATATATATGTATATATATAAATAAACATATATATATATGTCTTCACGTCTTTCCATGACATCTATCCTATTTCAAAAATATCCACCACTTACTTTGGAAATTTTGTAGTGCCGGAAACCATGAAATTACCTGGAGCTGATTGGATTTTAATAAATAATTAATTGAGATATTTTAATAACCGATTGAGATAAATAGAATATGTGGAATAAATAGTATATGTGAAATAAATAGAATATGTTAAATATAAATACATTATGGGGGATATTTAAAAAATGATACAGAAACATGTATAAGTAATAAAGCTGATTCTTAACTGGAACTTTTATTCATTTTCATTCCCGTATATTCCACCGACCGTCTCAATAACATACCAAATTTTCGTTTTGAAAAAGTCACTTTTACGGCAGTTATGGAGCAACCGGACAGACAGGTAGAATGAACAAAATCCTAAACACTTTTCTCCTATGTTGGAAATTATTAGACTTGAATATGCGTCTCTAAGAAGATTTATTTGCAGCATTAAACAACATAATTTGAAAGGAAAGTCAAATTTTTTAAGCTCAGTTAAAAAAGTGTGGTTTTTAAAATAACAGCATCTTTTTCAAAAAGATACATTTTCCACAGGGACGCGAAAGTCTCCAAATGAGGACATGCAAAAATAATAATAAAACAAGAAAGATTAATCGTGCATAAAGCATTGATTACGAAACACTTTCCAACAGAAATGGAATTTTATTCAAATATCTCTAAAATGCGATATATTTATTCAGCGGTGATATTTTTAAAATTATGATATTGCAATAATTGGAAACTTAAAACTATATCAAAAAATGCATTGCTATAAAATCGCTTGCTTCTATAATTTAAATCAATGAATATTCCATTCATATCACTTATATTCTAGATTTCCGAGCTAAATAATTTCGTATTAAAAATTAAGCAATTCTTATACATCTCATCTTACAATCGCATGTTTTGTTTACATTTTGCATACGTTAAAATTAGGCTTCGTTGTAGAAATAGTCAAAGTCTAATGATCATTTAAAATAAAAAATATTGTAATTGCGTAAGCACAGAATTTAGAAACACAGATAATATATAAAAATAAAGCGGCCTTAGAACGGATGCAACACTAAATATAAATACAATATCAATGATACATAAAGCATTGATTATAAAACACTATCAAACTGTAATTTTATTTAAACATCTCTAAAATACGATACATTCAACTGCGATATTTATTTATCACAAAACTACAATAATTTATTTTACTTGGAAAATTAAAACCATGGTACGTTGTAATTCCATGCTTAAAACTTCATTCAAACTTTACTCAAACGACGTCATCGAAATATAAATCGTTTGGCTCTCTCTGTAAAAGCTGTGAGTATTTCACTCATACACTTTTACTCCAGACTCCAGAATTAAAAAAATTTGCATGAAAAATATTCAGCAACTCATCTTACAATCACTTATTTCCGTTTTACATTAATTAAAGTTAGGCTTCGTTGTAGAAATAATTAAACTTTGATGATTATTTAAATTAAAATATATTGTAAATGCGTTAGCGCAGAATATGGATGCACAGAAAAAACGCAAAAATAAAGCGGTTTTAGGACGGATGTAACACTAAATATAAATTAAAAAGAACTTTAAAAATCGCAATTTTGACACAGGATGGATGCCATATTTCATTTTGAAGTGGGTCACGCTATCTCCTCATATTATATGAGTATTATCAATATTTTAATTTTTATTTAAAAAACTACTAAATATAATTTGCTGAAGTGATTTTTTATATATTTTACGGGATAGTTTGAATATTTCTTTAAATTTTCGAAGCAATTTGTGAATTTTACTGTCGCCTAAAAAATGTTTGAAAAATTAGGCTCCATAGGGTTCAATGTTCTTTATTTCTTCAAACCGGGTTCAGTCCAAAACCGGATTCAGTCCTCCGGGTTCAGTGGACTCTGTTGGTGATGATATGTTAGTAGCTCTGTTGCGCTTTAGAATTCCACACTTTCTTTCATCTTTTTGAAATCAAAGTTTTGGTTATGTTATTGACATTTTTTTTTATCGTTATTGGACTGCGATATATTCTGAGTGAAGTCGGACGTCGAGTTAGCCATTTTGAGTTATGGTATCTTACGATGTGGTTTGAAAGATGTGTTACAAGAGCGGATAAAGAGGGTATTTAGCAACATACACGAGAAGTTTAAAAAAAAAAGGTGAAAATAATAATATTGAGTTTTGTAAACACTGCATCTGAAAATTAATTTTTTAGAGTTTTATCACATACACATAAGAGAAGATTGAGTAGAAAGGATTGTTGAGGCTCAGACGTCCAGCACTAAGGCTCCTACACATATAGATGAACCAGCACTTCTTGGCGACTTTGAATTGTTTACGCCAACTGGGGGATGGAGGGCCAAAGGGGTTATATCCGCAATCAAGCGATTTCGCGATCAAGGAAGCAAAGTCAGCGGAGTCATTTACCGGACAGGGGCTTGAAGATGGTTCCGACGAGACTCGACTCCAGTCGCTTACGGTTCTGGGGCTATGGCCAGTCACTTTCCGCAACCTGTAAAGAGCCTGGAACACTCAGCAGATCTGCTTATCCCCCAAAAAAGAGGAGAAAAGCTATAAGGAGCTAATATCCTTACACCAACCTCCTGTAGTGCCCCCCAACCGGGAGGAAAGACCAATGTATATAAGCTGAAGCAGCCGTCATTTTGACTGCAACCGGTGCAGTCAGTTATCGTCTGCCTATGCTTTTCAATAGCGCGCGCATGTTACATGGCATTAGATAAGCAATTTAGCTGTAAAATAGGTGATTTTGCTATCAAAAAATTTTACCAACCATTCAAGAAAGTAGTCTAAAATGTATTTTCTAGTTTTCTTGAGATCTAAAAAAAAACGAAAAAGTAACACTATGTACAGACATTGCTTCAACCATGAGTCAAGATGGTCGTTATTGTGACAGCCTGTATTTTTAGGAGCCAGTCTTATCCAATACGTTTATTGTTTGCCATATGCTATTATTTGTCATCAAATTTCATACAATTTGAATAGATATGATGAGCTAGAGATGATATTTGTGTATCGCACTAAAACCTTGCACATGCTCATTGCCGTCGCGATAGAAATTGATGATTCACTGCAAATGATTATATTTCGATATTGGAGAAATTAAAACATTTCTGTTTAGAAGTATTTACGAATTGTACAATCATTTGAAAATAGTGAGTGTTTTCATGACTTTTTGTCTGTTTTATATCCAAAAAGCGCAATATTTTAAAAACAACGAATGTTATTGTCCTCTAAGCGATGTCATTTACTTTTAGATAATACATTACATATAAAATAGATGTGTTTGTGAGACCAGGATACATTTAGGCCGTGCTAATTTATGTACATTTATAGTATTTTACAGGCCAGAGAAAGAGCTCAGATTCATAGGCACCAGCTTACAACAATTCTGACCCGAGAGGTCAAGAAGGCAATAAATAAGGGCGTTTCATTTGCAGATGTGATCGAATCAAAGACGAGAGAGGTCAAACTAGAGAGAGGTTACTAGAGGTTAAACCTGAAACCATACAGATTCGTTAAAGAATTTACCAGTGAGGAGTGTTGTCGCATTGCCCGGAGGACAACCAATGAGATACGGAGGGCGTATCTGGACCTGAGGCGAAAGCGATGTGGCAACAGGCAGAAAGTTCAATAGACGAGATTCAATATGCATAAGTTACTGATACAGTTCCCTCATTCAACAATACTCATTCAGTTAAATATGAAGGCAATGAGCAGTCGATATTAAAAAGGAGTGTGAAGAAGTCACTTAAAAGTGAGCTACATTCAGTCTTGGATCTCTATTTAGATATAGTCAGTTATTATTGTGATAATTCAGTCATAAGTCTTTTTATTAGTTGTGTGCTTCATAAAACTGAGGCGGCAATGATCATCGAAGAGGCATTTGGGGACCGATAATCCAGAATGTACAAGATAGTGGGTTTGTGTTTGAGTGCAATGCAAAATGCAACAATGAATGATCCACAAATATCTGAAGACAACAAAGGAGGTATGTACTTATCAGCTGTTCTAAAAAGTCATAATAATAGTTTAGAAAATTTATAACTGGTCTCAAACACACAAACTCCACCTGGGAAATATAAGTAAATTATTGTAATTTAATCTTAATTATAATGTGTAATTTAATATTAATAAATAATGTTTATTTTAAAGTTGAAATGGGTGAAGTTAATTGTGTATTAAAATTAATAACTTAATTCCAGGAGCTCGCACGAAGAAATAATGGTGGGTTATGATGTGGCACAATGTAATGTACAGCTTTACGATTTACAACGATGTTAATTCTGGGTAAATTCATAATTGTAAACTCCAACATAAAGTTTCTTATAAAATGTGTAGCACAATGTTTATAACACGTTTAACATAATTATATATTTCTTGTTATTTAATTTTCACTGTTTATGTAAACAAAATTTAGATTGTATCTCTAACCCTTTCGTCCAGAAAATTAATTGCTAAAGTCAAAGCGTAAAAAAAATAAATAAAAGAAAATGGAAAATAAACAAAACAAATAAATAAAGATAATTTGAACAGACATCCCAAGATGCGAGAGTACTGAACACATCTTCAGTCATAGAATTTGATAATTTTTTTTCGGTGGATTTCTAACATTGAATGAACCTACAATAAAAGATATAATTAAATAAAGTTGTATAGAAATGGTGTAAAAGGAAAAATATAACATAGTAGCAGCCAAAAATACTTTTTATTACTACTCCATATTTTTTTCTGAAAAAGATAGAAATTAGGGATGAAGCTGCTATATCCCGCCATGACATCACTGCTTTGCTGCATTACTCCACATAGTTTAAAATAATTCCAGAACGTCTATCCCTTTTATAATGAAACATGATGTCTACAGAAATATAAATATAACTTTCATTAAATTGACAAAGATTTTCTATCTCTAAAGTATCGCAATGTCACTGTCCATATGGTCTTGATTACCGCGAACATTTTAGTTAGAAGTTACCTTTACTGCTCTGTTAGGGATTACAAGATTTTTTTGTGTACAGTTTTTATAGTCTACAAAACTTCCTTGTCCATAGGTTGAAGCAAGGATGCCACATTTTGAGAAAGACAACTTGTTCCGATGTTACCGTTGGTAAGTTCTGATTCAAGAGTATGCGTTGAAGCACTGTTAATAACCAATCAGGCTTCTGCAGGTAGCCCATAATAGTGTTAATAACAATTAGCTCTGAATAGCCCATTATATATCTGAGTAGCCCATTAACATCTCATTAACCGGAACAAAATACCTGTGTAGAAACACCGACACGTGTATATTTGGTCACGTGATCAGATGACTTGTAATGTTTATTTGAGTTAAAAATGGCTGAGGAATAACAAAAGAAAAATGTGGGTTAACATCACTGTGAGAAACAAACATACGGTAGGGTTTTTTCATAGAAATCTTAACATCCCCTTTAATCCGAACAACACGGATATACTCCTGTCTCACTGAGTTCGGATTATTGGGGATTACTGTATATCTCTTTAAATATCTGTACTAAACTTCATTCGATTTGCTCAATTTATTTAAGAGATATTCTATCGACAGAATCACATGCACACATAAATTAAATGATCTGTTGATTCGAATTCAGGTATTCTCAAAACTTGTACTGAAATAAGAGACACGGATTTTCAATAACATCACAATCATCTGCAGTTGTACAAATATTATATTATGTAAGAAAAATAAAATAACATTCACGTCAGAATTTCTATACTCTCGATATTTTTCGGATTCTTGTTCTTCACCCTTCATATCCATTTACAGTTTTCTTCCGCACGCTATATCACTATGGACATCTTCCTTTCCTCATCCTTCTTTAAAAGAAAATCTTCCTTTCTTTCATCATTCTTGATTTTCCCCTTCAGTTATTGCGAATAGTTTTTTCTCGGGTTCCGATGTTATTTCTTTCGGTCAGAGAAGTTTCCCTTTGGTCATCCTTAAAAGTTACGGCTGGAATTTATCAACTTTTTACTCTAGTGGTGTGGATAGAGAGAGAGTAATTCCGTTCTGTTAGAATTTTTCCTTTCTTCCAATGTTATTTTCCATATGATACATAAATGGTGATCGAAATAGCAGACATTTTTGTTTCAGTAATGTGGCTCTAATATTCTCTCAAAAATACACCAGACATATCGTATGGTATTATTAATACATCAAGCGATAATTACAGACCTACTCAGTCAAGAATCAGTGATCACTGAGATTTTCTAGAGCCTAGCGATACCGCTAGAGTCTAGAATTAAATAATTTTTATTTGTACTTTCTCATACAAGGTATAGAGAATGTATTGCTATTGCGGAAATTTTGCGATTGCGAGATTTTGGCGCCGATATATGTTTTAGAACCTCATGGACACGTTTTGACTAATTTCAGAGGGATGTCCGTCCGTCTGTCTGTCTGTAGTCGATTTTTTGTACTCACGATAGCAGCTACAAATAATAATGGACTTTCAAGAAATTTTGTGTTCGGCTTTGTTATCGATAAATCTAGAACCGGATAGAATTTTTTGAAATTCGATTGAAAATTTCGAAACTTTATATTTTTAATTTTTCATACTATTGAATATAGTATAGAGAAAGGATTGTTTTTACGGAAACTTTCGCTTTTGAGATTTTGATGTCAATATATGTTTTAAGACTTCCTCAATTCGTTTTGAATATTTTTAGAGTAATGTCCGTCTAGCTGTCTGTTTGTCTGTGTGTTGTCGGTTTCCTGTGCAGACGATAGCTGCCGTAAATAGTTATGTACAATAGTCTCAAATAGTTATGTACAATAGTCCCAAACAGTTATGTACAATAGTCCCAAATAGTTAGGTACAATAGTCCCAAATAGTTATGTACAATAGGTATGTATAATGCCACAAATAGTTATGTACAATACAACGATAGTCCCTAAGTTTTTATCCAGCTTTGTCAACAAAAATTCGAGAGAAAACTCTTTCTATCCAAATTTCCTAACCTAGCAACATGGGACAAAATTTGACATAATTATGCATACAATAGGTTATTTATGACTCAATGGTCACGAAACTTAACAGTTTCAATTATTGTAGTGAAAAATAGCTGCGATAAAATTTTTGTGTCTGTTAGGGCAAGTTCCACACTCTAGGTGAGGGCAAATCCTGCTCCCGTGGAGGTACTTGCTCTTGGTGATACAACACATAATTACGCATACAATGGGTTATGTATGACTCAATGAAAAAAAACTTAACAATTTCAATTATTGTAGTGAGAAATAACTGCATTTTAATTTTTATATCCGTGAGGACAAGATCCACCCCGCTAGGAGTTACATTGTCAAACTTAGTATCAATCGAAACATTTTAAGCCTTTTAAAATGAAGGGTAACATGCTGTAATTGCGATCATTAGGAGCAACGCTACAGATTTTTCAAACTTTATTTCTTGTTAAATTTGAAAAATACATCTACTTAAAAATAGATTTATATATGAGAAAATCGTATAGAGCCACATTCCAATTCGCTTATATATGAACTATTATTTTAGATAGTGTTGTTTTAGATAGTGTTTTTTTTTTTTTGTTATTGTGTTTAGATAGTGTTTGAATAATTAAAGTGTTTCAAAAGACATGCCCGTGTTCTAACATCCTTAACAATTCAACTATTACGAAGTTATTAAATTATTTATGAAATACTGGATATGTTATGAATACTGGATAGTTATTTATGAAATACTGGAAAGGAAGGTCTGCAAGTTCTCTCTCTGTTTTCAACAGATTCAGTTTCTTGAAATTGCTTTATTAACTTCGTAATTGATGCAATGTTAGGAGTTTTAGAAAATGGGTGTTTATTCTGAAACTCTATATTTTTTTACAGTATATAAGTGTCAGCTAACTAAAAATTAACTGGGGTGCAACTCGACTTTCTCATACCAGGATCCATTTTTTAGGAATAGTTTTTTATTTTTTTTGTAATTTTTTAGTAATAAGAAAATTTTCGAAAAATCGGTATTGTGGATCCAAATGATAACAATTATAACGTGCTACCCCTCACTTTAAAAGGCTTGAAAAAATCTTTTGATTGATGTCATACTTTCAAATGTACCCCAGGGTGTAAATTGCCCCCTAGGGGGACTAATTACGTTATGAAAAAAAAATGTATTCCAACTATTTTTCACAATGATTGAAATTATTTAGTCTAGTGGTTATTAAGCCCTATTATTCATGATTATGTAAAATTTTGTCCTGTGCTGCTGTCTCTCTATATTAAAAACAAGAAAGATGAATCATGCATAACGCATTGATTATGAAACACATTCCAACTGCAATGCAATTTTATTTAAACATCTCTAAAATGCGATACATTCAGCCGTAATATTTTAAACATAAACTTCATACTACATTAATTTATTATATTTGAAAACTTGAAACTTTATCGAAAAAAATAAACTTTATTCAAATGACGCCATTGATAATTCAAATGACGTCATTGATTATTCAAATGACGTCATTCAAATATAAATCGCCTGGCTCTCTACGTGAAATCTGTAAATATTTCATTCATACATTTTTATCCCATTCCTTTCATTCATCACAATACTACAATAATTTATTTTATTTTAAAACTTAAAACCACGAAGGAACAAGAAATTTAACTCCATGCTTAAAACTTTATAGAAAAAATCGTCTGCTTCTCTATGTAAAATTAAGAAATATGTCATTCATATCAGTTATATTGCAGTCTCCAGAGGTAACTAATTTTGCGTTAAAGAAATTCAGCAATTCTTATACAACTCATCCTACATCTTTATTTGTTTACATTCACCATAAATGAAAATTAGGCTTCGTTGTAGAAATAATCAATATTTGATGATCATTTAAACTCAAATACATTGAATTGTGTTGTTTCAGAATGTAGATGCACAGAAATGAATAAAAAATAAAGCGGTTTTAGGACGCATGCAACACTAAATCTAAATTAAAATTAACTTAAAAATTACTATTTTGACACAAGGTGGATGGTATTGATCATTTAAACTCAAATATATTGTAATTGTATTGTTTCAGAATATAGATACGCAGAAATTAAGCAAAAATTAAGCGGTTTTAGGACTGATACAACGCTAAATATAAATTAAAAATAACATTAAAAATAACGATTTCGACACAAGATGGATGCCATATTTTATTTTGAAGTGAGTCACGTGATCACTTCATATAATATGGATGTAATTATTATTTTAATTTTTATTTTAAAAACTACCGAATATATTTTGTTGAAATGTTTTTCATATTTTTTATGGTATAATTTGAATATTTCCTAAAACTTTCGAAGCAATTTGTGAATTTTAAATTCCTTTAAAAAATTTTTGAAAAATTAGGTCTCATAGTTAGGGTTCTATGTATTTCATTTTTTCAACCCGGGTTAAGTACAAAACTAACTGGGTGTTATCCATGTATATTCCCATAGGTCCCACAGATCGTCTGAACAACATACTAAAATTTCATTTTGATAAAGTCATTTTTAAGGCAGTTATCGTGCTAACGGACAGACAGACAGACAGACAGAATGAACAAAGTCATAAATACTTTTTAGCTAAGTTGTAAAGTGGTAAAAAGTAGCTAACGCTGCCGCCTCCGCTGTTTGACAAATTTCCCGTTTCTGGAGATTCTTTGTTTCGTAACCGTTGCATATAAAAATATGAAATTTGGTACACTTATAGAAAAAACTTCGGGGAATACACAGAAATAAACCGTTTTTATATATATATTATAGTTAAAGAAATATTTAATGTCAAATCTAGAGCTGGGGAGGGGGAAACCACTTAATGTAAAAACAAGGACGTTGAGATATTAACGAATGAAAATAATGACATTTTCAAGACATCGTTTGTTTTTAATTTTTGGTTTTGGTCTGTTTTTAATTTTTGGTTTGAAAATACCCATTTAATTTTATGGTATTTATTATATATTTGTAAACTACATAATTGTGCATTGTATTGTAATTTTGGAAAATTAATTTTTAGGTAAATACTGGCTTAAATGGTTATTCCCAAAGCAAGTTTATGCCAAATATGTTGACACATACAGGCATAAGTTATTATTCCTGACTTGAGTATTTATTCTGTAAACACAATTATGATGTGTTTACAATTACAGACATAAGTAATGGTTTAATAAAAAATGGGTCATAATGCAGCATTTAATTGTGCATTCTAATTCCAAACTGTATTATCATTTAATGTTATCTTAGGACTACTTTTAAGTAAATATTTTGTAAAAAGTATGAAAAATGTCGAAAATATGATTAAAAAAATGATTCACCTCTATGCTATCATTTGCCATGATAAAAATATGATTAAAATGATATCTAGTGTGACAATTGTTGAATGTTAAAATAAACTTACAATATTGAATGTTACAATATACTTACAATATTGAATGTTACTGTTGAAACTTACAATATTGAATGAAAAAAACCCCTTCATTTTTTTAACTTCCTCAACATATAAATTTGTTAATTTATTGCGAATATCATATGTTGGGCACATCCCATTTTTATTTTTATCGTCTGTCTTCAATTTATAGTCCTCTTCACGCTCTGTCACTCTGGCCACCTTTCTCTCCGTCCGTCTTCAAAAGAAGCCCTTCTGCACTCCTTTCATCATTCTTGATTTTCCCCTTCAGTAATTGTGAATAGTTTCCGTCAGGTACTGGTTTTATTCCTCTCGGCCAGGGTACTCGCATTTTGTTTCTTCCATAAATGTAATCCCCCGGATTTATCAATGTTGGACTCAAGTGGAGGCCATATCTTGCAGTCGTTCTGTTGTGTTTCAGAATTTGCTTCTTTCACATTGTTTTTTTGGTTTGAAGTTTTGCAGTTTTTTATTTAGTACATTTCTTCAAACGGATGTGACTTGCTCTGTATTCAATCACAATCAATTTATTTTTATTGATTCAGATAATTTTACAATTTGTTTTGGGGAAGAATGATTGGGAGTGTGGGTTTTAAGCAGAGTTGTATAAAAAAATATAAAGCACAAACGACAAACCACATTGACAAAATACTTGAAATACTATAGTAAGTGCAAAAATGGTTCATTGCTGTAATTAAAGCAAGATTAAGTGGAGTGTGACTCCACTCGACTTTCTCATACTAGAATTCATTTTTCAGTAGTTTTTTTTCTTTCTTTCAAATTTTACAAGAAAAATTGTGAAAAATCGGTATTGTGGGTACACATGGTTACAATTATAGCGTGTTACCCTTCACTTTAAAGGTCTTGATTGACAATGTGATTCCGGGGAAAGTAACCATCTCTGCCCCGTCTCTGGGGGGAGAGGGGCTAAGGACATCACAAACAAAAAATATATCGCAGCTATTTTACAGTGATTGAAGCTATTAATTCTCCTGACCATATAGTCACTTTTAATCATGATTATGACAAATTTTGTTCTTTGTTGCTATGTTAAAAAACATAAAAATTCGAAGTTTTCGTTCGAATTTAAAAACATTCTATCTCGTTCTAGACATTTTATAACAAAAGTCGGATATAAAGTTTTGTGAAAATCCATTAATCTTTGTGACCGCTATCGTGTACATAAAAAATCGGCCAAGGACAATCGACCACACCGACGAAGAGGTGGGGCCGTCCAGGGGTCCGATGAGGTGGGGATTACACTCGGATATCCTGAGCTCGATTCCCGGCTCTGCCCAAACGGTCCTCGTATTCAACCGGAATTACGTTAAATACGTGTATTCATAAGTCATTCCAAAAGGTTGGTAAAGAGGGAAGGGGGTACGGTCCCTTTGGATGCCACCCCTATTTGATTTCAGTCTAAATTGGGTGGTACTTTCTTACCGTCCAAAGAGATACCTTACATTTTCGGATATGCCGAATAGTCTGGGTTGAAGAAAAAAAATAAAGATAGGCAGACGGACATCTCTCCAGAAACAGTCAAAATGTGTTCAGGAGGTCTTACAACATACATTGACATCAAAATATCGAATTCCTAAATTTTCGTGAAAACAATACTTTCTCTGTACTATATGACATATTATGAGAAAATAAATATAAATGACTGGTTTGTGAATCGAGGGGCATAAACAGCATTAAAGAAAACCTGTTTGAGAGAAAACTTAAATTAACTTACATTTGAGCCAGTTTTTTTTATGTTGATGGGTAATTGTTGTGGCTGTCATTTCAAATAGTTGCGTTTATGGTTCAGGTTTTAATAATTTAGTAGATCCAAAATCAAAAATGAAAATATTTTATTGCTCTTCTTAATTTGAGAAGAAAACTATCAAATATATTTATAATTTTTGCATATAAATGTTACCCAGAACATACTTTCTTTTTGCACTTTTGTTTACAAATTGTACTTTTGTAATAAAATTGAAAAGTATTAAACGTGTTTGTCATTCATAGAATACATGCAATGTAAAATGGCAGAAGTGGCTATACTCTCAGTGACAGCATTTACTAAATCTCTATTATTGTATCCATAACATCCATTCCATAACATCCCTTTTATTTATGATGTATGCTTCTTATTTTCACCTTTCCTATTATCATTAGTTTTTTCTTTCACTGCGGTCACGTTTATTTCTATGCGTTCATCGAAAAAGACACTTCGTCTTTATTTTTACTTACTATTTTTCATTCTTCACTTCCCCTTCAGTTAATATGAATAGTTTTGATTTTAGTTCCGGTGCTTCTTCCTTTGGTGAGAATCATCAGTTTCTGCCATAACAGTAATCCTTGAAAGTCATTAATGTAAGGTTTTAATCTTGGAAGATATTTTATGTAGGCATGTTGAATATGGGGATTGTTTCCTTTTTTGCTTTTCGATTTCGAAGTTTAGACATTTATCATTCTTATGATTAGTAGCATCCTGAGGTTTTCTGAAGCCCCAAACAAAGGCCTCACTCGGAATAATAAATGCAATGAAATGTCAATGATCCGAAAATTATTAATTAGAAAAAATTGATTATCCGACAATTTATTTATGTTGTTTTCATAATTTAAATAACAAACACAAATTCATGACGTTAGTATTTTTGAATTTTAAATGTGGCATGGAATTTCGGGCCCGACGGGTCAATAACATTTCGAAGATCTTCATTTATAATATAAAACATTACTGAGCCCGAAATTACCTTGTCCCAATGAATTCGGCCATGGTTATTGTGGTGCATATAAAAGGAATAACATTGGTTGACCTCCCGGGGACGTAGTATCACTTCCGTATTGGTTAACCTTTTAACCAATTTCATGGTTTTTCTTTTAGCCTCCAGTAACTGCTCTGATTCGACCTAACGTGTACTTGAAGCTCCCTTATTTATAGCACTTACTGACCTCTCGGGCCAGGGCTGCAATACATTGGCGTCTTGCAGTCGGATGTCATTATTTGGCCAGCTAGATGTCATAAATCTACATGTAAAACTGTCTACATGAATCCTGGTTTCACAGTTATATAACCGTATTTTTCAATCAAATTTCCATAGTTATAGCTCAGACAAGAAGATTGGATACTGATTATGCAAATGCTTTTAATGGCGAAGTCCATTAAGATTTTCTGATACCATAAAATGATTAAACTCGAAGAGAATAAAGCAAATAAACTGCTACAGAGCTTGCAGTAGCTCAACCAAATCCTTAAGGATGATAATGCCTTGATCTCAATATGCTCAACTGGAATCCGTTAAAAATGTCGTAGACTAAACGTTGAAAAACAACTATAAATTGATATACACATGAGTAATGATACAATGCTGAATTATATAAAATACAAAAAATTATTGGTCTGTCTATAACGCACTAACGGGTCTCTAGACAGATACAGAGGTCCAATAAATAGAATGCACAATATCTTGATACCCTCTGCAAACATGAGGTCCCAAGAGGTCACCGGCTGCTTGACCTTCGAGATGCCCTGCTTATGGTAATGTCTTGTTGGGCCACTGGTCCTTTTGTACTACAGAAATTTCATATGTGCTCATTAATATACGTATTAAGTAATTGTGTATGGACATTATTTAATACCGTGCGATGATGTAGGGGTCGATAACCCAGAGCACTCGTCTGGAGCTAGGGCTTACAGCAGTTGTTTGAGTGGCCGGAAGGTGTAGAGGTATAACGTTTAGGTATTGGTATGAATTCTAAAACATTTTTTCTTTCACAACGAATAGAAGCAATATAATTGTGTAATTAATACTAGAAAATATACCCGTTGTCCGGGAATTAAGGTGCCGGAATATACAATACATTTTCATAAATTAAATAGCGTTTTCACGATGTACCCATCTAGACAAAAAAAAATAACTAGCTGGACGGGCATAATATACCTTAAACAATCGGGCAAAGCTGTTGGAATTCAGATACCCGGCCGTTTTAAGTAAAAGGTAGTCTTTTGACTAAGCTCTATAGCATACGTTTAAGCTGAGATGTGATCAAATTAACCAAACAGTCTACAATTGGGGACGATTAAAAATTGTAACATTACAATGTATTTCAAAACACCTGACAGTGAAAGAAACAAAAATAGTACTTCGATTTCACAGATAAACACAATATTTAAACTACGTTTGTATAATTAGAATTTATCAATCTGAATTTAAATAATCATATACAATCATTACTGGAAATGCTTGTTTTGAAAAAAAGTCATTACTGGCTCTATAAAATGCTCCCTATAGCAACAGGATCTGCTTCCTATAGAAGAGGATACGTCGCCAGGTTATGATGTCATAAAATATAGCAAAAAACGAAGAGAAAGAAGTTTCAATTTATTCAAAAATGAAGGGAGCATTTAAAATTAGAGTAATTAAAAAATTCCTATTTGAATATGGGTAATATTCAATTTAGCTCTCGTTGTGTTATGAAGATATATATGAGTATCAGGTATTTTTTATATCGAAATTTTAAAATGGATTACGTTTTCAAAACACGAAAAGTATATATATATATATATATATATATATATATATATGCCCATTTGAAGCCTTCAAGAGCTGGAAAGTACAAATAACTAGCCATGTAAAACATTTGATCCAACACTTTTCCATTCCAATATATAAGCATAATTACCAAGAAATCGTTAAAGAAATCAAGTCACTTCAAGACAAATTTGTAATCACATATGTTGACAAGGCATCCAGTAATTATGCGTTTATCTGCAAAAATTTTTATTTGGACCAGCTTAAATTGCAACTCAGTACCTCTCCTTCTTTAACTCCTTTATACACTCATATCAATGTTATAAATAAACAAATAATAGCTTACTACAAACTTCTTAAACAAAAATACAATCTCAATTTTCCTTACTTGGTACTCATACCTAAATTCCATAAAACACCTATTTCATTTAGAACAGTCACTATAGGATTTAATTCATATACCAATGCAGCTGACAAACAACTTCTAATCATACTCAATCAAATTTATGATTATTTTACTGTACAAAAAACACATATAATCAAAAATAGTATAAAACTAATTAATAAAATAAAACTAATCCCTTACATACATGATGTAAAAACTTTTGATTTCAAAGACCTATTTAATAATATAGACATTAATGATTTATATAAAGTCATACTACTTTTATATGAACAATTCACTCAAGCAAAAAACATATCATTTCCAAAATTCAAAACTTTATTAAAATTCATTTTGTTCAAACAGTATATAGTTCAAGGAAAATGCATATACAAATTAAATAAAGGAATCCCACAGGGAGGTAAATCAACCACCATACTGGCCAACTTTTATCTAAATTTTCACGAAAATCAGCACCCTTTCAACAGTCATATAATGTACAGATATATTGATGATCTTATTATTATTGGAATTACTAATGAGGCCAATGAATTAAATTTTGATTTCTATCCACCTAATCTACAACTAATTGAAAATGTATATACATCCAACTGGATCAAATTTCTAGACGTTAGTTTAACAATTAAAAATGCAAATACAATACAATTTAAAATCTATGACAAAACAGAAACTTATAACTTCAAAGTAAATAAACTTCAACATTTCTCTTCCAATCTTTCCAAATCTGTATATAGAAATATTATTAATAACCAGTTATTAAGAATCAAAATGTTTAGCACACCTTGTTACTACAAAGAACATCTTCATAAATTCATCAACACCGTCATCAAAAATAACTACCCGCCCAATCTTATTTTTTCTTTTATTAAAACACATTTTAAGTTTAAATTCAGAAACTTGCAAAAATTACAGCAACATATTGACAGATCATACTCTAGCATTTCTAAATAATTCATAAACTCCATGTCATCTTCTAACAGTTAAACTATTCGTATAATTCACTTTAACCTGCTTTGAAAAAACTGCTTAGTCAGTAACAAAAATTCACTGCAACCTGTTCTGAGATGATTGGTAATACACATGCTTTTCCAGAAGTACCACAGTACTAGGGGTAGATATATTTTTATTTTTATTTCATTATATTCTTTTGATATTACTTTATAATACTTTGCATCCTCATTTCAATAATTAGCCACAAGCTGGTGTAACAGAATATTTTATATTCATGCTTGATTCTTTTGTGTATTTGATCCACTTAGTCTTTTCTTCTACGTCGGGCCATTTACATTATTTCTGTAATACATTTTACAGTTGTGTAAACAGAAACGTGGAATCAGCATTAATGAAACATGTATGGCCCTTGATAACGTACATGGTTTCAGAAATGCTTTTCATATTCATTTTATTCCTTTTATAATCACTAGATTCCATTTATTCAATTTCCAAACTTCTTGCATAGCTCATCGTGCTACACTAGGCTTCTGATTTGCAAAAACCTTCAGTTTACAAGCAATTTTCATTGGTATTTCTCGGGTATATATATTACAAGTAATCATAAAAATCTTCAATTATATATATATATATATATATATATATATATATATATACATATATATATATATATATATATATATATATATATATATATATATATATATATATATATATATATATATTTAAAAATTCCCGAAAATACTCAATGGATTGTACGGAATTATATTTACATTTTTTCCGTCCGCACGCCATTGAGATGTTAGTGGAATAAAGATGTAAGTTGAATATGGTGCAATATATTTTTTCCTGTGTAAAGTTTGAAAAGATACTGTGAGACCAGGATACATTTTGGCTGTATAACATATAAAAATTTATGATTTCTGGCAAGCCATATAAAGGTCCCTAACTGGTGGACGCCAATTTACAGCAGGTCTGACCCGAGAGGTCAGGAAAGCTGTAAATAGGGGGTTGGCTTTAAGTACAGGTATAGTCGAGCCAGGAAATTTACTGGAGGCTAAAAATGAAGCCAGAGAATTTGTTAAAGTTTAACCAATGAGGAGGTGTTGTCGCATCGCCCTGAGGTCAACCAATGAGATATAGTGGGAGTATCTAGACCTCAGGTTTAAACGAGATGACAACAGGCAGAAGGAACAACAGACAAGATGAGAATATTCATTAAGTTCCACACAGATACATGGAGAAATTTGATTAGATGAGACTCAATTAAGTGACACTGGTGTATAAAGTGAGGATGCAGTGAGCATCCTGACAAGAGTCCGTATTCAACAGTCATGATTCAGATATGATCAAATACGGATTCCTTCAATGAGAAGCGAATTTAAGAACTGGTGTGAAGTGTCACAGTCGGAATCTTGTAAAAAAAGTGATAGTCTACGCAAGCCAAGAGTATGCTCTAGCAATCAGTATGCAAATATATAAGTGTGTTGTGACGATTATCAGTCATATATAGTAAATATTGAAATGTGATGCAACAGCCTATGGCCCTCAAACGCCTAAAGACAAGGAGGTATGTACCTATCTGCTATTATAAAAGGTCATAATCCTATACTACTACTAAATATGGCGATACGTCACGATTTCAAATACTAATTACTAATAAATGACAAATCTCACAGATACAATAGTCATTTTATTTCAAAATCATCCTACAGACGTAAAAGCAATAGCCAAAGCGATTTCGAACATATTACATGTTCATCCTCAGTGGCAATATAATTAGAAACGATGCCAACGTGCTTAAATACAATTCAATACTGTCAAGTAAAATTCAATACTGTCAAGTAAAGTATTTGTAAAATATCATGAAATCGTCAGTTATAAAAAAGGTTGATTATGTGTCAGATTATAATTTATACAAAGTTCAAAAGCAAACACTTCAAAAAGTTTTAAAAATATAGGATTTCTTAAAAAACACAATAATTATAAATCAATGTAGCTATGCAAAGGCTTAACATGCAGGGAATCGAGAACGAGTCGTCAAGCATAACTCAGGACCTGAACAGGGTCAAAATTACAATAGAGTAACGATATAAATAAATAAAAAGGATTCATAGAGCAAGATTGAACGGGAGCTATTACAGCTAACTAAAAGAAAAGTTTTTTCAAAAAGAGGGCGAAAATTATCTTTATTTACGAACAGGCCAAGGACAGTCGTTAATTTACCATTTTTTATGTCTCTTGCATGTTCGGACCCGTTTGTCCGAACCTTGTAGCTTTATTCAAGCATATTAATTTTCACGCCTTTGACAGGCTTAAATACTAATAATTTTATAATTTCTCATCAAAAATCATAACATTCGAGACAATTCCTGACAACGTTTAAAATGCTTCAAGACAACAATATTCGAGACAACTTTTAAAATACTTATTTGTAAAAAAAATCACTTTAAATTAATGCCACTTATTTAAAAAATTAGTTTAATAAGTAAATTCTGATGTACAAAGCAGATAACCTTCAAATTTATAAAATTTTCAAATCAATCAAACAATTCATCTAACATTGAATAGGATACAAATTGTAGTAACACCTTCTTGCCTTATTTCTTCCACAATATAGATAAAACTCACCGACGTTGAAACCTTTCGATTTAGTGATTGTAATCAGAAATATAAGCAATGCACTCATGAATCGAAAAGTATAGGAAATTATCGATGGTTCAAAGCATCACTGGGATGTCCATTTGTAGTAGATATAACATCTGTCATTACTGATTTTATTTCTACCTAGCATATACATTTTACGAATTCTTTCATGGTCCCCTGTCACCCTGTCCACCTTTCCCTCCCTCATACTTCTTCAAGAGAAACAATGCCAACTCTTCTTTCATCATTTTTTATTTTCCCCTTCAGTTATTGCGAATAGTTTTCACACAGGTTTTGGAGTTATTTCTTTCGGTCAGAAGACTCACTCTTTGTCCCATCCATAACAGCAATCCCTTCAATTTATCATTGTTGGGCTCTGGAGGTGAAGAAATTGAGTAGTTTTGCCATGCGTCAAGATTGTGTTTCTGTTTTCCTTTTCACATTCCAAGATTGGATATTTCTTCTAGTTTTCAATTTCCTATGATTATTTTCAAAACGCCGTGTTTCACTCCGGGGTCCGTTATCTTACGGAGGTTATTGCAATTAATTAAGATATCTTTAATTAATTGCAATAACCCCCATAATATATGATTTTTTATTTATATTTATTGAGAATATATTTGTAACTTCGATCCTGTTCAAATTCTTAGTTTTTGTTTGGTGTCTCTTTCTCGATTCTATGTATATTAAACCTTTATATGATTTTCTGAAAATTTAGTGCTTCGCCACTAGCTTTACGTTTATGCATTGGTCCAATTTCTTTATGTACATAGATTTTGAATTAAATTATTTTTACTTGAATTTTTATATACTTATTTGTAATGTATGATAATTTTAATATCGGTCCATCGGATTTACTATATGCAAATTTTATATTCACATTTTCGGGATGTACGAAGCTCATGTCTGTTAATTCCTTAATTTTGTCACTGATGATGGACATCATGATGTCCGAAAACGCTATGGCACTTTGAAAATTTTTTCCTGTACGTCAAAATGGTGTTTTAATACAGTTTACAAATACTTGTAGTCTCTGATAGAAATTATTTAAAATATTTTAGAAGTGTTTTTTACCATATTTAAGAAAGTAGTAAGTTATTTTGTTTTATGGAATCATACGTTGTGTTCTGTATGAGAAATATTAGGGAACATAAATCACAGAATATTTTTGAGGAGACACTGTAGCAAAATATGTTAGTTATACATTAGTATTTTATTAGCACTCGTTCCTCAAGTAGAAGTCAGATAAATTAAAGAAAATTTACTTTTAGAATATGCATATTTGCATAATTGCAAATCGTCATTTTTAAATTTTCTTTTTATCAGCAATATAATATAATATCAGCAATATAATATCAGCAATGCTCAGATTTATAAATGATAAAATCGTGACAAATTTAAAAACTTTTCAAATTAAACATACTAACTAACCACAATACATTTTTTTAAATTACATATCATTAAGTCCATCATTTTGAATACATATTTTTACATTACCCATACCAGCAATATTTGTTTTACAATGTAAATGAAACTTACCGAATTTGACTTCTTCATTTAGTGACTATGATGTAGTCAATGTACTGATGCATCGAGACGTATGGAATTATTTTTATGTCTAAGATTCAAGACAAAATATGTTTGTGGTAGATTTCAACAGCTGTCAATATTTTTTTGACTTACTTTATTTATACATTTTGTTTAATTTTTACGAAATATATCATGACTTACTGTCACTCTTTCTACATTTATCTGTCTCACACTTCTTCTAAAGAGCCTATCCCACTTTCCTTCCATCAGTTATTATTTTTTCCCTTCAGTTATTGCGAATATTAAATTAATTCCTTCACTTTATCAATTTTAGTTTCTAGAGTTGAACACTTTATGAGTTGTTTTGTGATGAGTCGAGATTGGTGCTTTTTTCTGTTTCACAATCCTCGCTATGGTATATATTTTAGTTTGCATTTTCTTATGATTAATAACAAATTTCCTCAGTAATAAGTAGTCGGTCTGTTATTTTATATAACGAAACCATGTCCAGTATTAATTTAGTTTACATTTTCTTATGATTTATTTGGATTTCAGAACTATTGTCAGTAATAAGTATTAAGTTCGTCATTTTGTGTTCATTGAGGGAATCTTAGTACGTGATCTTCATGAGAAAAATTATGGAATAGGAAATTGGATCGCTTTGGTAAGTCACAGTGGGAAAATATGTTAAGCAGATATCAGTGTAATTTATTAACATGTGTTACTTTTCTATGTAACAGTTAGGACAATTGAAAAATATATACATTTAAAATATGTTTATTTGCAAATAGCAGTTTACTTTAAGTAAATATCAGAGTTTTCATTAATATTTTATGATAACCAATATGCTTATTCAATTTATAAATAAAATAATGACAAATTTATGAGCTTTGCAAACAATACAATCTATCTAACATCAAATGTACCACATCTTTTGAAATTATCTATTCCGCATTTATTTCTTCTCAATGTAGATAAACCTCTGGGTTGACTTCTGGATTTAATAATTGTAATTGAAATGTAGGTAATGTGCTGATGCATTGAAACATATGATATCACTTTCAAGTGGATGATCAAATTTGCAAGAGAGCGTCTCTTTGTAGTAAATTCAACAGATGTCAATATTTTACCGGTTTCTCTTGTTTTTATCTTTCATCTACCTTTTACGAATTCCCTCGGGATGCTTTGTCATTCTAGTCACCTTTTCTTCCCTCATACTTCTTCAAAAGAGAAGCTCACTTTTTCCTTTCATCATTTTTTATTTTCCCCTTCAGTTGTTGCGAATAGTTTTCTACAGGTCTCGGCGTATTTCTTTCGGTCAGAAGACTCACTCTTTGTTGCAGCCATAAAAGTAATCCCTGCAATTTATCAATGTTAGACTCCGGTGGTGAAGAATTTTCGAGTAGTTTTGCCATGCATTGAGGTTGTGCTTTTCTTCTCTTCGCATTCCAAGTTTGGGCATACCTTTCAGATTGCATTTTCTTATGGCTATGGGGTGTTTCGGATCTTTCTTCAACGATAAGTTGTGAGTCTGTCATTTTGCGTTACAAAATCGTACGCCATTTCTTTCATGAGAATAATTATGAAATTGAATATAAAATCGTATAACAGTGGAAATATGTTAAATGCAGATTGATATAAAATCTCGGGAGGTAAAATGAAGAAATGTTAATACACCATTTAATATTTTGTATTTAATTTAAATACGAATTATTAAATATGTTTTTTTTTTTACTTTTTCTGTAATACATGGTAATGTATAGGAAAATATCATGCCGAAAATCGCAACTCGAGTTTTCGACGGATCAACACGTTTCGAGACTTCTAGAATACGAAAAAAATATTTTTACCGTGATGTCTGTGTGTGTGTCTGTCCGTCAGCCTGTGCAGATTTTGTATCCATTCTAACTAAAAAACTAATGGACCGAATTTCATAAAATTTGGTAGGTAAGTCACTTGTGGGAGAATCCGGTGCTGATTAGTTTTGGGTACGATTCGGGATAAAAAAAAACCCTTTTTTTGCGAAATGACCCGCAAAAGCTTGTATCCAATCTAGCTGAAAAACTGATAGAATGAATTTCACAAAATTCGGTACATAAGTCACTTGTGGGACACCCTGGTGTTGATTAGATTTTGGAACGATTCGGAAAAAATAACCTGCCTTTTTTTTCAAAATGGTCCCCAAAAATCGCCAAAATCTAAAATAAAAGACCTACGTATGCTAAAATGTATCCATTAAATGCATGTTTCACAGGTAATTTTCAACGAAGAAAATAATAAGATGAACCCCATTACACTAGGGCTAGCCATTCTCGAGATATTTTAGTTTTTTTGTGTTTTCTCTACACTACCTTTGAAAATAAGTCCAGTTATCAAATGAGAACGAAAATTAAAATAAAAGTGATTTAAATTTAGTTAAAATAAAGAGACCGTAGATATAAGTCTGCTGGGAAAGTCATGTGCTGCACACATCAGATTTTTCCTTCTGCAACGCACAGATTCAAGTAAATGATAAATAAAAAATATAATATTACGTGGATAATTTAATTAATTTCAATTTCAGTAGTTTTGTTTTTATTTAATGTTTCACAATTATTTTTGACAGTATGCTAGTTTGATGCACTTTTTTAAATGAATTTTGAGCCAAACTTCTTCAATGTTTTCCTGGTGGTTAAAATATATTATTTAATAATAAAATTATTTTACATTTTGAGCAGACGAAGTGAATTTTGAATTTTTCTAATAAAATAATTAATAAAATATTTTAAATTTTATGAGTACCTTTTCAGTTATTTTAAATTTTTTGTACTTACCTCTATTATTTTAGGTATTTATAATGAAAAATTGAACAAAGCAAAATTATAATATTTAATAATTAGAACTATTTTATATTTTGGACAAGAGCCAACGGCTCTACCGTGCTGAAAATACCGGTTCTTGTTAGATCACCGAAGTTAAGCAGCATCGGGCGCGGTTAGTACTTGGGTGGGTGACCACCTGGGAACACCGCGTACTGTTGGCTCATTTCAGTCGAGGTGGTGGCCGAACGGTCACGGCGAGCGTTTCCAGCGATTGATCGGCCGCCACATTGTGGGTTCGAGTCCCACGTAAGACATGGATGATGGTGTTGTTGGGCGCAATGTGTTCCCACCCCTACGGGTGCGCTGGGGCAACGTCTTTGACGGCTAAGAGGTTCTGGCCGATGCATATGCAAAGATGAAAGTGTCAATGCCTGGCCATTGGAGAAAAAATATTTATATTTTGGACAATTTAAGTGAATTGTAATTTTTTCTAGTGAAAGGATTCAAAAGTCTTCGAAATTTTAACAATGCATTTTTTGTTATTTTCAATGTTTCTGTACTCGCATATATAATTTTAGGTATTTATAATGAAATACGTTTGGTTCGAAATCTTAACTTTATGCCTTCAATACTTTTTTTATAAAATGTTTACCTAAAGATGAAAATTAAAGAAACGTGATGAAAATCAATAAACTATCTTTGTTTACAATGGTGGTATTGTTGGTCTTCATATTTGAATGACGAATTTGTGGTGTATATATAACTTAAATCTACAGAAGTATATTTGTTTTTAGAATCATCTTGTTTTGATATAAATTTAAAACTAAAATTGAAAAGCGAATTTGTTGCAGCACATTTAGGAAATTTATTGACGTATGGATTAATCGGTTTATTTCAAACACTGAAATATTTTTATATGTTTGTGGCAGAGCTTCACGTATCAAGAGAACAGCTATTTGTAGAATGGGCAGCTGTCAATATTTTTTTAGTTTTACCATAGAACTGAATGTAGCCTTTCACCTACCTTTCACGAATTCTCTCATCCCATGACGAATGTTTCCATCCCATCACAAATTTTCTCATTCCATCACGAATTGTCGCCCCTTCCCTTAAATACAAGTAAACCTCGATATGTCGAACCTTGGTATCTCGAAATTTTCGATATCTCGAAATATTTTCATCTCCCGTCATGTACTGTATAAAACTAAAGTAAAACAAACTCTTTAACTCGAAATTTTTCTAATCAAACTCTCGATATCTCGAATTTTTTCATCTTACCATTTGGATCATCTTACCGTTTTCATCTTCTCATTTGGTAAAATACGATTCAAAAAATGTGTTTAATCTAGATGAAACAGGACTATTTTTTAAGTGTGTGCCTGATAAAATTATGGCCATTAAAGGTGAAGCATGTCATGACGGGAAAAGGAGCAAAGAAAGTTTAACTGTGCTATTTTGCACTAATATGGATGGCTCTGAAAGGCTCAAAACTCTTATGCTAGGTAAATCTGCTAAACCTCGATGTTTTTCAGGAACGAAATATTTTACAATGACTTATTTTGCGAACAATAAAGCTTGGATGACTGCTGAAATTTTCCCTAATTGGTTGAAGGAACCAGATAGAAAAATGTCACGTGAAAATCGCGATATTGTTCTCTTCTTGGACAACTGTACAGCACATAATAGCGTATCGAAATCAAAGTCCGTGAAAGTTCATTTCATGCCACCAAACACAACTTCTAAGTTACAGCCTTTGGACCAAGGTATTATTCAGCGTTTTAAAGTAAACTGTCACCACAAAATTAAGCTCATTTGGAAAATGTGATAGATATTGAAGGAAGATATTGTAGGCTGTAACCAAACTGTCATGGATGACTATTTTGTAAAGTAAAGAAATGCAAGATAAAATTTTAATAATGTATTTACGTACATAGTATTACATTAAATCTGTATCCAATCATTTCAAGCTCCCTCTTATTTTTTGTCAGCATTTTCTTGAGTAATACCCAATTCTCTGTCGGCAAGATAATATAAGTGATTTTTTAAAAATGTGTAAAGTATAGAACTAGTATGTATATATTCTTTTATGAATTCCTTAAAATTTTCAAATTTTCAATATCTCGAATTTTTGATATCTCGATTTTTTTTTTCTACTCCCTTCAAATTCGACATATCGAGGTCCGACTGTATGATATTTAGTCTTAATTTTCGGTCTGCTCGTACGTGCTGATACTCTGGTCACCTATCTCTCCCAATGTCGTATAAAGAGACGTTCCCATTGTCCTTTCATCATTCTTTATTTTCCCCTTCAGTTATTTTGAATAGTTTTCCACAGGTCCTTGTGTTATTTCTTTTGGTTAGAAGACTCACCTATTTGTTTTTTCTATAAAAGCATTCCCTGAAATTTATCAATGCTGGGCTCAGAGAAGAAGTATTTGGGTAATGTTGTCAGGAGTTGAGATTGCCATTTTTGTTTTTGCATTCCAAGCTTAGGTAATTCTTTTAGTTTACATTTTCTTAGTTTAGTTTGGATATCTGGAATTCTATCTATGAGTTGTATGTCCGTTCTTTGTAATGCAGAATAATGCGTCCTGTTATTTATGAGAAGAATTATGGACTACAAAATATAATCATTTTGGTAAAACACAGTTGAAATTTTATCCTTTAATATTGTTGAATGATGCGCCATGTGCTTTATAATAAGAGTTATGTAATAGAAAATATAATCTTATTTGTCAAACACAGTAGTAAGTATGTTCTTTTGCATTGTGGAATAATACGTTCTGTTTTTTATGAGTAGAATTATGGAATAGAAAATATAATAATTTTGGCAAAACACAGTTGTAAGTATGTCCCCTAATACCGCAGAATTATACGTCTTGTACTTTATAAGAAGAATTATGCAATGGAAAATAAAATAATCTTTGACAAACATAGTAATTCTGTTCTTTTTTAATGCAGAATAAGACGTCCTGTTCTTTATGAGTAGAATTATGGAATAAAAAATATAATCGTTTTGGTAAATCACAGTAGTAAATATATTATTTTGTATTGCGGAATAATACCTCGTGTTCATTATCAAGATAATTATGGAATCTATATAAATAAAAATGAAAATCTGTCTGTCTGTCTGTCTGTCTGTCTGTTTGTCCCATCATCACGGGAGAACGGCTGAACCGAATTTGATGAAATTTTGTGGGTAGCCTAGAAATAGCCCCACTTAAAATTATATCCGTGTTTTGAGTTTTTACAAAAAGTGGTTCTCGAGATATTAGTAAAAAACGAAATTTTCGTTTGTCTCATCATCACGGGAAAACGGCTGAACCGAATTTAATGAAATTTGGTGAATAGCCTTGAAATAGCCTCCCATAAATTTTGCCCAAGTTTCGAGTTCCTAAGACCAGGGGTTGTCGAGATATTAATGAAAAACGGAACTCCTAAAAGCTTGAAAATCGTTTGAAAGTGAATTAAAATTTAATCTCTGAGTTTGATGGGAGATTTTTTGCGCTAATTAGTCACTTTCTGAAAACATGAACTGTTTGAAACATGATTTAAAGGGGAAATCTATCTCCATGTTTTATTTAAAACAAGATTTTACGGAACAATGAGAAGTATAAAGAAATCAAAATGGTTATTTAATTTCGCAGTTTATGATATAAGACATGGCATATTTAACATGATATAAGATTCTATCTTATAGCATGTTACTCAGAAACGCAATTAAATTAAATCTGTTTGTTAATTTTAATAGTTATTTTTTGGATTTGAATAATAAATAAATGGATATAAAAATATATTTTAGAAAAGAACGATTTGATTTTTCTTATAGCATTTTTGACTGGATAATATCAATTACGGTCTTCAAGTTTAGAAATTATTATTATTGATATTTTCGGGGATTATTGATTCAGGGATTATTGATATTTTCAAGTTATTATGCAATTATTTTATTACGACAAAAATTGTTTAAACTCACATATTGTATGTTGTACCAATAATCTTCTACAAACACACGTGTATATCCTTTAATCTACGAGAATATAAGTAGTACAGGTATATTGACATATGTTTTGATATATATTGGCATATATTGGAATCAATTACGACCTTCTGGTATAAAGAGTACGGATATTATTGATATTTTCAATTTATTACGTCATCTCTTTTATTTTGGCAAATATTTTTGAGACTTATATTGTAATACGGGTAATCTTCTACTAACACATTGGCATATTTTCTAATCTGCGACAATATGATTAGTACTGCGTTGCATATATTGATTCAATTCCTTTTTTTTCTTCTGAAAATTTGCTTACAAAATGGGCCAGGATGTTTTGATCTGCCCGTGAAGATAATTTTGCATAGTGAGAACATATATTCTTAAACTTCTCTTTAGGAGCAATAAATTTAATATTTTAACAGAATTTGGACATGATTGCGAACTATAAGTTTCTTTATATTATATACTCCGTACGACGAACTGGTGTGCAGTTAGTGGTTAATAAATTATAACATTTTATGAGGACAAATCATGTTGTTCGGCATCGCAATTAAATTAAATGAGTTTGTTAATGTTTTTATTTTTTTTTTTCGATTTGAATAATAAATAAATGGATAAATGGATATAAAAGTATATCTTATGTATGAACGGTTTGATTTTTCTTTTAATTATAATTATTGCTGACTGCGTACATCAATTTCATTTATTTTGGCAAAGAGTTTTCAAGCTTATATCGTATTTAGCTACTAAACTCATATATTGTGTTTAGCCAATAAATTCATTTAGCCGATTGTTGAAACAGAAAAAGAGTAGAGCGGGTATATCTTCTAATACAATTGTAGTGTTTTCATTTAGTATATTGAAACGGGATAAGGATGTTTCATTCAGATCTGCAAATTCAGAGCAACGAATTTGGCAGGATATAGCTAATTTGACAACTTTTCTTAAACTTTGCCAATTTGACGGAAATGTCGCCAAATTGATAAAAACGACGCATATCAATGAAATTTATTTTGTTTTGTTAGAAGAGAGTACTGAAATGATGTTTGGTTAACATTTATCTGTCAGACCAACCATCCTACTTAGTAATATATTTAGCGAATTTTTAAAAGGTCACTAAATTGATAAAAATATTTTCAAATCTATAAAAATATCTTGAAATTGATAAAAATGAGCTAAATAAATGAAATTAATTGTGTTTTGTTAGGGGATAGTATTGTGATGATATTTCGTAAATTTGTCGCCAAGTGGGACTGTCAGTTCTACAGTCCCACTTGGCGATAAATTTGGCGATTTTTTAAAATGTCGCTAATTTGACGAAAATGTCGCCAAAAGTTCCATAGAAATATAATTATTTAGACGATATTTTTTCTACCAATTTATTTGAAGCAAATGATACGTCGCTTAGCAACGGATTTAAATCCAATGTGTTTATGCGGCAGACGATTTTTATTAAATCCTTTCCGATTTGAATAATGAAGATATGTATATAAAATAAATTTCATTGCCATTTCAATTTGGACTGAATAATATCAATTACACTCTTCAGGTTTAAACATTATTATTATTGATATATTCCGGAATTATTGATTCAGTGATTATTGATATTTTTAAGTTATTACGCCATTGTTTTATTGCATCAAAAATTGCTGACACTCGCATATTGTACGTTGTACGAGTAATCTTCTAGGAATGCACGGGTATATCTTCTAACATACGAGAATATAAGTAGTACATGTATATTGGCATATATTTTGACATATATTGGCGTATATATTGGAATCAATTACAGTCTTCTGGTATGAAGATTAAGGGGATTAATGATATTTTCAATTTATTACGTCGTCTGTTGTATTTTGCCAAAAGCATTTGAGACTCATATTGCAATACGGGTAATCTTCTACTAATAATCGGACATTATAAGTAGTACGTTTATATATTCCCATATAATTTTAGCACTTTCATTTTGACATATATTGGAATAAATGACTGTCTTCAGATTAAAAGATTACGGGTTTATTGGTATTTTCAATTTATACATGTAATCTACTAATAGAGGTTATATTTTCTAATATACGCGTATATAATTAGTACGGGTCCCATACAATTTTAACGCTTTTATTTTGCATATATTGATTCAATTCCATATTTTTTTTTATATTTGCTTACATAAGGATCCAGGATGTTTTATTCTTCAGATATGTCCATAAAGATAATTTTATATAGCGAGAACAGAGATTCTTAAACTTCTTTTTAGGAGCAATGTATTAAATATTTTAACAGAATATTTTGATTAAAAATGTCATTTAGTATACTATAAGGATTTGCGCATGATTGTGAATTTCAAGTTTCTTTATATTATATACTCCTGTCTGTGTGTCTGTCTGTCTGTGCAGATTTTGTATCCACTGTAACTAAAAAACTAATGGACCGAATTTCACAAAATTTGGTAGGTAAGTCACTTGTGGGCGGGGCTAGTGCTGATTAGTTTTGGGTACGATTCGGAATAAAAGAACCCGCCTTTTTTTGCGAAATGGCCCGCAAAAGCTTGTATCCACTCTAGCTGAAAAACTAATGAACCGAATTTCACAAAATTCGGTAGATGAGTCACGTATAGGTCACTCTGGTGCTGATTAGATTTTGGTACGATTCGGAAAAAAATAACCTGCCTTTTTTTGCAAAACGGCCCGCAAAAATCTTCAAAATCTAAACTAAAGAACTTGGTATACTTAGATATATCCATTAAATGCCCGTTTAATACGTAATGTTTAACGACGAAAAGAATAAGACCAACCCCATTACACTAGGACTAGCCGTTCTCGAGAAATTTTAGTTTTTCGTACTTTCCCTACGCCACCTTTGAAAATAAGCCCGGTTACCGAATGAGAACGAAAATTGAATTAAAAGTGAATTACATTTAATTGAAATAAATAGAACGTGGATATAAGTTTGCAGGGAAAGTCATGTGCTGCCCACATCAGATTTTTATTAATAGCGCACCAAAACGAGCTCTTGATGAGCCCGGTATTGTTATTTTTGCCAATTTTATCAACTTTTTCTGATTTGTATTCTCAAATAGTTTGTTAACATAAAAACGCTTAACGTTACGTACTAAGGCTGTTTAGTATTTAGCCCATAACTCTGATTTAATTCATATCTTCAACCTGTAACAAAGTGATAATCAATGCAGGAAGTTCCCTACCTGCTAGGAATTAATTTTAAAATTTTTCAATTAGTGGAAGTGTGTCTTAGGGGTCCATTAATGACATTTTTTGTACATTTATAAAGAGTGTTCTTTATTTTACTTAATTTTTCCAGCATTTAAATTTAAATATCTTTAATTCAGTTTAAGTATATGTTAGAAGAAAGGATTCTCCCTTATTCGACATATAATAAGTGTATTTTTCGGTAGCCTAAATATTTTTGATTACCTATTTAATAAGTGTACCACGTGCACTACTATTTACTGAATACTATTTTTCTAACTGAAGTATTTAATTTTTCACAATAATTGTTATAGAACAATGTACTAGAGTATCTTTTGCTACTAATTGAGATAAAATTTGCGAAATTTAAATTAGTTTAAATATGATAAACTGAATATTTGTTCATTTCCAACGTGCAATTTGGGACCCCCCCCCTTTTTTCTGATTTAGTGCCACTATCCACCAGATACTAAACAGGAGTTTTGTCTTGGGGCCCACATGGTCAGTGTATTTAAAAGAGTCATGAGTCGGTCCTCCTAGGTGTTTTCCTATCCCCGCGATTTTTCTGTTGTTACTCTTTCTTAACTTTCGCCCGTAAGAGGGCGCATATGACTGAGTGTTTTAGGATGTCTGCAAACGATCAGTGAATGTTTGTCAAAGAAGCTTGATCACTGATTTCTGATCATCTGAACAGCTATTTGACGTGTTTGTCAAAGAGGCTTGGTCACTGATTTTTAATCATCTGAACAGCTATTTGACGTGTTTGTCAAAGAGGCTTGGTCACTGATTTTTAATCATCTGAACAGCTATTTGACGTGTTTGTCAAAGAGGCTTGGTCACTGAGTTTTGATCATCTGAACAGCAATTTGACGTGTTTGTCAAAGTGTGAGCTCAAATATTTTTCTTGCAGAGCAGCGTCCTACTTTTTCGTCAAACATTGAGAAGTCAGTATGATTGACATTTGAATTAACCAATCGCTGGCCGATTACCATTTTGTGGATTAAACATAGTTATTTTCATCTTTGCCCATTTGTGTTTAATGTGTAATTTTTTTCTTTCGTTTTTGTCTTATTTAAATTTTTAAATTTATCCTTTTTATTAAAAATGAGTTGGACTCAAGATAAGGCCGGCCACATTATAAAAGCTTTCAGAGACAAGACTGTCAGAGTATCACAATAACATTTTTAGAAACCGGTGCTTATCAGAAATAGAGAAAATTATTGATTTGTCTTCTAAAGAGATCAAAAATATTGTGTTTAATGTGTAATTTTTTTCTTTTGTTTTTGTCTTATTTAAATTTTTAAATTTATTCTTTTTATTAAAAATGAGTTGGACTCAAGATAAGGCCGACCACATTATAAAAGCTTTCAGAGACAAGACTATCAGAGTATCACAATAACATTTCTAGAAACCGGTGCTTATCAGAAATAGGGGAAATTATTGATTTGTCTTCTAAGGAGATCAAAAATATTGTGTTTAATGTGTAATTTTTTTCTTTCGTTTTTGTCTTATTTAAATTTTTAAATTTATCCTTTTTATTAAAAATGAGTTGGACTCAAGATAAGGCCGACCACATTATAAAAGCTTTCAGAGACAAGACTATCAGAGTATCACAATAACATTTATAGAAACCGGTGCTTATCAGAAATAGAGAAAATTATTGATTTGTCTTCTAAGGAGATCAAAAATATTGTGTTTAATGTGTAATTTTTTTCTTTCGTTTTTGTCTTATTTAAATTTTTAAATTTATCCTTTTTATTAAAAATGAGTTGGACTCAAGATAAGGCCGACCACATTATAAAAGTTTACAGAGACAAGACTGTCAGAGTATCACAATAACATTTTTAGAAACCGGTGCTTATCAGAAATAGAGAAAATTATTGATTTGTCTTCTAAAGAGATCAAAAATATTGTGTTTAATGTGTAATTTTTTTCTTTCGTTTTTGTCTTATTTAAATTTTTAAATTTATCCCTTTTATTAAAAATGAGTTGGACTCAAGATAAGGCCGACCACATTATAAAAGCTTTCAGAGACAAGACTATCAGAGTATCACAATAACATTTTTAGAAACCGGTGCTTATCAGAAATAGAGGAAATTAGTGATTTGTCTTCTAAGGAGATCAAAAATATAAAAAAATACTATGAGGACACAATTTAATTATGGAAATAAAAATATCAAGGATTCGATGAGGAGTGGAAGCTGTAAGCTCGGCAAAAAAATTGCCAATTTATTTACCAGATATAATTTAATATATAATTTTATATTTAATAAGTAATGCTTTTCTATTAGTACATATAAATGTTCTGCAGAAAATGCAGGTAAGTATGAATACATATATTTTGATACAAGACATATGTCTTAATATTTTAATTAATATACTTGTTGCTTTTCTTTTTCTAAAAAATATCCATCTAAAAATATCTCTGATTCAAATTATTTGTTCATGTGTATTGTCAAAGGTGCATTCCCTATATACGTTAAACAGAATGCTTTAAGAAATAAAAATTAAAATAATTAATGCTTGTGCCCAATGCTAAAACTAGAAATTTAGTACATAGAGATAAAAGGATTTTGATGGTCTTTTCCCAATGTATTTATTTTGTGTATTATGAAAGAATATTTTCTAATCAATTTATGTTTATTAAAATCCACTGTCACATTGAATTATATGAAAATAATTCAAATTATTAAAAACTTTTAATTTTGATGCATGCATTTAGTCTTATTATTATTTATTGTTACGATTCGGGACACTTTTGATTTCTTTTTCAATTTCTTGATCTGAAAACATAAATATGACAAAAGATATTAACAGCAAAATTAAGAAGCAAGTGCAACAGCGCTATTTCCTAGAGATGACAAACTGAAGGGAAACTATCTCATTATCATGAAAGGTCAAATATGTTTGACCGTGTGGACAAAATACACTTTAAACACAATTTTGAGAATCGACATCTTTGACAAACACTCAATGATCGTTTGTAGACACCTTTAGAGATTTGTATTCTTCTTCTTCTTCTTCCTCTGATTATTTTGATATGTTACGTTTTGGGGTTGGTGTGACTTCAATTTTTTCGTAATTTTAAATTTTAAACTTTTAAAACTTTAAGTCTCGTATATCTCGAAAACTAAGTGTAGTATCAAAAATCTGAGAAAAATTTTCATGGGCTTAAACTTACGTCTACTTCTTAAAGACCATTAATTTGATACCCAAAGTGTTAAGATTCTGCTCGTTCGCGCTCGCTAAACCAGCTCTTTCGTCAATTTTGCTCATTTTGGATTTCCGTCAGGTTTTCGAGGGAGGTTATTGTACACTTCAGAAATCCAGATCTCAACCCTTAGCCGAGTGCTCGTTGAGCTCACGTTCCCCCTTTTCGAACAATGTCTAAAAGTTCGAGAAGAAGTAGATCCTCCTCTCCAAGCATTAGGAATGATCCTAGGCATAGTCTGAGTAACAGACCGGACAGATTATTGGGCTCGGGTCCAAGTTCAGGCCGGAATACAGAGCAAGGTCTCCCATTGTATAACTATTCGGACCGGAAAACAGAGTAGACCCGCCCGCAGTACAATCCGCGCCGGTCCAGGTAGCAACGAGAGGATAGATACAATTTCCAGAACGATAAAGGATCAGGAGGGAAATTAGTCATCAATTCTGCTCCGACAGACGATAGGCAGAGGGCTTTAAGGGCTTCCTCACCCTTCTCTGCCGCCTCGAAAAGGTCCGCATTTAGGACTTCATCCATTGCTGAAGAACAAGAGGAAGAGGGAGATTTTATGCAATGCTTCAACGCGAAACTATGGAATATGGAAGGGTATCTGCGGAACATTAAGGTCGTAGAAGAGCAAATAAGATTTCGGGTCCTGGCCGACGGCCTAAGAAAGTTACTCAGTGAACGTCAAAAGAAATCTTCGCAGCCCAAATCACGACGATATTAATTCAGGACGAGCTTCCGGAAACACTGGAGAAAGTTTTGCCTACGGGGAAACCAGTCTCCCGACTCTGTCGTAAAACAATCTGCTTCGTAGCCGTTGACTTTCGTTCTGACCAAGAAGGATCAAGAGAGCACGGATGACCCCAGGGACCTCCTCTACCAGTGCAACTGTCCCAGTGAATTTCGTATAAAAACTATTGGCACTACGCTACCTGGGGACATTAAAATAGTTTTCTATCTAGCAGCGAAGCTAGGAGTGGATTCATGAAAGAACTTCTGCGTAAGGAACTTGGGTTCCAAGAGACAAAAGTTATGTTACACATCAATTCCCAGAAATAAAGCAGGATAACATACAGAGGAATAAGAACTTTAAAGGAAGAAAGGGGGACCTTTAGCACTGCATCCTAAGCTTAAAGAGGAAGCACGTGAAGACAATAGTGAGCTAAGGGGAGATTTTACATCTGTCTTGTTCGGAAGCACGTATCAGTGTTACGCTGCTTCCGATACCAGCAATACGGTCACATGAGTGGCCAGTGCCCTGGGGATGAGCGCTGCGCACCAGACGGTATCTTGCGTTTCGGAGGTTTCAATCTGCCACATCTGCAAGTCAGCAAAGGCGGAAGATTGCGTGAACCCATCTATCTCCAGGATCTGTTCTACCTACAGGAAGCTCTTTGATAGGCAAGCAAGGGAGAAATTTGAATGTCTGCAGCAAGAAAGCCGTCTTTGGAACGGCGCGACTCGAGATCGATCCCGCGGTCGTAACCTTGTGAATTCTCCTTTCTACATGAGCATTTATTATTAAAGCCTTCCATGCAATTCTTAACACACTGCTCTCGTTACAGTCGATGACAACCGACTCGGTCCTGGACCTCGTCGCCCCCTGTTTGACTTCAGAACAACAGAACTTCTAATTTATAGACCCATCCTTTGAATCGTCGATGAAGTCCCAGTGGCCCTATCCTCCCCGTCCCACCCTTTCTCCATCCCATTAACAACTCTGCACACTTCCTGAGCCAATTAATGGCAGTTCTTATTATAATCAATGCAAGATGTTCCCTACCTGCTGGGAATTAATTTTTAAAAATTTTAAATTAGTGGAACTGTGCCTTAGGGGTCATTTAATGACATTTTTTGTACATTTATGAAGATAGATAGTGTTCCTTATTTTAATTAATTTTTCTAGCATTTAAATTTAAATATTTTTATATAATTAGTTTTTATTAAAAAAATAATAATTAATTAAAAAATTAATTAATTAATAAATATAATTAAGTATTTATTACGTGCTGTTACATTGTTCCAATAGTTTTCAAAATGGTGCAATATTTCATGTAAGTAAAACATAATATTAACAGTCCTTAAACGATTTGTTTTCAACCAATTTGAACTTCAAGAACGTAATTTTAAGATAATTTTAAGGTAATAAAAAATTACACTCTGCTACTGTTAATATTAGTACTTAATTTTAATTTTTAATTTTTAATATTTAACTCTTAATTTCATAATTTAATCTTTAATTACTGCAATTTTTTATTTTGTTAATAGACTGGTCTGGGGATTTCAAACTTAAATTAGATACCGCTGGCTCCAATAGTGGCCTTCATAGTTTCAGTGCTCCAGTGAGTAATTTTGCTCCGCAAAAGTGCAAACAACCAATTCCTGCACTCTTTTAATGAATAATCAAGTGCTTCTGTGATTTCCCTGCAATGCGTTGTACAACATAAAAGCGACAGAATTAGCAGCTGTGAGTGTTTCCACCCCAGTGTGTGTCTCCTTGAGAAACCGAATGCTCAATGTTTATGTTCACCACACTACAGAAAATGCCACAACATTCAGCGGCATGAGCTCAATGTTAAAGTGCTCCACGTATGTGTAACTGTGTTTCCTGACTGTGTGAAGTGCGCTCACCGTGTGCACGCACTATATAATAGTAAGTGCTTCAACACTCTGATCAGTGCCCATCATTTAAGTGCTAAACATTTAAGTGCTCTACGTATGTTTAACTGTGATGCAAGACTGTGTGCTCAACGAGTGCATGTGAGCACTCGTGTGCAACGAGTGCATGGGAGTAATAACAATAAGTGCTTCAAAACTTAGTGTATAGTGCTCAACTTTTAAGTGCTCAACGTCTGTGTACCACACACCACCTAGTATAACTCAATCTAATGGTCCAAGAGAAATAGGAGGTACCATATAAACTCAAAGTGAACACTGCATATGTACAAACTGTCCGATTCTCATGAGCGTCACTCCAAGAGTTCTGTCCTCCAAATTTTTCTCAATGTTTGAGTTATACATTCCTGCGTGTATTGCAGGCCTTTATAGTATCCCATCTGCAATATCCTCATTTTAATTTTCGTAAGTAAATTTCACGGTTGGGATTTCTTCTGGTTCAGTCAGCTTTGTTCCGCGGAGGGGTTTCGTTGTTCTGTAGTTAGACACTCCATGACGGTTAAAAGGCGTAAACCGCAAGGTCACCTCTCCTTGGGGGTATAAATTTTCTCACGGGGGAGGGACTATTTTATTTTTCTAAGAGTGGACAAATTGAGGAATGGATTAAAATCTCTCAGAACTCTTCATATGTCCCCAACGCACACAATAATAACTGAAACTGAATCATGGGACAGAATTTAATGGGTCAAATTTCCTTTGAGATAACTAAGCACCATAAACTGCTACATAAAACAAAACCTATTAAAAAACCCTGGAGCTGACTGTTTAAAAAAATGTAATTTCAAATGTTGTAACACTGTATACTTATAAAAACTATATAGATACACATGACTAATATGCAAATTAAATTGAATTGAAAGAATGCAGGCATATAGGCAGTAACATGTTAACTTTCCCTAGATGATATTGCGTGAAAAATTATTTAATGGAATCGTTTCGAAAATCGCAATTCGTGTTTTCGACGGATGTTTTCGACAAAATGAGAATAACGGATTTTTAGTTGAATCAGTGGCAACGGTATACAGTATATAATCGGAGATTCCTCAGTTCTCGGAGTTATTTTGGTGATGAAGGGGATGGGGTAGAGCGTTTGTGTGTTGAGTTAGATGAATTTTTTGTGGTATTGGTGGTGTTGGCGAGATGTGGATTCGATTGGTTTCACTTTAGGTATTTCTTTTGGTTTTTGTTTAATTTCAGTGTCTATATTTTCGGCAATTCCTTTAGTCGCAAGGACTTTCTTTGAACGGTGCCGGTTTTCCGGGAGAGTTTGCCGCGGCACTCAAAGCATGTTTTTAACCGGGGAGTGGGGGTCACAACCCCCCCACAACCACTTTTTGGTACTGTTCATTATTTCAATGTATTTAATATAAATATATATATATATATATATATATATATATATATAGAATAGTGTTACAAAGTTACAAAATAATATTATAATACACTCTTTTGCAAAAAAAAACGAAGTACCATGAAGAAAGTGACTGTTTTTATCAAAATTAAATGTGCGTACAGAGCATACACAGGTAATGAAATGATTACAAAATCAAAGCCGCAGGACCCATCAATAGTTAGCAACTGCACATAGGTTAGCAAATGAGACAGTCCACAGATATGCGAGCCGTATGTGGCATGGCATTATCTTGTTGAAAATGACCTCAGAATGACGTGCCATGAAGGGTAAAACAAACGACAGTAGGATTTCATCAACATATCGTTGAGCTGTTAAGTTGTACGCAGGATGACTAGGGGCGACCTGCTGTCGTAAGAGATAGCATCCCACACCATCACACCAGGTAAATAGCTGTTGTGCTTGTGTAAAATAAAGGCTGATTGGGACCGCTGGCTCTGGCGCTTTCACACACATACCAGATGGTCACTTTCTGAAAGAATGAAGCGCGATTCATCGCTGAACACAATTCGATGCCAGTCTGCTGGTAACCATGATGCTCGGCTACGACACCACTATAAACAACTATGTAGATGCTGTGGGGTTATGAACAGACATTTTAAAGGCCACCGTGAGCATAACTCCACCTCAGCCAAGCGCCTTGAGATGATGGAAGGTACCACGGGTGGTATGTAAGAGGCTGTAGCACGTTGGATAACGGACAATGATGCTGTTGGGCCAGTTCGGGCCTGTGGCACGATCTTTCGATCTTGCCTCGCATTCCTGCACCTTGGCCTTCCAGAGCCTACATTCCGCCGATGAGTTCCTTGCAGCAAACATTACTGCTAGCACCTTTGCACAGCAGTGTCCGTTCGGTGGAGGTGGCGACCTATTGCTCGGTATGAACAGCCGGTTTCACGTATCCCGAATATACGACCACTTTCGAAACTCGTCTAATTGTTTATAAGGTCTTCGACAACGTCTATTATTTGTGTCTCCACGGCTACTATTGTTTGTGTCTCTACGAAAATTAAAAATTTGCAATTATGAAGTTATCAATTTACGAAAATATGGATAAGATAAAAACGGTTATAAGAATAAAAATCTGATGTGGATAGGACATGGCTTTCGCTACTGACTCAAATTCATAAACCATTAAGTTGACTATAATTCTTCAAATTTATACTGATACCAGCTTGATATTATACCCAGTTTATATTTTTATTATGCTTTCTTATTAGGTAACTGAATGTATTTCGAAGCGTCGCCATCTTTTTAAATTTCCAAAGCAACTTAAATATATCGAAAATAGTTTGTTCTAGAGTGATGAATTTGGTTCTATTCATTTCGGCTCTAAAATTACGCGTAAAACAAGTATTTTAAATACTTTTAAGCATACTTTATATTTTATGTCTGATTTTGAGATTTTTTCAGATTTCAGATTTTTTCAGGATTTAGCTGCCATTTTGCAAAAAAAAAAAACTGCTAGTTCCATTTTCCTCATCGAATCAAAATCTAATCAACACCGGGGCAATGTACAAAGGACTTACCTACCAAATTATAAGTAATTTTATATAATAGTTTCAAACTATAGTGAAAAGTCGTCACCTTTTCAAAATCTTAAAAACACTAATATCTCTAGAATGATCGGTCTTAGAGTAATAATATTGACCTTATTCGTTTTGTCATTAAAATTTAAGTATAAAATAAGTATTTAATTAATATATTTTCTTATATTTAGTCTCATGTTTCAAATTTTAACGCTATTTGCGAGCTATTTTCCAAATAGGCAGGGTTTCATGCTTCTAAATTGTACTAAAATCTAATCAGCGCCAGATTAACGCACTATGTAACTTAGCTATTAAATTCTGTAAAATGTCGACCAACAGTTGAGCTTTGGATACATACATTGAACATACACACAAGCAGACCGACCGACAGGCAGACGGACATACAGCAGTCTCACTAAAAATATAATTTTTGTGTCCTGGATTGCTCGCAAAATGTATATCTGCCAAAAACTCTGTTATTTTCGACATGAATATATTGCATCACTTATACATTACCATGTATTGTAGGGAAAGCAAAAATCTGACATGAATAGCACATGACTTTCCTTCAAATTTATTATCTCCTTCACGACCCATTATATTAAATTTAATTGTCCAAAAAACATACATACTTATTTTATATTATATCCAATTTGCAGTACCATTACGCCTTCTTTTTCATTCGGCAATTTTATGCATTTTGAAACGTCGCCCACTTCAGAAACACTTAGATATCACGAGAACGGTTCATCTTAGAGAAATGAAGGTTGGTCTTATTTATTTCATCGTCAATAATTGCGTGGAAAACGAGCACTTAGTTAATGCATTTAGCATATTTGGCCTTTGTTTTAAATTTTGATGAATTATGCAAAAGAAAAAAAAAAGCAGAGCAAAAAAGAGCGAATTGCTGTTTTCGACATAATTCTAGTACTTTATCTATACATTACCATGCATTGTAGGGAAAGTAAAAATATTGCCATTGGTATTCAGTATTTTTATGTCGAAAAAATCGTTTGGTTTTAAATCAAACGATTTTTCCTTGACCAATAAAAATGATTCTTGTGTTGTGACGTCATCTGTCTAGTATCTATTCCAAATGAAAAAAAAAAAAAAGAATTAACTTAAATATTTTAACTATGCAATTTTATGATTTAAAATTTCAGAATGTCTGTATTACGTGCTGTTACATTGTTCCAATAGTTTTCAAAATGGTGCAAGATTTCATGTAAGTAAAACATAATATTAACAGTCTTTAAACGATTTGTTTTCAACCAAGTTGAACTTCAAGAACGTAATTTTAAGAGGTTAAGTATAGAATGGAATGCTTACGCTAGGTATGTTGTAATATATATTGGAAAATAGTATTAACTTTAAATTTCACAATTATTAATTATATGGTTTTGCATATAATGTTAAAAGATTCTGTATTAAATTCGAAAATAATACTTTTAATTTATAATAATTTGTGTAGAGCTTTCTAATAAAATATAGTTTGATAAATTAATGCATTATGTATTTAAGTTGTAATAAATATTTTGGAACAATTATTTTTATGACCATTTAAAAATATATTTATAGAATATCTTGTATTATCATAGAAGAAATTCAATTTTCGTGTTTAAAACAGAAAAACGTATTTCTAATGTTACTGTGTTTTTATTGTTTCTGTATTTTCTAGTGTTTCTTTATTAGAAAAAATGTGTGTGGATTTGAAATTAATATTAAGTTTAAGCTTGTATATATTAACAAGAAAAATCAATCATGCATAACGCATTGATTATGAAACACTTTCCAACTTCAATGCAATTTCATTTTAACATCTCTAAAATGCGATACATTCCTCGGTAATATTTAAAAAATTATCACAATGCTACATTAATTTATTATATTTGAAAACTTAAAAGTTCATCGAAAATAATAAACTTCATTGAAATGATGTCAATTAAATATAAATCGCCTGGCTCCTCGGTAATGTTTTTGACATTCTCATAATACTACAATAATTTATTATATTTGAAAACTTCATCAAAAATAACTGAAATTTATTCAAATGACGCCATCAAAATATAACATGCCTGGCTCTCTCTATAAAAGCAGCATTTCATTCATTAACATTTTCCCATTCATTTCATTCTTCACAATACTAGACTAATTTATTTTATTTAAAAATTTAAGACCATAGACGTACGAGTAATTACACTCTATGATTAGAACTTCATCGAAAAAATCGCCCTTCTCTCTGTAAAATCAATGAATATTTCATTCATATCAGGTATGCAGACTCCATGAGCTAAATAAGTTTGCGTTAAAGAAATACAGCAATCTTTATACAACTCATTCTACACATTTTGCTGTTTACATTTTACATAAGTGAAAAATAGGTTTCGCTTAAGAAATAATCAAACTTGGATGATCATTTAAACTCAAATATATTGTAATTGAGTTGTTTCTGTATGCAGATGCACAGAATTTAAGTAAAAATAAAGCGGTTTTAGGACGGATACAGCACTCACTATGAATTAAAAAGAACTTTAAAAATCAAGATTTTGAGACAAGATGGATACCATATTTCATTGTGTAGTGGGTCACGTGATCTCTTCATATAAGAGGTTTAATTATTATTACTTTCCTTATATACATAATGTATAAGGAAAGTATTGTGACAGGGTCGAAAATTCGAATTCGAGTTTTCGATGGGAGGACACGTTTCAAGCATCCCTGATCACGAATCAAACTTTTTTGAAGTGATGTCTGTGTGTGTGTGTATGTGTCAGTGAGACTGTGGAGATGAAAACTGACGAAAAAATGGACCGATTCGAACAAAATTTGGTACAAAAATCACAATCCATAAACACTGGAAGCCTATTGTTTTTATATGCAATCGAATGTTCAAAACCCTCCTAAATTTTCGAATGAAATTTTGAAAAAATCGCCAAAAAATCAAAACTGCTAATAAAGTTACGCAAATAGACATTTCTCATGTAATTTTTTATTAGAAAACGATTGACATAAATTTTAGAACGCTAACATGAACCGTTCTCGAGATATTGTACATTTAAAACAAAGTTATGAAAAAGCCATATAAAATAAAAAAAAATATTTCTTATTGAGAAATATGTTCACTTTTCATATGTAATACCATGCGATAAATTGGGTGACATCATTCTCGTGGATCTAGCTCGTTCCATTCATGAAAAAATATACCTTAAGTAATACTTTTGTATGTGAACGCCAATAGTGATTTATCTGCTGTAAGAATAACTTATTTCTTCGTCCATAACGCTTGGCGAGATTTTGGCGATGAATTTGAAGGAATGTCGCCAACTTGGCGACTTTTTGCAATGTTGCCAAATTAGCGAAAATCTCACCAAATGGATAAAAATGACACTAAATCAATGAAAATGACGACTAATTGTCGAAATTCAATATATTGGAAAGAACATAAGTTTCTACTATAAGAATAACATTTTTTTGAACTGTAAAAGTAGTAAATTCATTGCATTATGTAAAGAAAGTCATGGGTTGCTCACATCAGATTTTTTAAATTTTTATTTAAAAAAATACTAAATATATTTTGCAGAATTTTTTTTTGTATATTTTATGGGAAAATTTGAATATTACTTAAAGTTTTTGACGCAATTTGTGATATTTAAATCCGCTGAAAAAAATGTTTCAAAAATTAGGTCTCATCATCATATATTTCATTTTTTCAACCCGGGTTCAATGCAAAACTAATTGGATGATATTATTGATTTATATTCCCATAGGTCCTACAGACCGTCTGAACAACATACTAAAATTTCATTTTGATTAATTCAGTTTTACGGCAGTTATCGTGCTAACGGGCAGACAGACAGACAGAATGAACAAAGTCATAAACACTTTTCAACTTTGTTGTAAAGTGTTAAAAACAAATCTAGCGCGTATATCATAAGTTCGATTTTACTTTTGTCACTGATAATCAGTTTCTACCTCGCTAAATTTAAACTCAATTAAATGGAACTATATTCGTTTTGGAATTTCAGAATACATAAGCAGATCATAACACTATTTTAAGTGCGGATAGTGTATACATATTCGCAGTTCATATATTGTAGACATGTCATACAATGGCAGAATTTTGTGTTTACCTGACACCAGAAATTATATCCGGTTAGCTCGGGACTCAAAGCAGGGTTTACTTACATTCATTCGAATTTTCATAAGACGCAGTCGTCCGCTAAACGAGCACACGCAGTGTTGCACCCCACACTTTAAGCGGGTCTAATACTCCCTAAGTAAGTGCCCAATTACGCCATAACTCGCTTTATAGTTACCGAATATGCTTTGGGCTCAGTACTTTGCACATCAAGTACAACGCCCTAATACGACTATGTATTATGCTCTAAATACGCTATTAGCAGTCTGCGCGAGCGTAATACGTCCTAAATTAGGTCTTTTGATATGACCTAATTAAGATCTTTTGATGCGCCCTATAAACACCTTTGGAAATCTGCGCAGGCGTAATGCTAACTAAATAAGCTCTTTTGATATGGTCTATACTCTATATGATCTCCTTTGATACGACCTACAAAAGTCCCTTCGATACCCTCGAAATACGCCTTTTGGCTGCTGCGTTGGCAAAATATATTTTAATAAGCTCTTTTGATATGCCTTAATTAAGATCCTTTGTTACATCCTAAATACACTTTTCAATCTTTGCGCGGCCGTAATAAGCCCTAAATAAGTGTGACAGTAAAGTTAAAAGTCTGATGTGGGCAACACATGACTTTCCTTATATAATGAAATAAATTTACTACTTTTAGAGTAAAATAAATAGGTTTTTCTTCTAGTAGATACTAATATCCTTTCCAAGATATTGAATTTTCGACAATTAGTCGTCATTTTCAATGATTTAACGTCACTTTTATCCATTTGGCGAGATTTTTGTTAATTTGGCAACATTTCAAAAAGTCGCCAAGTCGGCGACATTCCGCCAATTTCGTCGCCAAAATCGCGCCAAGCGTTATGGACGAAGAAATAAGTTATATATATATATATATATATATATATATATATATATATATATATAACTTATTAGATATTGAATTTTCGACATATATTATATAACTTTTATTATGTATTTATATATTATATAACTTATTAGATATTGAATTTTCCACAATTAGTCGTCATTTTTATTGATTTAGCGTCATTTTTATCTATTTGGAGAGATTTTCGTTAATTTGGCATCATTTCAAAAAGTCGCCAAGTTGGCGACATTCCGCCAATTTTGTCGCCAAAATCTCGCCAAGCGTTATGGACGAAGAAATAAGTTGTTCTTCTAGCAGATAAATTGGCGTTCAAATGCAAAAGTATTACTCAAAGTATCTTTTTTCATGAATGGAACGAGCTAGATCCACGAGAATGATGTCACCCAATTTATCGCATGATATTATATATGAAAAGTGAACATGTTTCTCAATAGGAAATATTTTTTTTTCTATTTTATATGACTTTTTGATAATTTTTTTGAAAAATGTGCAATATCTCGAGAACGGTTTATGTTAGCGTTCTAAAATTTATGTCAATCGTTTTCTAATGAAAAATTACATAAGAAATGTCTATTTGCGTAACTTTTATATTGGTTTTGATTTTTTGACAATTTTTTCAAAATTTCATTCGAAAATTTAGGGGGGTTCTGAACATTCGATTACGTATAAAAACATTAGGCTTCCAGTATTTACAGATTGTGATTTTTGTACCAAATTTGGTTCGAATCGGTCCAGTCGTTCGTCAGTTATCGTCTCCACAGACCCACTGGCACACACTCACACATACTTTCACACACACACACACCCCCACACACACACACTGACATCACTTCAAAAATGTTTGATTCGTGATCAGGGATGCTTGAAACGTGCTCTCCCGTCGAAAACTCGAATTCGAATTTTTGACCCCGTCACAATACTTTCCTTATACATTATGTATATAAGGGAAGTAAAAATTGAATTCAGATATTTCGGTAAGTGTATAAACAAGAGGGGCATAAAATAGGGGGATAAAATGTGGAAATAGACAATAGAAAAGATGTGGAAATAGGCAATCGAAAACAATTTCTACAGCACAGTTTTTTTTTTTTTTGGCGAATTTGCGATAATACGGGGAAGTTGAGACTTCGGACTAATTTCCCTAGCTTCGCCCTGAGAGTAAAGGTGGATTCCGTTAGAACCTATTAGGAAATCGTGCTTGGAACCAACCAATGGGTGACCAATCAGTGACCAGGGATTCAAATCCCAAAATGGGCCAGATAACCTTTTTAGAGATACATCACTTGTTAGCAGTGATAGAGTAATAAAAAAATAGAAGATAAAAAAATAGAAGGTGTCCGATTTAAAACGTGTTTCTACGGCCAGATAAAGGCGTGCTGGTCAAAATGGTGAAGTTCACAGCACTTAATTTTATATCATCCGTTAGATTTTTTGCATATAATCTGTTTTACCTCCTGTCGAACTTAATAAACACAAAAAAAATGCTAATTGACTTGGATCAATTTTGAGACAAGCATATACTTGGGCAAAAATGTCCATTGTCACGGTTGCTATAAAGTGTATATATGATCTTGTAAATAATATTCCTGTAAATAAATAGCATATTATAAAAAGTATTTTAAGTTACACTTGTAAAAGGCATTCAAAAGTTAAAGAATTATTTTTAGCTATCACAACATGCTTTGTCATATATGACTAAAATCTAAAATCGTGGGACAGCCATAAAAATTATATATTTAGACATATACAGAAATTTAAGGAACACCAGAAGTGATAATAAAGAAATGACATATATAAGAATGACGGATTTTTTATCATAATTATCAAAAAGAAACTTAAGGAAATTGAATGTAATAATTTTTACATTAGCCATTTAAATCTATGTTATTCCGTCCATTGTTCCCTATAATTATATTAATGACCAAATGCAATTCTTTTATTGGCGCCCCATGATTTTTAGTCGCATATAATAAATAACGTTGCTGTAGCTATGTATAATTTGTTAATTTACGAAATTTCATCTATCAATAATGAACTTTACGTTTAATATTTCCTTGAAAAAAATTGTGTGATTTTTCCAATAGTGTTAAACTTGAAACTCTGCAATATTTTCGATCACTAAGGTACAGGTATGTGTGAAAATCGTTAAAAATGGCACTTCAGCATTTAGTAATAAAAAAAATTATTTGAATAAAAAAAATCGCTATATCTAGGAGCCGAGGTATCCCTTGACCAAATTTCATGGCTGAGGGACACATAAATGTTTGATAAAGACGAAATAGACGAACATACAAACAAACATGCATCTTCGAACATTTCGCAAATTTGGTTCGTCTTGGGCGTTTTTTCAAACCTTCGACCCTTGTAAAAACTGCAGGATTGCATTTATTGTGAAAGTGCCTAAATAAGGCATGATAAACAGACTCATAGATGAGTCTTCAAGCAGACAAACATCTGGGTAATAGTATATTTAATATGCAGAGTCCACCTCGACAATAAGAGCGTGTAATTCCATCCCAATAGATCAACGGTAGAGCGTCGGCTGGCCAGATCCAGGGTTCGATTCCCGGTTTAGGCAGCAGATATTTTTATAATGTCCCCCGTACAAATATACCCTGTAGGTCAAAGATGTCAGAGGTCTGAAGTGACTCTAGGACTACTAGTATGGATTCAGTGGACTCTGGAAGATTGATCGCCGATTGCAAATTGAGGGGAAAACGGCCACGCAGGATACTAACCTGGTTAAAATAGTAATAGCAGGAGGCTAACATGAGGTAAATATAGCAGGAGGTGGTAAGTGAGATTGTCAGTTACCCGCCAATTTGACATTAGAGAATGGAGAATACAGAGTCCACTTCAACAATAAGAGCATGCAATTTCGTCCCAGTCCCAGTTCGGAGATCTGGGATTCGATTCTCGGTAGGGGTAGCAAGGATCTTTAAAAATATTTTAACCGAATATCCAAAAACTTGTATTGATTTTGTTTAAATCATAATATCCACATTTATAAAGCACAATGCATAACAAGGTAGTGCAAAATCAAACCTTATACAATCACTCTAAATACACAAAATTTTTATATAATAAAATGAGATGTTTGTTTGTGTTGAAGGCCCAGACCACACAGCCAACCCTAAGGCTTACGGCAATCAAACGTGTGGCCGGCTGTGTGCATGTTGTATGTAGCGGGAAAGTATTGAAACTTATGGGAGGACATCAGATACTACACAGATACATCAGGTCCCCTGCCATGGATTTATTTTATTGAAAATGCGAATTAGTTTAAAAGTTATGAACTTTTAAAGCCGAAAATTATAAATTTTCAGTACCCTCTGCAGCCATTTCATCCAATTTATTTACTCTGGATGATTCTGATCGAATTCCCAGTACTTTTCTTTCCAAGGTCGTCTACGAACGATATCTGATTTTATTAGGGGTTTTCAAATTTCGTAAATTTAAAAGATATATTTTCGTGTTTTGGGGTATATAATTATTCGGGTATTATAAGTGTTTTTCGAAAATTAGAACGAATAAGGTAAACACTAGAAGATATGGCAATTTTATATTTAATTTTACTTCTGGGTGTAAAGTAACTATTTATTTTACAACTCACAGTGTTTTTATTTATTTGTGTTCTTTTTAAACCATTCAAAAGTGTAAATTGTTTAATATCGATTTTTTTAACTTCGAATTTAAAAGATACAGCATATAAAGCATATGTATAACACGTTCTTGTGCGAATGATTGTCAATCGATGATGAACAAGAAGTTTGCGAACATGTGTGGCGAATCGCAACAAGTTTATTTAGGGCGTATAAAATCAATTTATTTATAACTTATTAAATGGGCTTATTTAGACATAGTACGTCTACATTGTACACATTGGTTTAAATGCGCATTGAAAATATACAGCTTAGGAATAATGTTGGTTCATAAAAGTTAATTTAAAAAGAGAGTGGTGTTATGCGTATCTGTATTATTTAAGTAGCGGACGCTTATGTAGGACCCGGTAAACGACCAGTAATTATTTTAGTGTAGTATAAGTTGTTCTAGCGTCCTAATTCCTTAATCAATGAATGCAAAATTTTTTTACTCCGTCTCTTGATATAATTACCGCTATCAGATCTAATACGGGGAATTTTACTAACACGGGTTGATTAGCCAAGTGCTGAAAATGACCTCTTTTTTAATGGAATCCCGCAACTCTATCTATTTTTATGTATTCTTATTTCTACCTTATATCTTCGTTTTATAGCCTTCTTTCCAGCCGTCTGGCCTTTCCAGCCACCTTTCCTTCTCCCCATTCTTCTTCGAAATAGACTATACACTTTCATCATTCTTGATTTTACTCTTCTGTGATTTTGAATAGTTTTAGTTGGATCACAATGTTATTTCTTACGGTCAAAAGATTCTCCATTTGTTGCTTCCATAAAAGTGATGTTTTCAATTTATCAAGGTAATTTACACTGTCTTTTCCATCGTTTCCCGTACAAACTATAACAATATTTTCAAATTTTGCCACCATCTTATTTCATACGGATGGGGTAAGACTCACTGATTAAGTATAAGATGGATTACACAGCTTAAAGTATTGAAAATTTTAAAAAACCCACAAAACCACTTCAAAACTTTAAAAACACACAGAACTTGACTTATAAATAATGGAAAACATCTAAATGTTTGGAATTTTGTTCGAAAAATTTTATAAATTTCTAAAATTTTTTGTTCCAACATTTGTTCACCTATACCTCGAGAACGGGTTGACACACAAAATTCATTTTTATACCATCATACATAGAATAAAATATCTTAAATTTTCTTAATGAACGCAAATCGCCGTAAAAACTAACCGTTCTTGAGAATTTTTAATGTATAGTTATAGCAAACGATTTTTTTTTTAATATTTTATAATTCAAATTGTTATTCAGTTTTCTCTTTCCTTATGTAACCATAATTACACAATCACTCTTCAAACACCAAGACAATCACTCTTCAAACACCGACATCGTCTGTTGGATATGCTTCTGGTCAAACTATTGCTGATATTTTTATAATAAGATGTTTAAAAAATTTGAAAATAAGGTAACATACTGTGTAGGAGGTAAGATATTGCTTTACATGCAGTAATATTCATGTTTACTGAACTATAAATATGCGTCAAATTGAAATGGGTTTTGATATTCAGATATTTGATGAAGAGTGCAAGTACAAGTCCCGCATTTGGTCACCACTATGAAATGGCTACTCTAGTATAAATTGAAAATGGCTACTATGGTATAGAGTAAATATAACTACTATAGCAAACAGTTCAACGGCTACTATAGTGTAAATTGAAAATTGCTGTTATAGTTTAAAGTGAAAATGGCTACTATAGTATAAAGTGAAAATGGCTACTATAAAGTGGAAATGGCTACTATAGTATAAAGTGAAAATGGCTGCTGTAGTATAAAGTGAAAATGGCTAGTGAAAATGGCTACTATAAAGTGAAAATAGCTACTATAATATATAGTGTTGTGGGATCAACTTCCACTGTAAGAGGTTAGATTTTCGTCTCATTAGCTTAATCAGAGCGATCTCAGAAATCATAATAGCTTCATATTTGACCTCTAACTACTTTCATAAAACATATAATCCGCTTATAAATGGCGTTTTCCAAAATATAGAAGACACACTGAGGCCGCTTTGGTTCTTACTCGTATTATGTGCTCGTCAGCATGGAGAAGCTGATATATGCAGTGGCAGCAAGAAACTTGCTACAAGATACAATTTTTGCGAACTTCTACAAGAACTAACAATTTCAGTCTTTCTGTGGTCACTACTACCGGCCACATTGAAGTATACAACTATCAGTTCCCATAGAAGCTTACAAAAGTTGCAGTTTATATTCTTGCTGGCATTGCAGATATCGGCTATTCAATGCTTTTACGCACTCAACAAGATCCAAACCGGTCCATAGATGCAGATATATGCAATGGGAGTGTATTTTTTACCTGACTATATTATTTAATTGTATCTGACCAAAATCGACCTTTTCATAGAAAAATTATTATTTCTACAGAATGGTATGAGTTCCTCCTTCCTATATAAAATGACATCATGGGAGAAGTGAAATATACAATCTTTATAAAGGCACTATGTTTAGTTAGAATATATCCATATTCAATTTGGAGATTGCAGTTTTACAGAAATGAAAATTTAAAGAACTCTGAAGAAGTTTAAATGTGCTTATTCTCTACCAATTCACACTTTCTGTCTTCTAAGAAATTCTAGTTGCTCTTAATTGTACGTAGCATGTTTTCATGCATCAGTATATTAGATTCATATGTAAGCTGTAATTAGTTTAAGGACATCTGGGCAAAATGTAACATTTCCGAAAAAAATATTCCTCAGTAGAGTTAAATAAGCCTCCTTTATATAGAATATTATCAAGAGGGAAGTCAAGGATCTACTTTCATAAAGTTGCTATATGTAATTAGATTATATAAACAAAATATTTTTGTATTGAAATAAACCGGTTTATTGCTTTTCAAAATATTCACCTTTAACATCAATACATTTTTTTCATTCGAATAAACACATTTTCAAAACAATTATGCCATTTAGAAGTTGGTATAGCAAAAACATGTGACTTATAAGCTTCAACTGCTTCTTCTGGACTGTTAAATCGTTGACCACGCATTTTATGTTTGATTGTTCGGAACAAAAAATAGTCATCGAGTGGTAAACTAGGCGAATAAAGCGATGATTCATCAAATCTATTTTTTCATGCTTCAAATTATTGATAGTTTGAAAAGCAGTGTGTGAACGTGTATTGTCATGATGAAGTATGGTGTTACGTGTCTCATATTTTTTCTGATTTAAGAAAATATTTCTGTTAAACAAACTATTGTGTACCAATCATCATTTACTGTTCCATGATCCTCCATAGAAACGGTTGCAATATAGCCAGATTTATCAAAATGCGATGCAATAGTTATCTATTAAACACTTTGTGTACAAACAACTTTTGTAGTATTTGGTTCAGTTTGAATCACCCAAACAATATGTTGTTGTTTTATTTGGAATTCATAGGAATAATTCTACGTTTTGTCACTAGTCACAATGTGTTAAAGACATGTTTTGGGGCACTAGAGTCGAATCTTTTGAGATCCCTCTTACACTTTGATACGAGCATCCTTCTGAGCTTCAGTTAAAATGTTTGGAATCCAATGTCCACATACCCTTTTGACTTTTAGATGATCATTTAAAACATAATGCACTCAGGTCTTTGAAATGTTCTATGGTGCCGCAATTTCATCATATGTGACATAACGATCTAAAGTGATTATGTGTTGCACATCATCAATGGTTTCTAGCGCCACAGCAGTTCTTGGTTGGCCATCACGAAATTCCTCATTGAGACTCCTACGTCCACGTTAGAATTCTTTAAACCAGTTGTAAATTGCTACTTGGGATAGTGCTTCATCACCAGAAGTCGAATTCACTCGATCGACAAATTGATGCTGTGTCAAATTTAGTCGAAAGGTATAATAAATTATAGCTCGAAAATAATTTTGAATTAAATCCATGTTTTGTCACTATCATATTAACTTCAAAATGACAACTTAAAAATTATTTTATAATATTTTTCTTTACTTAACGGCCAATGTTCATGCGAAAGTTCAAATTGTAAAAAAACCTCTGCACTGAAAGCTGTTATTTTTGGTGTTGCCACATTCTAAACCTTAAGTACCGGCCCTCGTCAAAATGAAAAAATAGATAAACTCTAAAAATATTTAGTTTTGCTAGCTTTCTATTTATTCACACATTCTGACTCCTAAACCCTATTATTATGAATGGTGTATTGATGCTTTGTAGAATCTCTTAATAAACTAGAATATAATCGTATTTTATATTAAACAATTTTGTTTAATTCTATCTCACCAAAAAGTAATTTTTCCTACAAAAAACATTTCTGCAAAGTGTTTGGTATTCTCCTTTTCTATATAGAATGACATCATGACAGTAGTTAAAGGTATAATCTTCATAATGTTACTATATATAACTAGAATAGGTCCATATTAAATTTATAGGTAATTTTTTAGTCTTTCTACAATACATAATATATTTGGAAGAAAAGCATTCTGATAGGGTCAAAAATTGAACACTTAGGTTTTAAGGATTTTCACTAAGGATTTGCATATTTTTAGTAGGATTGATTATTAATCAACCATTTTTTAAATATATACGTCCAGTGAAGCAATATATTGATCTATTTGAGAAATTTGAATGGCAAGGCAAGTGCATTGAATAGTAAGTTGAGTAAATTGATTTGCAAGTTGAGTAAATTGATTGGTAAGTTGAGTAAATTGAATGGCAAGTTGATTAAATTGATTAGTAAGTTGTGTAAATTGAGAGGTAAGTTGAGTAAATTGAATGGTAAGTTGAGTACATATAATGCTAATAATTTTGCTAAGAACATTGACATTGATTTCGTATTTCGTAAGATTATTGGAAATAGTAAATGTAATTGGGCAATTAATTTTTTAAAGTCTCTGACCCCCCCCCCCTCCCACGGAAACATTGTAAATGTATCGAACATGTATGTCTTCTAAGAAAATTTTAAAGATATATTTATTATGGACTAGAAAGCCCATTCATTCTATATGCTTACTAAGCGAAATCGGCATATGCCTGAATTTTGTTATCCTTTTTACTCGAAAAATACAGTACGTAGGAAGAAAGAAATTTTATATACACACTTGAAATTGCACGCAGATTTGTAGAATGACAATTTCAATTATTAAAACAAAATGTAACAGGGATAAATGCTCATGCTTCTACAAATGCGCATCTTCTTACAAATATCGTGTAAAAATAAAATATAAGTCTAGCGACAGTGGAGATAAAAGTAAGGAAATAAAACTCCATATTAAGAAAGCACCAATATCGTTTGAGACAATAAATCATGTGGCGATGGGATAAAATAAGTAGCCCTGCATTGTATGCATTACTATGGTGAAAAGCCTAAAATATTTATTTAAACTGCCAATTTTGTAAAAATAAATTATTATCGCACTGCAAAGTAAAACTTAAGCAATAAAGGTATTCCTACGTATTCAAAATTATTTTACCTTTCTGTATATTTGTATCTCCATATATTCTGTACCCAATCCTGCAACTATGAAGAATACTGATTAATTATACTCTTAAATAGGGAACCTTAATATAAAAATAATCAAAAATACATACACTAAATACTATGAGAGTAAATACAATTAACAGTCGCAGCTACTTAGCTAACACTAGCGACCCCTAAATATAATTCTCAAATTATTATGGCATTTTCAAGAGCTTCATCCATACAAGTTTTACCTCCTTCTTTCTAACTCTGTGCTAGGGACACTTCGGATATGAATAACCGTTGATGAACAAAAGTTAAATAAATATGAGTCCATAATTAAGCTTTCCTACCTCTTAAACGGTTGCTAGAAGAATGTGACGAATCAAGGTACATGCCATGGATTTAGACAGGGATCCTTTACCTCCAGCATGCATACAATAATAAAACGCAAATCTATGGAAATACATTTTTATGGTTTAAATGTGTTACTTCGATTCCATGGGTTTCGTGTATTCTAATTTGTTTAATTTAATATTCAAATTCTTAAAAGCTCGTATTCTCTTTTTTAACACTTTACAACAAAGTTGAAAAGTGTTTATGACTTTGTTCATTCTGTCTGTCTGTCTGTCCGTTAGCACGATAACTGCCGTAAAAATGACTTTATCAAAATGAAATTTTAGTATGTTGTTCAGACGGTCTGTAGGACCTATGGGAATATAAATAAATAATATCACCCAATTAGTTTTTTATTGAACCCGGGTTGAAAAAATGAAATACATTGAACCCTATGGGACCTAATTTTTCAAACATTTTTTAAGTAAATTTAAAATTCACGAATTGCTTCGAAATTTTTACAAAATATTCACATTATCACATAGAATATATAAAAAAAAATTCAGTAAAATATGTTAAGTAGTTTTTTGATTAAAAATTATTTAATATAGGGAAAAAAACAAATTCAATTAAATTCTGACTTTAGGATATCTTCCAGAAAGAAAAGAGAGATATATTATATAATAAATATCTCTCCATTTGTTTAAACGTTTTGCATATGGGAGTGGCTTCACATTTTAAAATAAATTTGGTAGATAACAATTTTTCATTTTTTTTAAATTTTATATAACTCTTCATGATAAATTTATTTGATGGCATTTTTAATGCACTTTCCTACGTCCTAGAGAGTTAAAATTTGGTACACAGCTTAAATTTTTTGAACATTTTATTCGACAAAAATTTGATGGATCTTTAAATATAGATCATACATTTTTTTCGAAATGGCCTGAAAATTATCCCCGTTCACTTCTATAAATCATTGTTGTAATAGTGTTAAAAATTCTGATGTGGACAGCACATGTCTTTCCCTGCAGACTCATATTCGTTCTTTTTATTTATTTTTTCTATGACGTCATTTGAATTAATTTCAGTTGTTTTCGATGAAGTTTTTAAATATAATAAATTATCGTAGTATTATGATAGTTTTAAAAATATTACCGTGGAATGTATCGCTTTTCAGATATATTTAAACCAGGCAATTTTTATTTCAATGCCGTCATTTGAATGAAGTTCATGTTTTTCAATGAAGGTTTAATTTTTCAAATATAATAAATTAATGTAGTATTATGATAAGTTTTAAAATATTACCGAGGAATGTATTGCATTTTCGACTGTTTTAAATAAAATTGCATTGAAGTTGGAAAGTGTTTCATAATCAATGCTTTAAGCATGATTGATCTTTCTTGTTTGTTATGAATTTGAAATATTGAAATTAATTCTTTATACTTCTAATTTCATAATGACTTGTAAAATTAAGTTTTACGTTGAAATATTTCACAGCACGCATACTTCATACGCGCGCGTTTATTCAAGGTCTGGCTTTTTGCTAGTATTAAAATATTTTATAGAAATAACCACGTTATATGTAATTTATTATTTAGAAGATAATATCATTCATTGCTGGTTGTGACATGAACCGTACTCGAGAAATTGCACGTTTTCATTTAAAATAAAAAAATCATAAACAAATTAAATATGCTCCCTATTATCAACTGAATAAATATTTAGGTACTGATTTTATACTGAAATGCATGCATGTAGTTGTTTAACAGTTGTTACTCACATTATTGGTGATATCAAGATAAAAAAAAACTCTAAATTATGGATGTGTTTGTCGACAATATCAAAATTTAAAATCAAAGAACCCGCCTGCAAAAGGGTTTTCACCAAATTAGGAAGACACTAGCATAGCAGACAACAGCAGCGATGGCCCAGTTTCTCTCCTATTATGCACTCATCAGCATCGAATAGCTGATATTTGCAATACTAGCAAGACGGCTTATACTAAATGCCGCAATGTTGTGAATTTCTATAGGAACTGAAAATGTCAGTTCTTCTGCAGCCGTTATCAGCAATGGCAGCAAGAAAAATTGCTACCATTACATATATCGACCATTTTATGTTGATGGGTGCATAATAAGAACAAACTGCTCCATGGATGTTTTATCAGCTTTGGGAGTGTTTTTCAATAATAAAATTTCTTAATACGTAAAAATGTCATGTACTGGATACATCATATTTTACATTTAGGATCATACACTCGAACAAAAATATGGGTAAAAACACATAAAATCTGGGTCTACTGTTATTAAATGACACTTCCAAACAGGTGTATTTCCAGTTATACTCTAGTTATAAGGCAACTATATCTATATACATGTGTTATTTTATTCATTTATATGAGAATTGCACGGAATATTAGGTATGTTTACTTTCCTTATATACATAATGTATAAGGAATGTATTGTGACGGGGTCGAAAATTCGAATTCGGGTTCTCGACGGGAGAGCACGTTTCAAGCATCCCTGATCACGAATCGAACATTTTGGAGGTGATGTGTGAGTGTGTGTGTGCGTGTGAAATTATGTGTGTGTATGTGTGTGTTTCAGTGAGTCTGTGGAGACGATATCTCACGAACGAATGGAGCGATTCGAATAAAATTTGGTACAAAAATCAAAATCCCTAAATACTGGAAGCCTGTTGTTTTAAAACACAATCGAATGGTCAGAACCCCCCTAAAGTTTCGAGTAAATTTTAAAAAAATCATTAAAAAATCAAAAAATTTAATAAAGTTACGCAAATAGACATTTCTTGTGTAATTTTTCTTAGAAAACGATTGACATAAATTTTAGAACTCTAGCATGAACCATTCCCGAGATATTGCATATTTTTCAAATAAATTTATCAAAAAACTCCCATAAATTAAACAAAAATATTAACTTTTTTGAAACATGTTTAATTTTCATATGTAATATTATGCGATAAATTTGGTGACATCATTCTCATGGATCTAACTCGTTCCACTCACGAGAAAAGATACTTTGAGTAATAATTTTGTATTTGGACGCCAATAGTCATTTATCTGCTGTAAGAATAACTTAACTCTCCGTCCATAAGGCTTGACGAGATTTTGGCGACGCATTTAGCGAAATGTAGCCAACTTGGCGCCATTTTTTAATGTTGCCAAATTAACGAAAATCTCGCCAAATTGATAAAGATGACGCTAAATCAATGAAAATGACGACTAATTGAAGAAAATTTAATATCTTGGAAAAAATATAAGTATCTACTATAAGTATAACATTTTTTTAACTGTAAAAGTAGTAAATTGATTGCAATATATAAGGAAAGTCATGTGTTGCCCACATCAGATTTTTTATTTTACGCTGGAAAGCCTGTTTTAAACAGGTAAAGATGTAATATGTCGTTTTCATGTTCTTTTTATGCACTTATTTATCTGCTTAAATGAGTCTTCAAAAACTCTCTTAAAGGACTCTTTTAAGCAGGTCTGCAAGAGGATAGCAGGTAAACAGGTGCTAAAATGACCTGTTTAAAACTGTCTTTTCAGCTTAAAATATCATTTACCCTTTATTCCGTGCAATTATATAAACGAGTAAATTAACACATTCATATAGATGATTTTCTTTCTAAGTGTGAAACGGAAAATTTATATGTTAAAAAGTATTATTCTACTGGTAGTAAATTGGGGTTTGTGTGTCTTATCCATATTCTTATGTAAAACACTTACAAAGAACCTCAAGGAATACCAAACATTGAGTCAAACATTGACAAATTTCTAGGATTACTTTTATAGAAGAAACAAAAAAAAGGGTCTTTTGACCGAAAGAAACAACACCGGGGACCTAGAAAAACTATTTGCAATAACCGAATTGGAAAATAAAGAATGATGAAAATACAAAAGAAGGGGATCTTTTTTGAAGAGGGGAGAAAGACACGTGGCAAGGGTGACAGAGCGTTGGGATAAAAACTATAAAGGTAATGTGAAAAATAAATCACTGAAAGCTAGAGAGCTGTGAAAATCTGCTACAAAGAGCTCTTCTGGAGACATTTAGGGCATCGGTTGCTGTTTTTATGTTCCATTTTCTTGCCTCCAGTTTCGATTATGGACACTGAATCATGAGATGGTGTCCACTTCGGTAAGTTTAATCCACATTGGAGAAAGCAGGGGCTAAAGGAGTAAGAGTAACGTTTCTATGAGGTTTCGGCGTATTTATTGTCAAGGCATTGGATTACATGCGGTTTTTCATTAGACATCGTTTTTTAAGATTTATATTTCACTGTATACGTTGAAGTAATTAGTAATTATTTTCGCATAGACAGAACGGTCTAGACAGTCGTACCCTTGGAAAGTAATAAAAGCAACGAAATGAATTCGATTCCCCGTCTCTAGATAATTTGTATCAGCAAACTAAAATTAATCAGTACATTACAATTTCTCTCGCCTGTATTATGTATATATATATATATATATATATATATATATATATATATATATATATATATATATATATATATATATAAATATATATATATATATATATATATATATATATATAATAGTAGTTTGAAAATCCAATGCACGAAAAGTAAGAATATGCAACACGATAAACCTAACTTTCTAAATCACCCACAGAATAAAATATAAAACAGCAAATCATCAATCGAAAAAATACAAAACACGAGTTATCAAGATACAGAAAATCAACAAAATTCAAAGGTATGGAAACGAATAAAGAAAAACTTAAAAAATCAAGCTATATCGCTATGCACGTGGAAAAAGGGGCTAAGCCTAAACAAATGGAAATGTTCACTTCGTAAAATTCGTTCACAAACGGGAACTCTGAATGAAGGGACCAGTGTTGCCATACTCAAAGAAAAAAGAAAAAATGATCTACTGCTGCCATTCGTAAGAATTGAAAAACAGTAAAGCGAAAAGGTAAGAAAAAGTAATAATATACAAAAAGTGCTACTAAAAGGTGGGGCTATCATTAGTAATGCTGACGTGGAAGAGGAAATAAAAATAAAAGTATATATATATACTCTCGCCATTGTCAGAAACTGGCTATTCTATCGGTTTTAATTACTCTCTAAATCCTCTGGGTCGAGTCTCTAATCCACGTACTCTCTAATCCAAGGAAAGTCCTGAATCACCCCAATATACCCTCTGTATAAAAAGTCAAACCTTACGAATGAATTATATATTGAACCATATCATCAATATCTACAATTGACATTTTGCAAAATTGTGGTATCTATGTCATCCGCCAATGCCATCATTCCACTTCGACAATTTTGAATAATATCGATTCTGGATAATGCCAGGATTAATAAAGATATTATTGTTTTGAAATGAATTTACCTACACCCTCAATTGCATTCAATGTCGTGTGGGATTGAAACTTATTTTATACCTTTCTGCATGTGACTGTCTTGTAGAGAAATGTATTGAAATTCCTGTTTTATTTTCTTTTTCTCATAATGTATTATCATTAAGATTGAATTGTTCTCAGAAGCAATTTCCGTGCTCTTAAAAACAGCTGCTAAAAGAGCTGGTATGCTAGATCGCATAATAATGGCAAAGACGAAATATCGCATAATGAGGACAATGACAATGAATATAATTACTATTTAAAAATAGAAGATGCATTTTCTCTTGAAATATTTTATAAATCCAGTAAAATTAGTTTCCTTAATGAGGCAACTCTTTCAAAAGCATTGTTAAAATACCGTTTATTCGATCAATTGGAAAAATCATGCTGTTCCCATTTTACTCTCTCTGCTATACATAGTAATTTATAGCGAAAGTATTGGAATCATGCCGAAAATCTCAACTCGAGTTTTTGACGGATCTACACGTTTTGGAACCCTTGGAATACCAAACTACTATTTTTAGCGTGGCGTCTGTCTGTGTGTGTTTGTGCCTGTCTGTCTGTTTGTCTGTGTGTCTGTCTGTGTAATGTAAGTACCCACTCTAACTCAAAAACTAATGGATTAAATTTCATAAAATTTGGTAGCTCAGTCACTTGTGTGTGACCTTGGTGCTGATCAGTACGATTCGGGATAAAATAAAGCGCCTTTTTTTTGCGAAATGACCAGAAAAATATTTTTTATCCACTCTAGCTAGAAAACTAACTGATCAAATTTCACAAACTTTGCAAGATAAGTCATCTGTGAGATATCCTGGTGCTGATTATATTTTGGTACGATTTGGTAAAGAAGAGCCTGCCTTTTTTACGAAATGGCCACAAAAATCGCCAAATTATATAAAATAGAAGACTACATATGGTCAAATGTATCAATTAACTGCTTGTTTTATACACAATTTTAGACGAGGAAAATATTAAGACCCACACCATTACTCTTAAGTGAACCAATCTCGAGATATTATTTAAATGTTTAATTTTGAAGAAATGAAGACGATATTCACTGTAGTAAAAACCATAAAACTATTTAATAAAATTTAAAACTTTCTAGTTAAGTCCTCGGATGGGGATTGATTGCTGATGCTGATTAGATTTTGATATGATTCAGAAAAGTATAAACGACTCTCTTTTACGAAATGACCCACAAAGATAATGAAAATCAGAAATAAATGAATAGATATGTATATGTTGAAATATAGTGATTAAGTACTTATTCTTCAGAGAAAATTTGACAACAAAGCGAATAAGACTAACCCCATGACTATAGGATGAACCGTTCTCGACATTTTTTTTGAGCACCTGAAGAATGTGTGGTGCAGTAAAAAAGAGGTAAATCATATATTCCGATTTATTATATTCATTAAGATTGTTAATGCGTTGATTACTGTTAATACCGCACCTCTGAGAATAAAACATTAAAATATTTTTATTAACACTTTACAACAAAGTCGAAAAGTGTTTATGACTTTGTTCATTCATTCTGTCTGTCTGTCTGTCTGACCGTTAGCACGATAACTGCCGTAAAAATGACTTTTAAAATAAAAATTTTAAGTTTTTAAATAAAGTAAATTATTTTAGTACTGTGATGAATGAAATGAGTGGGAAAATGTTATGAATGAAATGCTGCTTTTATAGAGAGAGCCAGGCGTGTTATTTTTTCTATGACGTCATTTGAATGAATGTCAGTTGTTTTCGATGAAGATTTCAATTATAATAAATTATTGTAGTATTATGATGATTTTAAAAATATTACCGAGGAATGTATCGCATTTTAGAGATGTTTAAACTAGGCAATTTATATTTCAATGCCGTCATTTGAATGAAGATCATTTTTTTCGATGAAAGTTTAAGTTTTCAAATATAATAAATTTATGTAGTATTGTGATAAGTTTTAAAATATTACTTAGGAATGTATTGCACTTTAGCGATTTTTAAATAAAAATGCATTGAAGTTGGAAAGTGTTTCATAATCAATGTTTTAAGCATCATTGATCTTTCTTGTTCTTAGTTGCGTTGATTATTTACTAATACCTTTTTAACCATCATACAAGAATTATGCAAAAGCATTAAAAAAGTATTAAATTGATTTATCTAAACATGGCCGTAAAATCGTACATCGTAGAACGTTATTGCACATTGCGTTGTGTGCAGCTGATAATCCTCTAATTTTTATCTTTAGTGCGAGTTCTGTAAAGGAATATAATTAACATAATATTACTCAATTAATTGCACCATTGTTAACTTTACAACTAAAATCGTTTATTAATAACATAACATGAATTATTAAATTCATTACACAATTTGTTTATTTTATTTGCTGAGGAGCGAGCAAATGTGAGAGATTTGCCGTGTGAGACCAGGTCACATATGTTATCGCTATAATCTGAAATCTGCTACCATATTTTATAAGCACATACCTGACCACAACGCTTGCATCCTTTATATTGTACTGGTTTTGCTCATTTTGTTGAAGTCTCCTTGGAGGACTGTCGTAGAATTGCATATTAGGACACTTTTTGTGGACTATCTCCGTACTAGTCTTTGACACACACTCTTCAGAGATCCTCCTGACATTCTGATCACTGGCTGGAACTGTGGCACTATCAATCTGCAACTCTGAATTCAACCTCCTTCACTGCTCTCTCATTCTATATTCGTATCTGAATCTCTCGCGGAACTCTCTAACTTCTCGTAGGAGTTGTGTATTTACATCTCATGGTTGCCGCCTCTTTTTTTTGCCTGAGGTCTGACACACATTTTTTTCTCTGTCCACACATTTAGCAACAGCAAGCCTTCGGGTCTGTTGTGTAGTCTTTATCTTCAACACCTTTTTATCTCTGATTGGCCGACCTTGGTCACTGCATCCAGATGGCTTCCATAATTGGTCATTCTTTCTAACCACTATCATGGCTACACCTCAGTCTGTAAGCTTTATGATCTAATTTGACCTCTCGGGTCAAGGAGCAACAAAACTGCCGTATATTTGTCTGAAACATTGTTTGCTATTGCAGCAAACCATAAATTTTGAACATAGAACTGTCTCACCAAAAACTGGTGTGAGATCTATTTCTGCATTTATTCTGGTCTCACACACCTCCCCGCCGACAAATAAATAAAAAAATCACCACTAAAAAGTTCGACTAACGTTCGTATCACTGCCTACTCTGTGTTTGGCATTTTTCCTTGATGAAAGTTCGTCAGAGAACTGAAGTCCAAACAAAGTCTTTTTGTCAACATCAAAAGTTTATAAACACATATTATACACTTTATATAAGTTATATACTCATTAATATAATATCAGGTCGAGCTTTAAAATCAAGCAAAATTTAAATTTTGACTATTTTAGAATTATTATTCGATATGTACATTCACTAGTAATTTTTACACACTTATATATATAATTACTGATTCTTCTAACAAAATTACACATTTTTTTACAAATTGCACAGCATTATTATTTTCATGTTATATTTTAACACAATTGTTTAGCTCTTAACATCTTAGTACATAATTAGCATTTTTTTAACATCAGAACTCTTTAAATACTTTTAACGTCAGAACTCTTTAAATACGTTTAACGTCAGAACTCTTTAAATACTTTTAACATCAGAACTCTTTAAATACTTTTAACACTTTATATGGGATTGACAACATTGATCTGACCTTTTCCTTTTTAACTTCGAATTGTAAACAAACAAACACTCCTCTCCATTTTCGCTTCTCTCGTTTACAGGTGTGAATGAATGATCGACTGCTAATAACAATATTCTTATCTTCTTCCTTTTCACGCGGGAGCGAGCACAAACAGGTTGTGTTCAAAATCACAGCCATCTCGAACGCATGTTGACCAGTTCTAATGATTGACCCTCCAAATCGATTCCTTTTTAAATCATTTTGCTAATCGACTGATTTCGAGAAAAGAGGTTTCTCAACTCTACTTTAAAGAATGATCGGGCAGTTTTAAAGACGTTTTGCTGCGTCTGCTCGTGGTCTGAAGACTCGATCGCGATCAACAAAGGATTCCATATGAACAAGTATCGTAAAATCGTTTCTACCCCCATTCAAATGTTGAATTACTTTATTTCCAAACATTTACTTAATTTTTCCCTGTATTATTGACCTTTTATATTGTAATTTTGAAAACCCTATCCTATTGTATGATAACATATGCGTGCATCTACACGAAATCCCTTATTTAACCTTTTATATAGTGTGGCACCTTGAACTAACTTATAACTTGTATTAATATCAAAGTTAATTTTAGGTGCCTTGCAATTACTTAACATTTGATTTGAAACTGCATTTTATCAACTGTTTTAAATCATTTTACTGTAGTATATTATATTTTAACTTTTAATTAACCTCTCCATTTCTTATTGAGATTATCTCTTATTATAATTCTTTTTTAAATACCTTTCTTATGACGTGAATAAATTTAAATTTTTAATTTTTTAAAAATTTTTGAAATTTTAAAACTAATTTTGTCTAAAACAATGTTTTAACTCGTTGTTTAACACTTTTATAAATTTAAACTTTATAACAAAAATGTCCCTAAAAAAAAAATTAAAAATTTAATTTTTGTCTCAAAAATTTTTTTTTAAAATCTATTTAAAATGACTTCCGTGCATTATTTTACTTATTTGAAAATTTATTTATATATCCACCTTGAATGTAAAACCTCACTTAAATTTAATTCCTACTTTAACGATTTGTTTACGTTCTGAACATGTGTTACGCGTTGAGTAATTTTTCTCCTGTATCCACATATTATAACTACTACTTCGCTTATCGAACTGTTGAGATGCATTGCGTGAGTATTTCATTCCTTGGCGACGTAGATTCACACTTGTAAACAGATTAATACACTACGATTTTAAGACATCTTTATTTTCTTTAACCGCGGATTTATTTACTCAACCTTACCTACAATATTTATCATATTTATTTATTTATTTATTTTATTTTTTAAAAATTTGAATACTTGACATTTATGACCTTTCATAACGTGTGATTGATTAAGCAATTGTTTATCATTCTATCACAAAAATTATATTCTAAATATTTATTCTCTTGACATTTTAATAACTGCGATTAGCATACTTTATAGCTGTTATACATATTATTATTTATTTATCAACCTACTACACACGGCATTTATTGCATTCAAATTTACTTTTATTTATTTACATAACATTCCTCCCGGCCATTCAATTTGCTGCTCTAAGTCCTTGGACGAGCCGAATGGTCTGGGCTTTCGACATAACATTCCTCCAACTTATTCAGATACTTATTTATCACACTATTTCGTCGTACTTACAAATACATAATCATCAATTGATATGACATTACTACAAAACATCTTTTTACACAGATTACTTTTGCTTACAATTGCAAAGTTGCTATCGTACCTCAACGATAACTTTTATTTATTTTATTTATATGCCTCACTGACATCTAAATTATTTATTATTTTATAATATTTATTTATACCCATTACATACTTATTTTTATTCATTTTAAATTTATTTATATTCATTACATATGTATTTCACATTTATATTTACTTTCGTACAATTTTCATACATGAATAATTGCATTTCATTTTCATATCATCATTTATTTATTCACATGATTATCGTAACCTTTCCTTAGTTATTTATTTCAAATTATTTCACAACTTTTATTCATTTATTCATTTAAACCAAATTTTAACTAATTTTATTTCATTTATCCTGTAACTTTAGGATTAATTTAGTATTTCATTTGCTTACATATTTTATATTTCTCAAACACTTATTTACTTTAGCAATTTTCAATGTTTATTTACATTTTACATTTCGACATTCCTGCACGAGATATCGTGTCCTCGATTGCTTCATTGCAATGGGCGACTCACAGCTATCTTAACCATTCATAGCCTAACATTTTCAATTCAAATTTATTTAGAGTTTTCAATTATTAATGCAATTTATTTATTTTGTGATATAAAATTTATACCGTTAATGACTAATCTTTAACGTTTTCATTTTCAGGTCAATTCTATTTTTTCACATTACTTAATTATGTTTTACAATTGTTTTAGCCTCAAGATTCTCTCAAAAGATTCAACATTTCCTGAGCTGGATTATCTTCAACTTACCGTACTCAGTGATATCTCTACCTTTCGGAATAAAAGCGAGCTTATAGGATTGAGTTATTTTTGTTTTGAAATTATTTTCTGTTTCATTTGTGTTTTGAACAATGCTTCAACTTGCATCGTTTCTAACAGACTCTTTCATCTATTTAATTAAGTAACATATTTGATTCTACCTTTCATTTTTGTAGATCATTTGCATGACTTATTTTTGCTCAGTATTTTTTTACATGTAAAACATTTTGTAATTTTCATCATAATTTATATTATATCTTATTATTTTGCAAAGAAAATTGTACAACCACTATTATTTTCTAGCACTTCATTCCTTGTGCATTTTAAAAAATTCATTGATTATTCATATTTTTTAAATTCATACCATTATTCATTTTTTCATTTTTTTTCCTTGAAATTCATTGATGTATTATTTTATCTCTCTCTCTCATTTTACAATTTTTTAAGTACAAATCATCAGAAAATTTTGAATTTCTAAAAATTTTTGATGTCATGAAAAAGTGTTGATCTACCTTTCTTTCATTTTGTTCATGAATGCTTTATGTTTCATTTGTGTTTTGAATTTGTATCTCATTTAGCATCTTTAATTTTTGAATAACATATTACTTATATTTGCTTTGATTTTCGTATAATTCTGAAGCTATTTTTTGAAAATCATTAACTTCATTATATTTGAATATTATCCATTACTATATTCTCATTTTAATTTTGAATATTTTTACTATCATTTGCTTTCTGCATTTCTTAAAAATTAGCAATTTCATTTTCCATAACAACCATTATTTTATTCTCATTTGAATTCTAAATAGTTTCATTACTAATATTTCCATTTTGAATTTCGTGACAATTAACTTTTGCATTTTCATTAACCATAACAACCATTATTTTATTCTCATTTGAATTTTGAATATTTTTCATCTTAGGTTTTTCTTCCAATTTGAATATCTCCAAAAATTTTATTTTCATTTTAATTATGTACTTTTTGAAATTTAACATTTTCATTTTGCATATTGTCATGATCAATACTTTCAAAATCCTTATTATTGATTTTTGATTTTACATAATTTCGATACCCGTAGTTTCGCTTCCATGCTGAATATTTTTATTCGCATTTTGAACATTTTCAATTTGTACACTTTGTACAGTATAACTGTTTTTTGATTGAATCTCAATTATTTCACGGTTATCGTTATATTTATTTTCATGTTGTACCCTTTGTGGCATATGATTTTTTTGGCGTCAATTTCCTTTATTTCACTTTCTTTGTCACATTTTTCTGCCAATTCGTTCGCACATTGTACATTTTGTTCTATATAGCATTAGGTAGCTTGAATTTCAATTGGTTTATCATTCATGCTATATTTATTTCTAATGATCAAATTATCTTTCTCTCCAAGATTCATTACTCGAAAAGGCCACTGAAATCTATCTTGTGTCATATTGTTTATTTTTCTCTCTCAAAATACGGTATCTCCGATTTGCATTTTTTTGTTAGTATCTCTTTTGAAATTTTTAATCACTTCTCCTTACATAATTTTATTTAACGTAATTTTAACCTTCTTTTGGTTACTTATTACCATATTAATTTTGTTATATTTCATTACAGTTCGAATTGCACCAAATGGAATGATTATTGGTGCGTGTTTTGTTGGGATAAAGATCAACCTCTTTATCCTGAATTTCCTGGTCAAGATTGAATTCCTCCGCTACCAAATGGCCTGTCTGCAAAGCAATCCTGCATACGAGCGTGACATAGACCTGAACGTCAAGATTTGACTCTTCATTAACTCATTTTTTTTCAGCAAACTCATTAATCTTTTAATTTTTGGGAAAATTGTCATTATCGTCCTGTTCCATCCTTTGACTGTACAAATAACCATTTAAAATATTTCCTTTATCTTGTTGTTGTTGTTGTTGAGACCCAGACCGTCCGACCTACCAGAAAGGTGTAAGGTAACTGTATGGACGGCCGGGAAGTGCCACCCAATTTAGATCGGAACCCAGTGGGGGAGGCATCCACAGGGACCGTACCCTCCTTCCCCTACCACCAACCTCTCGGAAGGACTTACGGACCCACATGTTTAACGTGATCGTACTCCGCATGAACACGGCGGCATTTGTGGTAGCGTGCAAATCTAGCGCGCAAACCACGGGGATACCGCACCCGAGATGGCCAACAGCACGCGGTGTTCCGAGGTGGTCACCCACCAAGTACTAACCGCGCCCGATGCTGCTTGACTTCGGTGATCTAACGAGAACCGGTGTTTTCAGCACGGTACGGCCGTTGGCTTTTCCTTTATCTTGTAGAAAACCCAGACCACACGACCAACCCATAGGCTAATGGTAGCTTTCTGTGTGGCCGGGGATTTCCTTTATCTTGTGTAACAATTGGCTTTTTTGCACTAGTCACCGTTTTAAAATCATTTTCTGTATCAACATTTTTATTATTTTTATCATTTGCGCAAGTATAGACATTATCATGGCGACCTTCAAGAATTTGTTTATTATCCATTTGTGAAACTTTACAACTAGTTTCCTTAATTTTAATTTCATTATCATATTTATTATCGATCTGAATCGATTTTGAGTTTGTTTTATTGATGTGCTTGCTGATCATTTAAATTTAATTTCGCATTGCGCGCATCATTTTTATTTTTAATAATTTTTTCAACTTCTGCATTATCATTATTTGCCATGATTTTACTTATATTATTTTCTGTACTTTGTTTACCGGAATTTTCTTTTTTTATTAATATTTGTCTCATATTTCAGTTTTTTGACAAAATTCTCATTGAATCAGACCCATTCGGGCTGCGTTTTCACCAGCTGCAACATCTAGAACTTGGAACCTTCGGCCATGGTACATAGGTATTTTTTTGCATGCTTTCCATTCTATTATTATTTTGCAAATCATTTTTACTTTCTTGTACATAATTTTGCTTTGCTTTAAAATTGGGACCTGGCCTTCGCGTGCGAACCTCCCTCTCATAATTTTCATTTCTACCTTCATAAGTTTTATTATCGTGTCCGTACTTATTAATTTGCTTCTGCGATTTAGAATTGGGACCTGGGCTTCGCGTGCGAACCTCCTTTCATAATTCTCATTTCTACTTTCAAATTTTTTATTATTGTGTCAGTGCTTATTAATTGCGTTTGCGATTCTTCGCCTTTTGATTGGGACTTTGGTCTATTTTTAAAATGTTCACTCAGCCAAACCCCCCTCTCTCAGTTTAATTGCCTGCGATTTTGACTGATGCAGCAGTTCCTTTCTTGACCCACAAACCTTTGTTTCGCAAAAGTTTCGCAATTTGTATTATACCTTTCATTTTCTTTCCGTATTTCTTTCTCTGAATCCACTATTTTGCAAGTTACGATTATAATAATGAATAATTTTCTTATATACATAATGTATATATACATAATTTCGTTTGAATCGGTCCATTTGTTCGTCAGTTACCGTCTCCACAGACTCACAGACACACACACTCACATACTTTCATATACACACACATGCCTCCCCTACTGGGTTCCGGTCTAAATTGGGTGGCACTTCCCGGCCGTCCAAGCAGTTACTTTACACCTTTCTGGTAGGTCTGACGGTCTGGGTCTCAACAACATACACCCACATACTTTCACAAACACACACAGAGATCACTTCAAAAATGATTGATTCGTGATCAGGGGTGCTTGAAACGTGCTCTCCCGTCGAAAATTCGAATTCGAATTTCGACCCAATCACAATACTTTCCTTATATATTATGTATATAAGGAAATGTATATAAGAAAATCTGATGTGGGCAACACATGACTTTCTTTATATAATATAATGAATTTACTACTTTTACAGTAAAAAAATAGGTTTTTCTTATAGTAGATACTAATATTCATTCCAAGATATTAAATTTTCGACAATTAGTCGTCATTTTCATTGATTTAACGTGATTTTTATCCATTTGGCGAGATTTCGTTAATTCGGCAACATTTCAAAAAGTCGCCAAGTTGGCAACATTCCGCCAAATTCGTCGCCAAAATCTCGCCAATGGACGAAGAAATAAGTTGTTCTTACAGCATATAAATGACTATTGGCGTTCAAATACAAAAGTATTACACAAAGTATCTTTTTCCTGAATGGAACGAGCTAGATCCACGAGAATGATGTCATCAAATTTATCGCATGGTATAACATATGAAAAGTGAACATGTTCCTCAATAGGAAATATTTTTTTTCATTTTATATGACTTTTTAAAAAAATTTTTGAAAAAGGTGCAATATCTCGAGAACGGTTCATGTTAGAGTTCTAAAATTTATGTTAATCGTTTTCTAGTGAAAAAATTACATAAGAAATGCCTATTTGCGTAACTTTATTAGTGATGCAACGATTTTGACGATTTGTTGTTTTGACGATTTTTTCAAAATTTTATTCGAAAATTTAGGGAAGTTCTGAACATTCGATTACGTATAAAAACAATAGACTTCCGGTGTTTACGGAATCTGATTTTTGTACCAAATTTGGTTCGAATCGGTCCATTTGTTCATCAGTTATCGTCTCCACAGACTCACTGACACACACACACACACACACACACACACACACACACACACACACACACACACACACATACACACACACACATACACACACAAAGACTTCACCTCAAAAATGTTCGATTCGTGATTAAGGGTGCTTGAAACGTGCTCTCTCGTCGAAAACTTGAATTCGAATTTTCGACCCCGTCACAATACTTTCCTTATACATTATGTATATATGGAAAGTAAAAAGGACAACGGAATAAGTGTATGGGTATGACTCTGGGACAAAATGACTATGTCATTTTTGTTCCAGAGTCATACCCATACATTACTTTTCTCCATTTTTTTAAAAACTAGGACAACCTCTAAAGACCAAAAATGCATAAAATCATTCAAAATGCATAAAATCATTCAAAAATACGTATTTTTAAAAAAATCAAAAATCAAGAGAGTTTTAGGACTCTAAAATATAATACATTTTGACTTATATTTAAGTCATATATGGCATTATTGAAACCAAATCTATCAAAATCTTTGAATATATGAAAGAAAATAATATCAAATATATGAGAAATTAACACGATTTTAAGATAAAAGCGTAAGAAAAGAGGACCTACAAATGAATGGAAGCCCTCTAATATATTAAAAATGCTCTGTTTTTTAAAGGGTGGGTGTGAGACCCCCCCCCTGTTTTCATAAAATTGAAAATAATTATAAAAATATGTCAAAATTAAAAAAGAGGCAAGTTTAGATAACACGATCCCAAAATAGGATCGTCTCAGAAAATGATAAATATAAAGAAGAATATTATATTATAAATTATATAATAATATACTATAATTGCAAATAATATACTATATATATAATAATAATTTTTCAGGTGGGGAACATTACCCCACCTAAATATGAGATCTTTAAAAATGATTAAGCTTTCTCTAATTCATATTCGTATTTATCATCAATCATACCTGAATACTTAAATATATATCTTCCTTTATTGATTTTATATAATGATTCATCAGAAAGTTTCGCATGTTTTTCCGCTAGGTAATACTCTTTTTCTTCAACTTCCACATCTAACATTACGATTACTGAATCTCCATATTTAGTATTAATTTTTCTCAATGATATCAGATCATATTTCACAGGATTTAAATCTTTTAATTTGAACGTTTTGGGATAACCTCTAAGTCTATTGAATTCTTCGATTTATTAGTAAACATATTTATAAATATATATATCCACCCTGAGGAATCTAATCATAATAGAATAAGTTCTTCGAAATAACATATAAAACTCCTAATCCATTCAATTTAATATCTTCATTTTCTTCTTTTTCAATTAATTCAGTCATCCTTTGAAAACTTTCTGATAATAGTTTTTTAGCATGATCATATTTTATATACAAATCATACAATTCTTTACAAAGATAAGTCAAATAGTAAGTTTCTTCAGAATTTGTAAATTTTAAAGCTCGAATATCACCTAAACACTCATCCATTTATTAGTAAACATTTTTATAAATATTAATAACCAAATGGTACACTATCAAAATTATCTAAAATTCTTCTTTTATCATATCCAAACATGTATCTTTTATTCGTTTTATTCACTTTAATGTTTCTATCTTTTTGTATTTGAAACTGATTTATTTCTACATCTATATGTTCAGTTTCACCAGTTATTGTTTTCATTCTTTCATTGATACTGAGCTTAGTTTCGCTCTCGTAACTCATCTTAAATACTTTTCCTTTTCCTTTTACAGATCCGTCATTAAGAATATAACCATAATCTTTACTGGCTCCTGATAACCATGATGTCATATATTTATCTTCTCCTAATTCATCTGTCCATTCTCCTAACATGCAACCTGTTTGAACTTTATTAGTACCTTCATCAATATAAACAATACTATCTGTTTCATAATACATTACTTTATCTCCTAATTTATCAAGCATTTTATATAATCTTATACTAGCGGAACTAGTTGCAAAAGCTTCTATATAAATATTCGTATTAAAGTTATTCTTGGTATATGCATCTTTCATCTTATAATCCATTTGTACACAATCATCATTTAAAAATATCATATTCAAATCTTTAATTTCATCATTCAATATAATACTATAAAAATCTTTCAGCTCTATTACCAGCTCAGTTTGTTTCATATTTTTTCTTTGTCCAAACTTACCCCATAAAGAGTTTAAACAGATTTTGGCTATAAATCTCATTCCTGGATTTTCTTTTATTTCACCTAAATCAATATCTAATTTATCTTTGACAATCTTTTTATAATTATTATTGTATGTTTCATAATCTTTTTTATTTATAAAATCTTCTGGTTTTTTTAATTTATCATCTGTTTCTAATTTAATTTTTAAAAACATTTTGACATACTCTTTGAATAGTTTATCTGGTTTCTTTACAAAATGCCAAACTTCATATATATTTAAAATTTCATATCCTTTTTCTATAGCTAAATTGACTTCACCCGTAGTCCAAGTACCTATAAAGCTTCTTTCATCATCTGTATAATTACATAATTTATTTCTTATTCCATAACACTTTTTACATTTTTTCTTTTCAGTATCTGTTTTATAATGGTAGCATTTAAATGTTTTTGAACATGATTTACACAAACTAAATATCAATTTTTCTTCTTTATAAGGCAATACAGGATGATATAATTTTCTAGGAGGAAATACTTTACACTGTATCATCCCAAACCAATTTTCTTCATATTTTTTAGGATTATAGATCTTTTTAGGATGCCCAATTGGATAATAATCAAAATAATTTACAGTAGGATAGAGTGAGCATACATCAATATATCGACCTTTCTCTTTATTTTTCATTTCATATTTTAATTTAGTTAGTTCACATCTACCCCCATAGAAGGCAGGCCTAGGATGAAAAGGTGCTATAAAATCTCTTTTCCATTCTTTTTTCATATATATTTTAATTTCTTTATTATTATCAAAATCACATTCCCACATTTCAATTAACTCATATCCTGCATCTTTTATCTTATTATTTATCTTTTTTGTTTTTTCATATAAATCTGTCATACATATTTGATTTTGTTCATTTAAAGTAGATTTTCTGTAACAACAATAACATCCATGCCAATGACAACCCTGAAATTGATATACAGTATTATTATAAAAACTATCTACTTTATAAGTTTTATTGTCTAATTTTATTTTTTTCTCTCCTCCATTTAAAGCATGCTGTAAATTTATTTTATGTTTTCCTGATAAATAATCTAGTCAAGCAATTGATATTTTACTGTTTTGATCTCGTTTGATGATCTCTTCATCCATAGCTATTGTACCCTCAGGTACAAATTTATCTCTATATATAGCCATACAAACACTTGCTAAAGTGATATACTTAAAAGGATCTATATTAGCTATTTCTAAAAATAATCTTTTCAATTCTAAACATCCTTTTCTTAAAATATCTACATCAGACCTACAGTATTTTATAATTTCTTTTTGAAAATCAAAGATTTCATTTTTTACAGATTTGTACCATTTATTAAACAATGCTCTATCTTCTAAAGTCATAGTATCATATCCATAATAGTATTTTTCAGGATATTTTCCTATATAAGTTTGATTTTTAATAGTGTTAAACAAATGAGGAAAATATCATTTTGCTAATTCTGTTAATCCAAACGTTTTAGGAAATTTTCTTAACGGAATCAATGTAAAATTAATAGAATCTATAAACCTTATATTATATTTGATTGCATTCATATAAATGAGTTTATTTCCTTGATAGATTGTAAAAACTTTAATTTTATTTTTAAAACAGTATTTAGATATAAATTGAAAGTCAAAACCTTTCCCATAATGAGCTAATACGGTGTAACCTGCATGTTTCTTATCAAATAGCCACTTACAATAGTCGTTTTCATTCTTAAATGTGTTTCCTTCTCCATTAAATTCTTGATTTATAATTAAATTTACTTCATGGTTTCCTGTCTCTTGATTCTTTTCAACGTCAAAAAACATAATTTTTTGTGTAAATCCTGAATATTTACAAGCATCACACCAACTATATCTGTCATTACTTTTGTAATTACATTTGTTTTCACACATACTACCATACATATAATTTTCAGGAAATCTATGTTTTTGACATATATTACACCATTCTTGAGTAGAACAAATATTTTTACAGATTACACCCTTAGCTTTTTTTGTTTTCATATAACACCTATGATCTTTTGAGACCCATTGTCTATAATTTTTACATTCTCTCTCTCCACATTTATGATTTTCGGGTGTTCTTTTATCTCTGTTGATATTTCTCTTACATTTTAAACATTTCCATAGTCTTTCACAAACAGACAATTTATTTAATTTATTATGATTTTCAAAACAGTTTTCGCCTTTAAGACTTCGAAAACATTCATTACACTGGATATCATCACCTTAACAATTACTATCTTTTATAAAACATCTATCACATTTTAATCAACATTTATGCTGATCGCGTCTTTTATAACTCACAGTAATCACAATAATTGTTTTTTCCTAAAAATCCTGTAACAGATGTAATGGTATCAAAATGATTTCTATTTTTCAAAATGTAAATACAAGTAGTTTTATAAGTACCACTATATATTCTTTCATTAAAATTTTCTCTACAAAATATAGTAATTTGTATATTTAAGAATTCTTCAAATTTTTTAACATGCTCTAAATTACAAATATCTAAAGGAATTTCACACATTTCAAGTAATTTTTCAGCTAACGTGTTTTGTAATATTCTTCCTTTTTTAATATATAGAATGTCATTTTTAGTTAGTTTTTTATAGTTTAATTTTTCACATAAGAGTTCAGGATTTTGAATAGATAGAGCAACTACAATAGATCTAGATAAACATTTATTATCGTTATTTTTAATTTGACAAATATTCTTTTCGTTTACAATATCATCATCTTTGAGAATTTTTAGATGTTTTCCTCCGTGTGGTAATTCTATGACATGAAAATCGAATGTACATTCTTTAATATCTAATTCTTTGTATTCAATTTTATGTGTTAAAACATCTAAATAGGTATCATAAGCCTCTCTAGTTGATATCATTTTAGGATGAAAAGTTTGACTTAATTCAGGATTGTGTACTATAATATCTACTTCTCCTTCTACTATACCAATAGCTTTTCTAAATAAATCCTTTAAAATATTATGATATTGTACAGGTCTAAGTTCATTGATTTCTACAATTTTATAAATATACCTATATGTGTTATATTTTTTAATATATTTTTGACTAATTTGAACAATTTCATAATCAGGTTTAAATAAATCTTCAAAATTAACTTCTATTTCTACTTTCTTTTCTTTCTTTTTTACCAATACTCCATCTTTATATTTCAAACCAAAATAATCAAATATATTCTTAAGTTTACGCCTATTTTTAGGTTCATTAATAAATTGTTTCTATTGTTCTGTAAGATCAGGAGTAAATAATTTATTAAGATTCACTTCTGTTTTAATCTTTTTTTCTTCTTATGGCTTCAATTCCATTATATCAAATTTCAAATTAAAAGATTCAAAAACCTTTTTAATTTTATTACGTTTTTCAGGTTTTTCAATAAATATTTTCTTCTTTTTTTCCAAGTATTTTGATATATCTAAATTTAATAAATCTACTAAAACAGGTTTTTATTTACCTGTTTTACTGATATATTACACTACTGATACATAGAGAACAGACGATTTTATAGCAGACTTTTTCGATGAAGTTTTAAGAATAGAGTTAAATGACGTTTACCTCCATGGTTTTAAGTTTTTAAAGAAAATAATTATTGTAGTATTGTGATGAATGAAAGGAATGGAATAAAAGTGTATGAATGAAATATTTACAGCTTTTACATAGAGAGTCAGGCTATTTATATTTCAATGACGTCATTTGAATAAAGTCAAATTTTTTCGATGAAGTTTTAAGTTGTCAAATGTAATAAATTATTGCATTATTATGATAATTTCAAAAATATTACCGCTGAATGAATCGCATTTTAGAGATGTTTAAACAAGGCGACTTATATATCAATGACGTCACACAGATTTTCAATTTTATATATATAAAAATATTCCAGACTCCAGAGCTAAATAAGTTTGCCTGAAAAAAATTCAGCAATTCTTATACAACTCACCTAACAATCGCTTGATTTATTTACATTCTGAAAACATTAAAATTAATTCTGCAAAGTTCAATGATAATTTAAAATAAAAATTATTGTAATTGTTTAGGCAAAGAATTTAGATACACAGATATTTTGCAAAATAATAGCGGTTTAAGGACGGATGCAACAATAAATATAAATATAAACGGTCCATAAAAATTACGATTTTGACACAGCGAAAAAAAAATTGATGTCATATTTTATTACATTCCTTACAAACATAATGTATGGAAAGTATGTGACGGGGTCGAACATTCGAATTCGAGTTTTCGACGGGAGAGCACGTTTCGAGCATCCCTGTTCACGAATCAAACATTTTTGAAGTGATGTCTGTGTGAGTGTTGAAGTGTTGAAAACCCAGACCACACGACAGACCCGAAGGTTTACTGTAGCTAAGTGTGTGGCCGGGTCTGTGTGAGTGTGTAAAAGTATGTGTGGGTGTGCGTGCGTGTGTGTGTGTGTCAGTGAGCCTATGGAGACGATAACTGACGAACGAATGGACGGAATTGAACGAAATTTGGTTCAGAAATCACTATCCATAAACACTAGAAGCCTATTATTTTCATACGCAGTCGAATGTTCAGAACCCCCTAAATTTTTGGGTGAAATTTTGAAAAAATCGTTAAGAAATCGAAACTGGTAATAAAGTTATGCAAATGACATTTCTTATGTAATTATACATTAGAAAACGATTGTCATAAATTTTAGAACGCTAATATGAACCGTTCTCGAGATATTGCACATTTAAAAAAAAATTATCAAAAAGTCATATAAAATAAAAAAAAAATATTTCCTATTGAGAAACATGTGCACTTTTCATATGTAATACCATGCGATAAATTTGGTGACATCATTCTCGTGGATCTAGCTCGTCCCATTCATGACAAAATATACTTTGGGTAATACTTTTGTATTTGAACGCCAATAATCATTTATCTGCTGTAAGAATATTTCTCCGTCCATAACGTTTGGCGAAATTTTGGCGACGAATTTTGAGGAATGTTGCCAACTTGTCGACATTTTTAATTGTTTCCAAATTATCAAAAATCTCGCCAAATTGAGATAAATGACGCTTAATCAATGAAAATGATGTCTAATTGAAGAAAAATCAATATCTTGGAAAAAAAAATAAGTATACCTACTATAAGAACAACACTTTTTTTTAACAGTTAAACTAGTAAATTCATTGCATTATATAAGGAAAGTCGTGTGTTGCCCACATCAGACATTTATAATCAGTTATCAGATGCAAGCTGTTATACGTATTGTGCCGATTATTAATTTTGTTGATTAAAATTAATATTTTCAAAAATGCATTTTACATTAAATTAATTATTTATTAGTATATTAATTATACATGTAATCTGTTCTAAAACTTACTGCTGTGTACATTGCGTTGGTGGCCGCAAAACCCACCTATTTCTGTGCTTAACGGGATACTAAGTTAACAAACTAAAAATTAAGGTTAATAGTAAAGGAACAAACATTTATTTATCACATACTCAATTTACACTCTTTAGTTTTACAAATTAAATAAATATCACAATAGTGGAATACATCTCAATGGTAGTTCGGGGGGTGTAATGCCAGATGAATTGATATTTGGTTGGAGCACGTGGTGGGATGCATTAATTAGCTTTTCCTTAAAAACACAAATTTAGACAAAGAGGTTATCCTCATATAGTTTAATTGTACGGTACCTGATCTTCTTTCATATAACTTGGGTAACACCGGTGCTTTGTGACACTTTACACTTGCAATACCAGATGAACATGAGCTCTCCTTCGAATTCCTATATCAGAGACGCACACACAACTCTTAACTCTGCTACCGTCGCTTCTTCTTGACTAGTCTAACTCCAACAGCCTGCCTTGACCAATTCTGACTCCCACTTCGAGCAACTCTCACTTATATCCCTTTTTCGGTCGGCGGTCCACGTGCTGAAAGGTAGAGCTGAGGGCTAATCCGTAGACATGGCGTCGCCGTCTCGGTTGCCGCCAAACGGCTTAGTGTGGTATGTAAACATGGGCGTGGTATGTAAGATATGGGGCCACCTGTATATTATCGCCCATCTGCTTAGCGTGGGGATAATCCGCCCGCATTCCTGGTTCCATTATATTTTAATCCTTCCAAATATTTATTACTTTACATTTCTGGCATTACATTCTCACCCCCCCGCGAAAAAAAAGTCCAAAAGTTACTCTCCCACAGTTTCACCCCAGTGGTAAGAAATTAAGTTCACAATGGTTCCTCGCAAACACATAAGTTCATCCATCGTGAGAAAGGCTGAGTTCCACTTTTTAGCCTCGTACAACTCATAGCTTTGATAGTTCTTTGTAGTTTTAGTCCATTATTCATAATTGACATAATGTACCATAAATTACATGAGGATTACCAACATTCACATTATTATTAAATTGTAAATTTTGATATATATTATTTGCAATGCATAATTTTCATTTCTCCTTTTACATAATTATTTACATACGACATATCATTACATAACAGCATTCATTACTTTATTATTATTATACATTTTCTTGTTATCATTTCATTTTGTAACATATTGTAGTAGTGCAACTATCAACTTCCGATTCTTGGTTATGGTTGAATTCCATACCACCATATTATTTATAAATTACTTTGTTATTTCACTTTTTTTTTTTTTTTTTTTTTGAACTTGCCATATATGTAATGTCAGAAATACATAACATACTTTTTGAAATATACTTATATCCACAATTTAAAACATATACATATACACTCAATTATCACTTTCTATTTATGACACATTAATTACAAACTTTTTACATATTTTTCATATTCTTTGTTTTATGAAATTACTATTTACAACAATTCGAGGGCGAAAATTATACCCTCTGGCATTATAACAAACCTTATCATCATTTCTATTATTTTCACAGTTTAATTGCTTTTCTTTAGTGACCTTCCCTTTCTTAATTTGACTTTGATCATTATTTCTAATCACTTTCTCATTTTGATTTTTTTCTTTGTCCTGTGTGTGTGTGTGGTTTGATTCACTTTCGTCACTATCTTTCAAATATTGTTTTCGCTCCGCTGCCATGTATAGTTTATTTATGTGCACTTTATAAGTTTTATTTTCATCACTTTTAAGACATATTATAACATTATTATTTCGGACTAATTTCGTAATTCTAAATGGTCCATCATATCGATCCTCTAATACCCTTGGTTTTAGGAACTTTTTTAGGTACACTGTCGCTCCTATAAATATATCGTTTTTTCTCACTATTTTATATTTCTTTATTTGTTTGTCATTTATCAGCTTTTGTTGTTCCGATGCGTCTTTCACGACTTTATCTATATTTTTTAAATGCTGTGCCACATAATTTTTATAATTATTTACATCACTATACATTATATCTATTTCTTCCTTACTTGGTATGTTTGTTTGTTTAATATTTTCAAATGGCAATGATAAATCTCTAAGATAGAACAGGAATGAAGGCTCAAATCCTGTATTACTGTTAATAGTGTTATTCACATAAAACTTAAACCATTTTAAAGATTCATCCCATTCAAACGTAGTCTTTGACAAACACATTATACATTGTTTCATGTCTCTGTGTATTTTTTCACAACGACCTAAAGAACTTGGGAAATAAACCGAACTGTATCGCCTTTTAATATTTAATGCATTTGTAAAATCTATGTATTCTTTACTTTTAAAAATTTGAGCATTATCGCTTTGAATAATAATTGGAACTCCATAAGTTGTCACGAAGTTTGTTAGCTTATTCACTATTGTTTTAGCAGTGATGTCTCTGACTGCATAGGCCTCAAAGTATCGTGAAAACATGTCTACAATTGTAATTACAAAATTATTTCCTCCATTACTGCGCGGTAGTTTTCCTACGCAATCCAGTTGTAAATATATTCCTGGTTTTAATATTTCTGGCATAGCCTGAAGTCTGGCTGGTGCTTTATTTTTGTGTTTTACTAATAAGCATTGATTACAAGACTTACAAAAATTTTCCACGTCTTGGAAAGCCCCTATCCAAAAATATTTTCTTGAAAGTAATTGGTATGTCTTTTTTTACTCCGAAATGAGGGAAATGTGCTATCTCTATTATCTTTCCCTTTAGCGAGTGCGGTATTACAATCTTATTCTCATTTATTTTCCTATACGTTTGTCTTTTCTTTTCCTTCTTTACCATTAACAGTTTATTTTGGCTATCAATATAGTATACCTTGTTATTGTGATATCGGTTTCTTCCTTTTTGTAATTCCTCTCTAATTTTTCTTAATTTTTAATCTACCATTTGTTGCTCTAATATTTTCTCCACATTTATCTCATCATTTTTAATTAAAGTATTTACATATTTGATTTGGTTATCATTGTCAAATACATATCTCGAGCAATAATCACTTGCGTTATTTTCACCTTTTCGATATTTGAATTTAAAATCATACTGACTTATGTCAATTAGCCACCTCGATATGATATTTGGCATTTTATCTAATTTTATATGGTACATAAGGGATTTTGCGTCACTAAGCAAGGTGAAACTCCTTCCGAACAGATATTCTCTGAAGTGTTGTAAGGATGCGTGTATAGCTAGCAATTCTAGCTTTATTGCAGGATAACGCTTCTCTGCCGGGTTCACAGGTCTTGAATAAAATTCGATAACATGGTCGACTCCATTTACCCTTTGCATCAAAATACTACTAATTCCCTTACCTGAGCCATCCGTAGTTAAGACAAACGGGTTTACTTCATCAGGCTGTCTTACAACTGGTTCTTTAAAAATTGCATTTTTTAATTTTTCAAAAGCTTTTCTACATTCATTATTCCACTCGAACCTAACATTCTTTTTTGTCAAATTTACCAACGGTTCTGCAATTTGTGCATAATTTTTTATCAGACCTCTAAAATAGTTTGTTGTCCCAAGAAAGCTTTTTACTTGTTTAACCGTTTGGGGTTGTTTGAAATTTTGCACTTTTGCACAGTTTTTTATTGATGGGCTTATACCATTCGCATTTACTTTATATCCTAAAAATTCAATTTGCGATTTGCATATCTGTAACTTCGCCGGGTCGAGTGTTAAATTATTTTCTTTCAATCTTTGGAAAACAATTTTGATTTTCTCTAACATTTCGTCGTTATTTTGTGCGCATATGACTAAGTCATCTAAGTAAAAGTATATTTTTAACTCTGATAGATCTCCTAACACTTTGTTCATTAAAAGTTGAAAATATGCTCCTGAGTTTTTAAGACCAAACGGAATTCTTTTAGGATTAAAATTTCCCATAAAAGTTGTGAACGTTAAGGCCTTTCTATCTTGTTTTCTTAGTTCGATCTGAAAAAACGCCGCCTTCAAATCCATAACTGTATAAATTTTACTACCAGCGATATTTTGTACTATATCCTTCACCTTTGGTAAGTTTATTGGCAAAAGTGGTAAATACGCGTTTATGGCCCTATAATCAATAGCAAGTCTATATTTAGGTTCTTCATTTGGTTTACTTGGTTTCTTTACAAGAATAATGGGACTAGCGTACGTGCTTTGTGAACTTTCAATAATGTCATTTTCCAATAATTCACTAATTTCTTTTTGCGCAATTTCTCGTACTGCTCTCGGAATTGGGTATGGTCGACTCTGAATAGGATAATTGTGCATAAGTTCGATTTTTGGTACTATTGCTGATGTTTTACCTAGGGTAGCATATGACTTTGAAAAAACCTCTGTATTGGTCATCATTAATGCAATAACTTTATTTCTATCTTCCTTATTTAAGTGCTGTACTTGAAAATCGTCTGGAGATATTTCTTTCTTTCTTAATTCCCGAATTTGTTGATAATCTGTTTTATTTAAATTTTGAATATTATTAATTTCCAACGTGGGTTTACTGCTTTTATTTTTTGTATCAACAATTTCGATTTGTTCTGTTATTATACCCACGTTCATATTTTTATTAAGTGTAATTTGGCAATTTTTTTCATTGTATAACAACATTCTAATCTTATTTTTATTTTCTATACTTTGGATCGCTTCATCCGTGATTAATGTTCTTGCCATTTTTATTGGAGAAAATAAAACATCCTGTCCCTCATTTAATTCCTGTGACAAAATCAATTGGACTATTTCTGACTCCCCTGGCTTTAATGTTATTTTTCTTTTCAATTTAGCGAAAATCTGCTTTTCCTCTTTCTTTTTAACATTCTTATTCTTATTACTTTCATTAGAACTTGGTAACCATTTTTCATCATTTACATTATCGCGAGTGCTACAATTTTGCATATTAGCGTTTTTTCTATCGTTATCGCTTTCATTATCCTCGCTTATTCTACCTTCATTCTCATTATTGAATTCATTACAACAATTATTTATTTCCTCATATTCGTCGTCATCATTATCATCGCTTATTCTATCTTCATTCTCATTATTGGATTCATTATAACAACTATTTATTCCCTCATATTCGTCGTCATCAGTATTATAATTGTCATAATTACTATTATATCTATTTTCATCGCGAATTCCCTGGCTTTGTGGTTTTTGTTTTGAATTCTGTATTGGGTTTGTATTTTCACTTTCATACAATTTAATCGCAGTATTCCCAAATTGTACTTCGTTATCTTTTGAATTTAAAATTGCTTTATGTGAGGATAAAAAGTCGTAGCCTAAAAGCATTTTATATTGCCCCTGAAAGTTCTGTTTTGTCACGAAAAAATAATTTTTGCATGCCTTTTCCCCAATTCTAAATGAAAATTGAATGCAACTTAAAAATTCTATATTTTCTTTAGTAAACGTCTGAAGTATTACTCTTCTGGTTATGTATTTTATTTTTACATTTCTATTCTGTTTTAGTTTTTGAAATGTTTCCAAATCTATAATACTAACTTGAGCCCCACTATCAATTACACTTATTATTTTTATTCCTTTGCAATCTATTTCTACCATCGGTAATTGTGGGCTAGATACGTTTTCACATTCGCTTGAAAGGATACTTTTGGTATCATATTTTGCTTTATCATTATTTTCATAATATTGTCCTCTCTCCAAATTTGTATAGTTTTGCCAGTCATCTCCATTTTTGTTATTTTTATATGTTTGTGAACCGAATTTATTTATTTCTCTGGAATTTGTACGATTCGTTCCTTGGTCCCAAATTCCAGCTCTTAGTTTAAATTACTATTATTATTGTTTCTCTCATATGTGTTTGATCTTATATTTCTTCCGTTGCGCCCCCTAAAATTTCCTCTTATACTTTGCCTCTCTCTATTTTCTACGTTGGTTTCTAATTGATCGTAATAATTTCTTTGATCATTATTATTTCCTTGATATTCCCTATTATTTCTATTATATCCTCCTCGTTCAAAATTTCTGAGATTTTCGTTTCTGTTTCCTCTGATATAATTTGTTTGCTCCAACCCATATTGCTGATAATTCATTCGTTTGGGATTCCTTGCAAATGCAGTATTACACTCATTGTACCAGCAATCTGAGAAATAATGTCCATTTTTTCCGCACCCTATGCAAAAAACAGCTCGTTCCATGGATTGATTTGGTATATTTTGCAATTTTAATTTATTAATTTCTAAAGTCAAATCTTGAACCTGTGTTGTAAGTAACATTTCTTTCAGTTCGTTATGTGATTCTTCTGGAGTCCTATCATTAAGAATTATTTCAAACAGTTCGGCATCTTTTATGGCATCTTCAAACCGCTGCGGATCTTTTTTCTTCACTTCAATTGCCAAATCAGGGCGTAATGCGCTAATGAATTTTCCCAACATTATTTTATTGGTTATTTTCTCTACCTCTCCATCTGTTGTATCCTTAAGGTTCAAAAATTTACGCGCTGCGTTTTTTATTTTTAGCACAAGCTCGTCCACTGACATATCAGGCGTTTGTTTTATTTTATTGAAAGCGTCCTGTTCTTGCGTTATCGTTATTCTGTTTGAAAATTTATTTATTAGTAATATTTTTATTTTATCAAACTCCTTTTCGTTTTGTAATTCAGGGTTTTGAATTAAAAACTGCATAGCCTTATCTTTTAATCTGGTTTTAATGATAGCCACTTTATGCTCTTCCTTCCAACTTGCTAACTCCGCTAATTCATCAAATTGTTTTATAAAGAAATTTATATCTTCCTCCTTACTCCCACTAAATAATGGCAGGATCTGCATTACTGGAATATCCATATTTTTATTATTTCTATCCAATTTGCTATAATTTTTATTTGATATTTTTGAATCTTCTTTCAAACTTGAACTCCTTGTTATAATTGAACTTTTCACCACTTTTTTAACTGGTCCCATTCCTATATCCCATTTTTCTAATTATACCTTCGATCTCATTTAGAAGAACCATTTTTTCCATTTCATTGATAAAACTTTACATAATCATACATATAACATAAGGAGAAATGAGAATTGTGCACAATATTTTCACAATCATCTATGTCGCCACCAGTTGTCCAACCTTATCAATATTTATTTTTTATTATTATTATTCCTTTTATTTTTATTAATTTCATAAATCCTTATTTTATTCCCGTTACTGCTAAAGTCACGAGCACCAAATGTGCCGATTATTAATTTTGTTGATTAAAATTAATATTTTCAAAAATGCATTTTACATTAAATTAATTATTTATTAGTATATTAATTATACATGTAATCTGTTCTAAAACTTACTGCTGTGTACATTGCGTTGGTGGCCGCAAAACCCACCTATTTCTGTGCTTAACGGGATACTAAGTTAACAAACTAAAAATTAAGGTTAATAGTAAAGGAACAAACATTTATTTATCACATACTCAATTTACACTCTTTAGTTTTACAAATTAAATAACTATCACAATAGTGGAATACATCTCAATGGTAGTTCGGGGGGTGTAATGCCAGATGAATTGATATTTGGTTGGAGCACGTGGTGGGATGCATTAATTAGCTTTTCCTTAAAAACACAAATTTAGACAAAGAGGTTATCCTCATATAGTTTAATTGTACGGTACCTGATCTTCTTTCATATAACTTGGGTAACACCGGTGCTTTGTGACACTTTACACTTGCAATACCAGATGAACATGAGCTCTCCTTCGAATTCCTATATCAGAGACGCACACACAACTCTTAACTCTGCTACCGTCGCTTCTTCTTGACTAGTCTAACTCCAACAGCCTGCCTTGACCAATTCTGACTCCCACTTCGAGCAACTCTCACTTATATCCCTTTTTCGGTCGGCGGTCCACGTGCTGAAATGTAGAGCTGAGAGCTAATCCGTAGACATGGCGTCGCCGTCTCGGTTGCCGCCAAACGGCTTAGTGTGGTATGTAAACATGGGCGTGGTATGTAAGATATGGGGCCACCTGTATATTATCGCCCATCTGCTTAGCGTGGGGATAATCCGCCCGCATTCCTGGTTCCATTATTTTTTAATCCTTCCAAATATTTATTACTTTACATTTCTGGCATTACACGTATTAAAATATAAGAAGCAAAATTTTACTACCAGAATTTTTTCTGAAATATGTATAAAAGATATTTAAGCGAGGAATAACATATTAATTTTAAGTCTTAGGTATGTATTACGATATAATTGTCTGGCCTGATGATGCGACTCCTTACGTATTATGTTCCTTCAAATGCTAACTTAACTGACATGCTTAGTGTTAACGTGTTATAATGAAGATTTACATCAAATCAATAATAGATCACATAATATAGCATATAAATCTGTATACGGGGCTCCATACCTAGAATCCATTGATGAATGGGATAATGTTGTTGCGTGTATGACTCATGCGAAGACTGGCAGCGGATTAGACATGTCTCTTCCATGCCATACTCGGAGCGGCTATGATGCAATTTCAACGCACCAGTGATACACGTAGTGACTGTTGTTTCTATCACCTTGGTTGAAGGCTAATTGTCCCAGTGTCTCAGGATCTTTGACTTGTTAATATAGTGGAAACATATAATGTGAAAATTGTAGGGATTGAGCGCATATTAATAGATCATGTAATATAGCATATAAATCAGTGTACATGGTTTTATAGCTAGAATCCATTGATGAATGGGATAATGTTGTTGCGTGTGTGACTGATGCGAAGACTTTCAGCGGATTAGACATGTCTCTTCCATGCCATACTCGGAGCGGCTATGATGCAATTTCAACGCACCAGTGATACACGTAGTGACTGTTGTTTCTATCACCTTGGTTGAAGGCTAATTGTCCCAGTGTCTCAGGATCTTTGACTTGTTAATATAGTGGAAACATATAATGTGAAAATTGTAGGGATTGAGCGCATATTAATAGATCATGTAATATAGCATATAAATCAGTGTACGGGGTTTTATAGCTAGAATCCATTGATGAATGGGATAATGTTGTTGCGTGTGTGACTGATGCGAAGACTTTCAGCGGATTAGACATGTCTCTTCCATGCCATACTCGGAGCGGCTATGATGCAATTTCAACGCACCAGTGATACACGTAGTGACTGTTGTTTCTATCACCTTGGTTGAAGGCTAATTGTCCCAGTGTCTCAGGATCTTTGACTTGTTAATATAGTGGAAACATATAATGTGAAAATTGTAGGGATTGAGCGCATATTAATAGATCATGTAATATAGTATATAAATCAGTGTACGGGGTTTTATAGCTAGAATCCATTGATGAATGGGATAATGTTGTTGCGTGTGTGACTGATGCGAAGACTTTCAGCGGATTACACATGTCTCTTCCATGCCATACTCGGAGCGGCTATGATGCAATTTCAACGCACCAGTGATACACGTAGTGACTGTTGTTTCTATCACCTTGGTTGAAGGCTAATTGTCCCAGTGTCTCAGGATCTTTGACTTGTTAATATAGTGGAAACATATAATGTGAAAATTGTAGGGATTGAGCGCATATTAATAGATCATGTAATATAGCATATAAATCAGTGTACGGGGTTTTATAGCTAGAATCCATTGATGAATGAGATAATGTTGTTGCGTGTGTGACTGATGCGAAGACTTTCAGCGGATTAGACATGTCTCTTCCATGCCATACTCGGAGCGGCTATGATGCAATTTCAACGCACCAGTGATACACGTAGTGACTGTTGTTTCTATCGCCTTGGGTGAAGGCTAATTGTCCCAGTGTCTCAGGATCTTTGACTTGTTAATATAGTGGAAACATATAATGTGAAAAATGTAGGGATTGAGCGCATATTAATAGATCATGTAATATAGCATATAAATCACTGTACGGGGTTTTATAGCTAGAATCCGTTGAGGAATGAGATACTGTTGTTGCGTGTGTGACTGATGCGAAGACTTTCAGCGGATTAGACATGTCTCTTCCATGCCATACTCGGAGCGGCTATGATGCAATTTCAACGCACCAGTGATACACGTAGTGACTGTTGTTTCTATCGCCTTGGGTGAAGGCTAATTGTCCCTGTGTCTCAGGATCTTTGACTTGTTAATATAGTGGAAACATATAATGTGATAATTGTAAGGATTGAGCGCATATTAATAGATCATGTAATATAGCATATAAATCTGTGTACGGGGTTTTATAGCTAGAATCCATTGATGAATGATATAATGTTGTTGTGTGTGTGACTGATGCGAAGACTTCCAGCTTATTAGACTGTCTCTTCCATATCCGGAGCGGTTATGATTAAATTTCAACGGACCAGTGATACACGTATTGACTGTTGTTTCTATTGGCTTGGATGAAGGCTCAAGCTCCCTATGTCTTACGATTTTTGACGTGTTAATATAGTGGAAACATGTAATGTGAAAAATTGTAACGATTGAACTCATGTTAATAAATCACATAATATAGCATATATTTAATCTGTGTACGGTGCTCTGTAGCTTAAGACCACTGTTGATTGAGATAACGTAAACCAGAAGAAGTATGAAAAATTAAACCCTATTTAATTATTTTTGAACATGGAAATCGGTGTGAGGAACTAGGGACCACCCAGATGGTATTTTCTAAGTCAGTTCGCGGCAATAAAACCTAATTGCCATAGACAATAAGTCAGACTCAATGACATAAAAATAGGTAGATATATCTTACTCAAATTCACAATCAATAAAAATAAATGAATAGTGCCCTGCAGAAATCACATACTACAAGGGAAAACTCCAATAACATGATTTCACTTGACGAGCAAGTGCGGCTTTGACGTGTTCGGCTCGAAAACTTCTTCTTACCAATCCATCTATAAATGCAATAGTTCTGTAGCAATAGAATAGGGCGAAGCAACAAATAATGCGAAGCAACATCTAATAGCGCGAAGCAAAAAATACAATAGTGCGAATATCTTATATAGATTTTAATAATAAAACAAGCCGTATTAATGAGCAGTGTACCCGACGGGGTATCGATATTAAGATTATAACTTATCGATATTATTATTGATAAGTTAAATCTTTAAATGGGAATAAATACACATTTTTTTTCACTTTACTTTAACTAGTTACAGCACAATAGGATAGTATAATGCTCCTATTATGAATGAATGAATTAGATTAATTGACAAATTGACATTAATCACTTTCTTCAAGTATAAAGAAAAATTAATAATTTCGCTCAAAATTAAGTACAGAGCAGCATACAACTGATTAAGGATACACTAAATGTCTTTAGTTAGAGTATTTTGATTTTTGTTTTTTTACTTCCGAGGTTACTTGTTTGTTAGCAGTGACGAAAGAGATCCAAAATATCTCCGTGACAGCTATTATTTTTGCGTAATTATACTGACTACTTTTTGCTTTATTAGCCATGGTTCAGTTTTAATTAGTTCAGTAGAATATCTTGTATTCGATCAAACATAACTGGATATGATTCTTCTCCTTGACTCAGCAGCCCTGTGAATATTAATCCCTGACGTTCTCGGACATTTTATGCCATCTTGACTTGTTATCAGAGACAGTTCTCCATTTCTCCAGTTCTTAGTTTTACAAAAGCGAAAATATTTGTCTACACAGTTAATCCATCTGAATTTCAGCCTTGCTCTAGGCCTAACTCCAATTGGCACAGCCAGAAACATTTATTTAGTTTCCATTTTGTCATCCATACAAACAACTTGTCCATTTCATTTCATTTTTCGACTCTTGAAATGGTGGATATGGACGTTAGTAAAAATTAATAATACTTTGATTATGTTTTGATATCATCTACGTACAGAAAGAGGTGTTAAAATTTAAAAACAGATGAATGACAAAAAAACTAAGGGAGAGTTGTAAAAAATTAATTTAAAATATTGCTCTAATGCATAGCGGATTTTTTTATTACTGTTTGTATTTTAAATTGTCTAATTTAATATAAAAAATCTGATGTGGGCAGCACATGACTTTCCTTATATAATGCAATGAATTCACTACTTTTACAGTAAAAAAAATACATTAATTTTATAGTAGTTATTTATATTCTTTCCAAGATATTGAATTTTCGTCAAGGTGTAGTCATTTTCCATGTCGTCATAATCCATGAGTCGTCATTGATTTTGCTTCATTTTTATCCATTTGGCGAGTTTTCGCTAATTTAGCTACATGTAAAAAAGTCGCATTCCACCAAATTCGTCGCCAAAATCTCTCAAGCGTTATGGGCGAAGAAATAAGTTATTCTTACAGCAGATAAATGACTATTGGCGTTCAAATACAAAAGTATTACTCAAAGTATCTTTTTTCATGAATGGAACGAGCTAGTTCCACGAGAATGATGTCACCAAATTTATCGCATGGTATTACATATGAAAAGTGAACATGTTTCTCAATAGGAAATATTTTTTTATATTTTATATGACTTTTTGATAATTTTTTTTTAAAATGTGCAATATCTCGAGAACGGTTCATGTTAGCGTTCTAAAATTTATGACAATCATTTTCTAATGAAAAATTACATAAGAAGTGTTTTTTGCATAACTTTATTACCGGTTTTGATTTTTTGACGAATTTTTTAAAATTTCACTCGAAAATTTTGGAGGGTTCTGAATTTTAGATTGCGCATAAAAACGACAAGCTTCCTGTGTCTACGAATTGGGATTTCTGTACCAAATTTCGTTCGAATCGGTCCATTCGTTCGTCAGTTATCTTTTCCGCAGGCTCACTGCCCCCCCCCCACATACATACTTTCACACACACACACGCACATACTTTCACACCTACACACATACTTTCATACACACACACACGCACAGACATCACTTCAAAATTGTTTGATTCGTGATCAGAGATTCTTGAAAAGTGCGTTCCCGTCGAAAACTCGAATTCGAATTTTCGACGGGAGAGCACGTTTCAAGCATCCCTGATCACGAATCAAACATTTTTGAAGTGATGTCTGTGTGTGTTTGCGAAAGTATGTGCGTGTGTGTGAAAGTATGTGAGTGTGTGTGTCAGTGAGTCTGTGGAGACGATAACTGACGAACGAATGGACCGATTCAAACGAAATTTGGAACAAAAATCACTTACCGTAAACAGTGGAAGCCTATCGTTTTTATACGCAATTGAATGTTCAGTACACCCCTAAATTTTCGAGAGAAATTTTGAAAAAATCGTCAAAAAATCAAATCCGCTATAAAGTTACACAAATAGATATTTCTTATGTAATTTTTCATTAGAAAACGATTGACATAAATTTTGGAATGCTAACATGAACCGTTCTTGAGATATTGCACATTTTTCAAAAAAATTATCAAAAAGTCATATAAAAAAAAATATTTGATATTGAGAACATGTTCAATTTTCATATGTAATACCATGCGATAAAACTGGTGACATCATTCTCGTGGATCTAGCTCGTTCCATTCATGACAAAAGATACTTTGAGAAATACTTTTGTATTTGAACGCCAATATTCATTTATCTGCTGTAAGAATAACTTATTTCTTCGTCCATAACTCTTGCCGAGAGTTTGGCGACGAATTTCGTTGAATGTCGCCAACTTAGCGACTTTTTAAAATGTTTTGTAAATTAACGAAAAACTCGCCAAATGGATAAAAATGACGCTAAATCCATGATGACTCATTGATGATGACGACATGGAAAATGCTCATTGACAAAAATTTTATATCTTGGAAATAATATAAATAACAACAATAAAAATAATCTATTTCTTTTACTGTAAAAGTAGTAAATTCATTGCATTATATAAGAAAAGTCATGTGTTGCCCACATCAGATTTTTTCTATTTACTTATAATATGTATGAGGTAATTATATTATGACCTTAAATGCTATAATTTCAAAGCAAAAACCATTATAAAATCATAATGGGGTATAAAATCTACTTCGCATAATTTGAGTATATTTCCGAAGCTTTATTCTCTGCACAATGGCTGCCAATGTTTATACCCATAAAGCTTAAAGGTCAAAACTGTTGAACGCGGATGATAGGGAATTAGAAGACATCATCTTTGTCCTGAAGGGCACAAAGCAGCAAACGTTTGATAAATCTTGAAGTTTCGGAGATAGATGTCGGTTTTAATCAATCTCAATTTAAACATCAACGTTATTTAAATATCTCTAAAATGCGATACATTCAGCGCTGATATATTTTAAATTATCACAGAAATACAATAATTTATAATATTTGAAAACTTAAAACTTCATTGAAAAAAATGACCTATATTCAAATTGCGTCATCGAATCATAAATCGTCTGGCTCTCTATTAAAAAACAATGAATATTACATTCATATTACTTTTATTCCAGTCTCTAGAGCTAAATAATTTTGCGCGGAAAAAATCAACATTTCTTATATATTTTATCTAACAATCACTTGTTTACATTCTGCATCCATTAAAATTAGGCTTCGTTGTAGAAATAATCAAAGTTTGGTGATTATTTAAACTCAAAAATATAGTACTTGCGGTGGCACAGAATATAGATGCACAGAAAATACACAAAACTAAAGCAGTTTTAGGACGGATGCAACACTAAATACAAATATAAAATAACTTTAAAAATCACGATTTTAAAGGGGGAAAAATATAGATGCCATATTTAATTTTGAAGTGGGTCGAATGATCTCTCCCTATAATATGGGTGTACTTATTATCTTAATTTTGATTTAAAAACTACTGAACATATTTTACTGAAATATTTTTTATATATTTTATAGGATAATGTGAATATATTTTTAAAATTTTCGAAGTAATGTTTCGTATGCTCGAAGTAATACTTCGTAGTATGCTCAAGTATATCAATTCAATGCTCATTGTATACCTGATTTTGACAAAATGAATAACACCAACCCCATTCTTCTAGGACTAGCCGTTCTCGAGATATTTTGTTATTTTTGTATTTTCTCAAAACCAACTCTGAAAATAAGTCTAGTTTCCAAATGAAAACGAAAATTGAATTAAAAGTGCAAATACAGTGTAATTTAAAATAATTATCGGTGTTATATTGGGCAATTAAACTCAATTTAATGAATTATTGAAGAAATAAAGAGAACGTGATTGTGAGTCTGGAGGGAAAGTCATATGCTGATCACATTAGATTTTTACTTTCCTTATATACATAATGCATAAGAAAAGTATTGGGACGGGTTCGAAATTTTGAATTCGAGTTTTCGACCGGAGAGCACGTTTCAAGCATCCCTGATCACGTATCGAACATTTTTAAAGTGATGTCTGTGCGAGTGTATGTGAATGTATGTGTGTGTGACAGTATGTGTGTGTGTGTGAAAGCATGTGTGTGTGTGTCAGTGAGACTGTGGAGACGATAACTGACAAACGCATGGACCGATTCGAACAAAATTTGGTGCAAAAATCACACTACGTAAACACGGAAACCTGTTGTTTTTATACACAATTGAATGTTCAGAACCCCCCTAAATTTTCGAGTGAAAGTTTGAAAAAATCATCAAAAAATCAAAACCGCTAATAAAGTTACGCAAATAGATATTTATGTAATTTTTCATTAGAAAACGATTGACATAAATTTTAGAACGCTAACATGAACTGATCTCGAGATATTGCACATTTTTCAAAAAAATTATCAAAAAGTCTCATAAAATAAAAAAAAATATTTCCTATTATGAAACATGTTCTCTTTTCATATGTAATACCTTACGATAAATTTTATGACATCATTCTCGTGGATCTAACTCGTTGCATTCATGAAAAAATATACTCTGAGTAATACTTTTGTATATGAACGCCAATAGTCATGTATCAAATAACTTATAGAATGTAAGAATAATTTATTCTTCATCCATAACGCTTGGCGAGATTTTGGCGACGAATTTGGTGGAATGTCGCCAACTTGGTGGCTTCTTAAATGCTGCTAAATTAACGACAAACTCGCCAAATGGATAAAAATAACGCTAAATCTACGATGACTCATTGATGATGTCGACATGGAAAATGATGATTTATTGACGAAAATTCAATATCTTGGAAAGAATATAAATAACAACAATAAAAATTATCTATTTTTTACTGTAAAAGTAGTAAATTCATAAGGAAAATCATGTGCTGCCCACAATAGATTTTTTCTATTATAGAGGTAATTATAATATGTCCTTAAATGCTATAATTTCAAAGCAAAATCCCTTATAATCATAATGGGGTATAAAACCTACTTCTCATAATTTGAGTTTATTTCCGAAGCATTATTATCTGCACAATGGCTGCCAATGTTTATACCGAGTAAAGCTTCAAGGTCAAAACCGTAGAAAGCGAACGATAGGGAATTAGAGACATCATCTTTGTCCTGAAGGGCACAAAGCAGCAAACGTTTGATAAATCTTGAAGTTTCGGAGATAGATGTCGGTTTTAATCAATCTCAATTTAAACATCAACGTTATTTAAATCTCTCTAAAATGCGATACATTCAGCGCTGATATATTTTAAATTATCACAGAAATACAATAATTTATAATATTTGAAAACTTAAAACTTCATTGAAAAAAATGACCTATATTCAAATTACGTCATCGAATCTTAAATCGTCTGGCTCTCTATTAAAAAACAATGAATATTACATTTATATTACTTTTATTCCAGGGCTCTAGGGCTAAATAATTTTGCACGTAAAAAAATCAACATTTCTTATATATTTCATCTAACAATCACTTGTTTACATTCTGCATCCATTAAAATTAGGCTTCGTTGTAGAAATAATCAAAGTTTGATGATTATTTAAACTCAAAAATATAGTAATTGCGGTGGCACAGAAAATGCACAAAAATAAAGCAGTTTTAGGACGGATGCAACACTAAATACAAATATAAAATAACTTTAAAAATCACGATTTTAAAGGGGGAAAACTATAGATGCCATATTTAATTGCGTTTGCACAGAATATAGATACACAGGAAATTCACAAAAATAAAGCGGGTTTCAGACAGTTGCAACACTAAATATAAATGTAAAAGTATTTTAAAAATCACGATTTTCACACTGTAAAAAATGATTGATGCCATAGTTTATTTTGAAGTAGGTCACTTTATCTCTTCATATAATATGGGTGTAATTATTTTTTTAATTTTGATTCAAAAACTAGTCAACATATTTTGCTGATATTTGTTTTATATATTTTATGGGATAAAGTAAATTCGCTTTAAAATTTTCGAAGCAATTTGTGATTTTTAACTTTGCTTAAAAAATGTGGTCCCATAGGGTTCAATGTATTTCACTTTTTCAACCCGGGTTCAATCCAAAACTTATTGAGTGATATTATTCATTTACATTCCCACATGTCTCGCAGATCGTATCAACAACATATTACGATTTCATTTTGATATAGTCATTTTTACGGCAGTCGTCGTGCGAACGGACAGACAGAAAGTCAGACAGAATAAAGAAACCTTTCTTTGCGAAAGCGCCCGCAAATCTAAGTTATCGGATCTAAATTAAAACACTACATATGCTCAAATGTACCAATTAGATGCTTGTTTTATACGTAATTTTTGACAGCACAACGAATAAGTTATACCTCATTACTATTAACATGGACCATCCTCGAAGAATTTAATTTTCTTTTAATTTTGCGGAACTGAAGACGTGTTTCACTGTAGTTAAAAATATAGTTAATGAAATGTCTTAAAACTTAGTAGTTAAGTTCATTGATGGTTATTCTGGTGCTGAGTAGATTTTAATAAGATTCGGAAAATTATATCAGACTCTTTTTTTTTTTGCGAAATTACTCGCAAAAACAGTGAAAATCTGAAATATATGACAACAATTAGTGAGACATATTAAGTACTTGTCCTTCAACAAAAATTTTGTCAACAAAGCGACCAAAACTAACCCCATGACTGTAGGATGAACCGTTCTCGAGGTATTTTAGTTTTTTTTGGAATTTTGAGAACCTGAAGAATTTAAAGTGAATTTAGTTGCCAAATGAAACGAAGATGCAATAAAAAGATAAATTGAATGTAATATCAGAAAAATATCCTTGTTATTTTCTGCAATTTTACTCAATGCCATGCATAATGAATTTAAAAGTGACAAAATTAATTTGAATCTGCAGAGAAAGTCATGTTCTGCCCACATCAGATTTTTTTATAATTGTATTTTTATGTTTTCCCTCTAAAATTATATAGCAAAATTATGAAGCATGTAACATGAATGCATATATGCACTATGCATAATTACAACATAATATACATCAGAAAACCATATATCATAGTAATCAGTATCACTAAACTGTTAATGTACACATATTCGGACTGTTCTGCTTGAAATGGAGGGGTAATTAATGAGTATGCTTATGTCCCACACACTTACATAATACCGTCGGGTCTGTAGTGTTTATATTCCTGGTCCATTGTGTGTTTGCATTGTTGTCAATAAATGGCGATTGGATTTAAGCATTCAGTGAGTTATATAATACCTGATTAGTACTGAATCTCGTGTAAAATGGAACATAATAAATGGAATAATTATGTGGTACCAGAAAATTATCCAGCAGCATATCTTCGTGTAAATAGTTTGGATAATGTAAACATGTTAAAAGAATAATTTAAAAAATAATTCATCTCTGAAAGCGGTATGACTACTCATGTGTTTTAGAATCCAATATTTTCTCAAATATCTGGTTTGTATGTAAAAGTACCTTATGGAGGTATTTTTATGTAGGTGTAAAATTTTCTTGAGATTTATTTAATGCACAGCAAACGATAGCAAAAGTACGTTTGCTTTAGGGAACTTATTTATCAGAGTCAAACATTTCTCTCATAGATTCCTCATAGAGTCTGAAATTAGATCTAAAGGAAACTTTTCACGAGCTTCCTTGGGGCCAACGGCCTAACCGTGCTGAAACACCGGTTCTCGTTAGATCACCGAAGTCACGCAGCATCGGGCGCGGTTAGTACTTGGGTGGGTGACTACCTGGAAACACCGTGTGCTGTTGGCACATTTCGGGCGCGGTAGCCCGGTGGCTTGCGCGCTGGATTTGCACGTTGCCACAACTGCCGCCGTGTTCATGCGGAGTACGATCACGTTAAACATGTGGGTCCGTAAGTCCTTCCGAGAGGTTGTTGGTAAGGGAAGGAGGGTACGGTCCCTGTGGATGCCTCCCCCAGTGGGTTCCGGTCTAAATTGGGTGACATTTCCCGGCCTTCCAAACGGTTACCTTACACCTTTCTGGTAGGTCGGACGGTCTGGGTCTCAACAACAACAACAACAACGAGCTTCCTTAGGGGAATTGTTTATTCTCTCGCATTCACATCTGTATGAATTGGGCTTGAATCCCGGATGCGAGTATCTAGCTCTGCTTATCCATACACGCTCGTTATCTGGAATCCGCCGTAAGCTGTAATTTCGGAACGGGTCAACTGTAGCTCCAGACCAACTATAGATCCTACACATTACGGAGTGATTTGATTGGGTTCTATTCCTGAAACCGTTATTATAGTTTCAACCAATCATCGTATAAAAAATCTGATGTGAGCAGCACATGACTTTCCATAGATAATGCGAAGAATTTACTACTTTTACAGTAATAAAGAATAGGTTACTCTTATAGTTGTTCTTATATCTATATATACTTATATTCTTTCCAAGATATTGGATTTTCGTCAATTAGTCGCAATTTTTATTGATTTAGCGTCATTTTATCCATTTGGCGAGACTTTCGATAATTTAACAACATTTTAAAAAGTCGCCAAGTTGGCGCAATCTGCCAAAAACGGCGCCAAAATCTCGCCAAGCGTTATGGACGGAGAAATAAGTTATTCTTATAGCAGACAAATGACTATTGGCGTCCAAATACATAAGTATAGTATATTTTCTCATGAATGGAACGAGCTAGATCCACGAGAATGATGTTACCAAATTTATCGCATGATATTACACATGAAAAGTTAACATGTTTCTTAACAGTTAATTTTTTTTTAATTTATGGGATTTTTTGATAAATTTATTTGAAAAATGTGCAATATCTTGAGAACGGTTCATGCTAGCGTTCTAAAGTTTATGTCAATCGTTTGCTAAGAAAAAATTACATAATAAATGTCTATTTGCGTAACTTTATTAAAGGTTCTGATTTTTTGATGTTTTTTTCAAAATTTCACTGGAAAATTTATGAGGTTCTAAACATTCGATTCTTTTTCAAACAATAGTCTTCCAGTATACATGGATTGGAAGGCCTAGACCACATGAACAACCCTAAGGCTTACGGTAACTTACTGTGTGGCCGGAGTATTCATGGATTGTAATTTTTGTACCAAATTTCCTTCGAATAGCTCCATTCGTTCGTGAGATATTGTCTCCATAGTCTCAATTACACACATAATTTTAAGCACGCACACACACACACACAGACATCACATCAAAAAGTGTACAATTCGTGATCAGGGATATTTAAAACGTGCTCTCCCGTGGAAAACTCGAGCAGGAACAATGGAATGGTTCAGCTATGCAGCAGCCTGCTCAGGAATTATTTTTAAACGAACCTGGTTTCAAAATTTTTATAAGATACTACTAGAAAACTAGTCTCCGCATGATATGTAGAGGTTGGATGCATCAATGTCAAACTGTCTACGACCCCCGCTAAGAATTATCAAATTATGAATATCATTGTCATGAATTATTGACTTGTGGAAGATGTAAAGTTGCTGAGAGAACGTGTATATCTCCATGAACTCTTGGCAACAAGCTACATGACATGATATATGCCTCTTGCAAATGTCCATGTTTACGACAGAGTAGTAAAAATACGGTTTCTATGAGCTAGAGACCACCTGTCTAAGACGGAGGCTCATCGGTAGAGGGTGGTTTTGTCGGGCCAGTTGCCCGTCCCAGACTTATACGGAAAAATTTAAGAGAGAGTTATCCGTAGGCCGAATGTAGAAATTTCTCAAAATTGTGTGAAGCCAGATATCTCAATCCTAGATACTCCGCCTATGCGGGGGTATTCTGGGATATCTGCTTTTGGTGATGTGTTTCCATATGATGAGATTGGCAATGCACAATGGTGCCAGACAATTTTTCAACAGCATATTTTGCTTTCTGTGAACCACCTTTGTGCGCAGGCAGATGCTATCTATCAGTGAAATATCCCCACTGGTCCGAGATTTGGATGCTCGGCCATATTTTTGGCGAGCCCTCGGGTCTGGGCCGTGGTAGTGAAATCTCCCAAAGCCCATACTGCACACTTCACCACATTTTGACTTGCACAATTCCGTCCGTGTCCTATACAGTGTCACAAACTCTCCTTATCTCAACCACATCGATGACCTGTGGCGTGCACTTAAGAAAGAGGTAAAAAATGCAAGCTACGAAGAAAGATCAGCTGAAAACTGTGTTTCAAGAAGAGTAGTCCCAAAAATCATCCATACCTTTGTCAACCGTACGTCATATCAATACCTAAGCGAGTTGCTTTCTAGTTTTGGAAAGGCCAGTACATCCAAGGTTCCTATCAAGTTGCTTGTCATGGTGTTTGTACCGATTATTTTAATTGTAAATTATATCTGATATGGCATACTTTGTACTGTTACATTATAACAACCACGCATTGGGGGAGGTTGTTAGGTTGTTATTAACGATAAGAAATTTTCACTTATGTTTAGCTTAATCTATTGCTAAAGTAACAAAACTAAAGAAATTATTAATGTATGCTATTTCAACTGCTGGTATAGATATGTTAACGATATTTTCGTGTTGGTTGATAATAGTTTTGATCTCTCTAACTTGCTTAGTATATTTAATTCTATTGACCCTTGGATTCAGATTACTCATGAAGAGGTATATTATAACCAAACATCCTTTCTCAAATTTATTGTTACAAAAATGGTGCCACATTTTCAACTTCTGTTTCCCGGTAAACCTTTGTCTACTTCCATGAATTCCCATGCTTGTTTTAATCCCCCAGAAAAACAAAAATCTCCCGATTTTTACATTTATGTTTGCCATACCTTACATTTGTGTTCTGACTTTCAGACAGTTTATTGTAAAAATAACTATTTAAAATATTTAGCTATTTCTAGAGGCTATATTCCCATTATTATTAGTAAGAAGATGCATAAATTCTACTAGCCGGAATTGGTTTCTAACCTTCATTGTCAATAGATTTGTCCAAGTAATTCTTTCTGTAGTTATAACTCTTTATTCATTTGTCATCTATAAGGTAACCAATGTTCTTTCACATTTCAGTTTTTATGCTTATTTAAACCTCTTAACAGTATCCAATATCCTTCTCTTAATCTTTCGTTGGTCGCACTGTAAGCATTTACGCAATTCTTCGCAAAACATCTGATGTGGGCAGTACTTCACTTTCCTTATATATAGCAATGAATTTACTACTTTTACAGTCAAATAAATAGATTATTGTTATAGTACAAATTTATATTCTTTCCAAGATATTGAATTTTCTTTCATTTAGCGTCATTTTTATCCATTTGGCGAGTTTTTCGTTAATTTAGCAACATTGGAAAAAGTCGACAAGTTGGCGACATCCCACCAAATTCGTTGCCAAAATCTCACCAAGCGTTATGGACGGAGATATAAGTTATTCTTACAGCAGATAAATGACTATTGGCGTTCAAATAAAAAAGTATTACTCAAAGTATCTTTTTTCATGATGGAACGAGCTAGATCCACGAGAATGATTACGATGCTCTGTATAAGCTTCCAAAACCATTATCTGTTCTAATTATTTCCCGTAATTGCTTTTAATTTGTTATTTTTAACGCAAGTATTGTCAATTCATTGTATCTATCGAAACAGATTAGTTGCTTTTCCAAAATTTAATATGGTCTTATGTTCATAGTTTTACTAAATGAACAAGTAAATTGATACTTTTTTTGGAAGTTCACATTCCCCTTTGGTATTATTCCATTCATTAATTGTTTTCTACCTTTTATTCCTTACCCCATGGATTTTTACCTATTTTGTTTTCTCCCGTCTTTGTAAACCGCCTTTCTTTGCTTCTGTCACGTTTTAAGTTTTTACATCAGTCGCCGATCTAGTTCCCACTAGTGAAGGTTGCGCGTTTTGTTTGTTCTGACGAATAGGATGCTCTCTTGCCTTCAAAACATTTCTGAACTAATTAATCTGTATTGTATACTAACTTTAATGAAGTGTTTTGGTTTTAAACGTTCGTATATTATCTGCTATGCAACTCGCTATTTTTCGTTCCATCAATGCATTCAAACTAAAATATATAATAAATTTTGTAGATATTAAATTTGTTTAACCACAGTATAATATCATATTCAGTATTCTTATCACATATGCTATCATATATACAAAATTTATTTTGTCGTTCTTGGAAATGCATCTAAAAATATTGCCATCACTTGGAATTTACAACCTCTTTTCGTACAAGGAATTCCTATTTTAAATATTTGCCTCGGCGCATTTCACGTATTCAAAGAGTTATATATTCGCTTAGATTCATTCTACGTAACATCGAAAATATATTATATTTGCAAAATTGTAAATATGTTTTATGACTGTTAACATGACTTATTTGTTTTTAATTCCTTTGATAGAGCAAGAAATATCTCATTTTTACTTTCCTTATATACATAATGTGTAAGGAAAGTATTGTGACGGGGTCGAAAATTCGAATTTCAGTTTTCGACGGGAGAGCACGTTTCAAGCATCGCTTATCACGAATCAAACATTTTTGAAGTGATGTCTGTGTGTGTGTGTGTGTGTGTGTGTGTGTGTGTGTGTGTGTGTGTGTGTGTGTGTGAAAGTATGTGTGAGTGTGAGTGTGTGAAAGTATGTGTGTGTTTGTGTGTGTGTGTGTGTGTGTGTGTGTGTGTGTGTGTGCGTGTGTGTGTGTGTGTGCGTGTGTGCGTGTGTCTGTGTGTCAGTGAGTCTGTGGAGACGATAACTGGCGAACGAATGAACCGATTCGAAAGAAATTTGGTACAAAATGAAGATTGGTACAAAGGAAATTTGGTACAAATCGCATGTTTAGAACCCCCCTAAATTTTCAACTGAAATTATGAAAAAATCGTCAAAAAACCAAAACCGTTATTAAAGTTACGAAAATATACATTTCTTATGTAATTTTTCATTGGAAAACGATTGACATAAATTTTAGAACGCTAACATGAACCGTTCTCGAGATATTGCACATTAAAAAAAAACTATCAAAAAGTTATATAAAATAAAAAAAAATATTTCCTATTGAGAAACATGTTCACTTTTCATATGTAATACCATGCGATAAATTTAGTGACATCATTCTCGTGGATCTAGCGTGTTATGAGCAAATATGACCAATTTATTGGCTCATAACATCATTCTTATGAGCATCTATTTGCGCATAACAATCTAGCAATATATGAGTTTAAACAATTTTTGTGATAATAAAGCAATGGCATAATAACTTGAAAATATCAATAAACCCTGAATCAATAATTCCCGAAAATATCAATAATAATAACGTTTAAATCTGAAGCCCGTAATTGATATTATCCAGTCAAAAATGCTATAAGAAAATTCAAATCGATCTTTTCTAAAATATATTTTATCCATTTATTTATTATTCAAATCGAAAAAATAATAATTAAAATTAACAGACAGATTTAATTTAATTGCGTTTCTTAGCAACATGATATAAGATAGAATCTTCCTCATAAACTGCGAAATTAAATAACCAATTTGATTTATTTATACTTTTGTTCAGCAAAAGCTTGTGAGAAATAAACCATGGAGATAAATTTCTCATTTAAATCATATTTCAAACAATTCATGTTTTCAGAAAGTGATTAATTATCTTAAAAAATCTCCCATCAAACTCAAAGATAAAGTTTTATTTCACTTTCAAACGATTTTCAAACATTTCGTTTAGATAAACCACGGAGTTAGAGAGTAGAACTCCTAGGAAAAAGTTTTGTTTTTCATTAATATCTCGACAACCCCTGGTCTTAGATAATCGAAACTTGGGCTAAATTTATGGGGGCTATTTCGAGGCTATTCACAAAATTTCATCAAATTTGGTTCAGCCGTTCTCCCGTGATGATGAGACAAACGAAAATGTCGTGTTTTACTAATATCTCGAGAACCAATGATCGTAGAAACTCCAAACATGAACTAAATTTTAATTAGGTCTATTTCCAGGCTACCCACGAAATTTCATCAAATTCGGATCCGCCGTTCTCTCGTGATGACGGGACAAACAGACAGACAGACAGACAGACAGATTTTCAATTTTATTTATATAGATTTTGGCATATATTGATCTTATTTCATATTTTTTCGTAAATGTGTTTACAAAAGAAACTAGGGCGTTCTATTGTTTCGATCTGCATATATAGTTTTGTATATCAAGAGCACAATATTCTCATACATTTTAGAAGAATAAAATTAAATATTTAATAGCATGTCTTAAATAACCACACCATTTAGAATGCTATAAGAAATGCACCTAATTGTGAATTTTAAAGTTCTTCAATATATATAGTCTAGGAGAAGAACGGGTATAGTGCTAGTAACTTAATAAATTTTACATAGGTAATTTTACTTTACTTGCAATACATGGTAATGTATAGGGAAAGTATTGGAATCATGCCGAAAATCACAGCTCGAATTTTCGGCGGATCTACACGTTTTGGGATCTCTAGAATACGAAAATACAATTTTTAGCTTGACGTCTATGTGTGCGTTTGTGTGTCTCCGCTATTTTATCGAAGGGTGGAAGCACAGTATTACGTTCGTACTTAACGACAACAACATTTATGAGATTTACATGCTCACATTTTACATGCTCTGTCAGCGGCAAACTTGCAACGTTTCTTAATAGTATAATTTGATGTGCTTAGTTCACAGAGAAAAATCGTAGCGATTCTTGGGAATACATTTCTAGTGTGTTCAGATCACTGTCAAAATTTCGAGACTCTTCTGAATCTTCAGTTGATGTACAGGAGCAACTATGATTTCTCTCCTTGGTCCTCTTTGGCCCTACAGTTTCTGTGAGCCAATTTGCTCAAGTCATCTATGCGTGGCCTATATTGGCTTTTATTTGTGATTTCATGAATCCAACAGGCTAACTGGAGTCCATAGTATTTCATTTGAGTCCATAGTATTGAGTACATATTAATTCTTGAGTATTTATCATGCTGTCATTCATCATTTATTGCTCATAAATAAATTGTCCTCCCATCACAAAATTAAACGTCGTCGAGTCTGCGGCGGATTGCCTTGTCATTGAGTCATTTCTGAAATATGAAAATACCCTTTTTCGCAACTGTATCACACGGCTAAACACAATTTATGAATTAGGGCGTGCTAGCCCAGTTGTTAACGCGCGGGAATTGCACTCGGTAAGCCCGGGTTTGATTCCCTCCGCTGTCAAATCTGCCGCCGTGTTCACGCGGAGTACGATCACTTTAAACATGTGGGTCCGTAATTACTTCCCAGAGGTTGGTGGTAGGGGAAGGAAAGTATGGTCCCTGTGGAAGCCTCCCCCATTGGGTTCCGGTCTAAATTGGGTGGCTCTTCCCAGCCGTCCAAACAGTTACCTTACACCTTTCTGGCAGGTCTAACGGTCTGGGTCTCAACAACAACAATATATGGGTTCACGATATAGGAGTTTGAAAAATCTTTGACAAAGTAAAACAAATGACGTAAAAAATTGAAAATACTAATAATTTTCCCTTAATAACTAAACCTGAACGACTTAATTGATATTTTAGTTAAAAATACAATTCACAAAAAATTGTGTAGATATACATTTTTCATTATTTAAATCGGAATAAATTAAATAAAATCGTCGGCTCTATATACATTGCATTTAATTCCTTTGCCAAGCAACATGCTATATTTTTCTTTAAATAAATTGAGAAAAAATATATCATCTGCATAATTCTGTATGTGTGGAAGGTTGGTGCTTTATTATTATCTGTATAGCTCCTAGTCCTAGAAGCTCGAAACCTGGACTAAATTTTCAGTGAGACTCTATGACGGCTATCCCCAAAATTTCATTAAATTCGGTGCAGGTGTTATTAGTTCACAGTTGTATTTATCATGCTGTCATGCAAAGTTGTATTTATCATTTAAAGACACACACACACATGTATATACTCATGCACACATACACATATTTTCACTTTTAGTTACATGAATAGCAGTATACCCGTTCCTCGTACGGAATATACAATATAAAGAAACTTACAATTCTCACAACATTGTGGAAATTCCCCTATTATGCTAAATGACATTGTTTTCAAAATATTATATTAAAATATTTATATTAATGTTCCTAAAAAAATCTGATGTGGACAACACCTGACTTTCCTTATATAGTGTAATGAATTTACTACTTTTACAGTAAAAAAATAGGTTTTTCTTATAGTAGATACTAATATTCTTTCCAAGATATTGAATTTTGTCATTTTCATTGATTTAGCGTCATTTTTATCCATTTGGCGAGATTTTCGCTAATTTGGCAACATTTCAAAAAGTCGCCAAGTTGGCGACATTCCGCCAAATTTGTCGCCAAAATTTCGCCTAGCGTTATGGACGAAGAAATAAGTAGTTCTTACAACAGAAAATGACTATTGGCGTTCAAATACAAAAGTATTCCTCAAAGTATCTTTTTTCATGAATGGAACGAGCTAGATCTACGAGAATGATGTCACCCAATTTATCGCATGGTATTACATATGAAAAGTGAACATGTTTCTCAATAGGAAATATTTCTTTTTCATTTTATATGACTTTTTAATAATTTTTTTGAAAAATGTGCAATATCTCGAGAACGGTTCATGTTAGCGTTCTAAAAATTATGTCAATCGTTTTGTAATGAAAAATTACAAAAGAAATGTCTATTTGCGTAACATTACTAGTGGTTTTGATTTTTTGACGATTTTTTCAAAATTTTATTCGAAAATTTAGGGGGGTTCTGAACATTCGATTGCATTTAAAAACAATAGGCTTCCAGTGTTTACGGATTGTGATTTTCGTACCAAACTTGGTTTGAATCGGTCCATTCGTTCGTCAGTTATCGTCTCCACAGACTCACTGACACACACACACACACACACACACACAGACATCACTTCAAAAATGCTTGATTCGTGATCAGGGATGCTTGAAACGTGCTCTCCCGTCGAAATTCGAATTTTCGACCCCTTCACAATACTTTCCTTATACATTATGTATATAAGGAAAGTAATAAGTTTAGGAATTTCTGTTCTCACTATAGAAAAATATCTTTACAGGCACATCTGAAGGATTAAACTGTATGGCCTGGTTTACAAACAAATTTTAACGAATATGAAATTAAATCGATTTATGCCAAATTAAAAGCGCTAAATTGTATTGGAAGATATACCTGTACCACTTATATATTGTCGTATATAAGAAACTATAACCGTACTACAATGAGTTTAAAAAATATTTGGCAAAATCAAACAGATTAAGTAAGAAATCGAAAATATCAATAATTTAAACCCAAAAGCCGTAATTGATAAAATGAAACCAAAACTGTAATTTCGATTAATTTTATTTTATACGCTATTCTTTAATATTCAAATCGAAAAAAAAATCGTCTGCCTTTTAAACACATTGGATTTAATTCCTTTGCTAAGCAAATGATGTAATTTTCTTTAAATAAATTAGCGAAAAATGGAATTGTGCGTTTCTTATTAATATTTCGACAACTTTTGGTCCTAGAAACACAAAACATGGATGGATTTTTAGGAGCTATTCCAAGGCGATCTACAAAATTTCATGAAATTCGGTACAGCAGTTTTCTTGCTATGATGAGATAAACACACAAATAAATTAGTAGAGCGATTTTTAATTTTATTTATATGGATTTTCACATTTTAAAAATAAATTAGTTTAATTTAAATCAACTGCAATCAACTATATTTTGAAATGATAAACTCTTTTTAATTTTATTGTATATATTTCATCGTCGAACACAAGTGCATATTCTTCTGAGTATGTTGATTTCTGTACGAATTTCTTATGGCCACTTAATTAAAATGCTTTTATAAACAGTTTTTCATGCTTCTGCTTCTTCGAAAAACCCTACGAATTTAAACAAGAAAAAACATCCAGGCATAAAACATTGATTATGAAACATTTCCATCTTATTTAAAAATCTCTAAAATGCAATGCATTCAGTGGTAATATTTTAAAAATTATCACAATAATACAATGATTTATTATATTCGAAAACTTCAAACTTCTTCGAAAAAAATGAACGTTATTCAAATGACGTCATTGAAATATATATATCGCCTGGTTCTCTATGAAAAAGCAGTAAATATTTCATTCATACACCCTTTTCCATTCATTTTATTCATCACAGTACTACAATAATTTATTTTACTTAAAAATTTAAAATCATGGAGGTAAAAGTGATTTAACTCTATGTTTAAAACTTCATCAAAAAGTCTGCTATAAAATCGTCTGCGTCTCTATATAAAATCAATAAATATGTCATCCATATCAGCAATATTGCAGATTTCAGAGCTAAATAATTTTGCATTAAAGAAATTCAGCAATTTTTATACAACTCTCTTTAAAGTTTGATGTGTTTACATTCTCCATAAGAGAAAATTAGGCTTCGTTGTAGAAGTGATCAATGTTTGATGATCGTTTAAACTCAAATATATTGTAATTGCGTTGTTTCATTATATGCACAGAAATTAAGCAAAAATAAAGCTGTTTTAGGAGGGATACAGCACAAAATATAAATAAAAAAACTTTAAAAATCAAAATTTTGACACAAGATGGACGTCATATTTTATTTTGAAGTGAGTCACGTGATCTTTTCATATAATATGGGTGCAATTATTATTTTAATTTTTATTTAAAAATCTACCAAATATATTGTGCTGAATTTTTTTTATATTTTGAATGGGATAATTTGAATATTTTCTAAAACTTTCGAATCAATTTGTAAATTTTAAATTCGCTTCAAAAATATTTGAAAAATTAGGTCCCATAGGGTTCAAAAACTAATTGGGTTATATTATTCATGTATATTCCCATAGGTCCCACAGACTGTCTGAACAACATACTAAAATTTTATTTTGATAAAGCGTTTTTACGGCAGTTATCGTGCGAACGGACAGACAGGCAGAATGAACAAAGTCATAAACGCTTTTCAAATGTGTTGTAAAGTGTTAATGAAAATGAATTTCAACGATTGCATTTACTTTGTGCATTTTAGTTACTACATGGCGGTAAAATTTTTAAATCGTTTCGCTTTCACGCAGGATACCATGTTACCTTCTGCGCAGGCATGATTTCTGCACCGTAGCTGTTGAACGAATAGCTAAGCTATGTGGAAGACTTCGGCTATCTTCGTGGATAAGCAGGTATTTTCTTCAATTTTTATGTAATTTAGACAACCTTTTTATGTTAATTTACCATCTGATGTAAAATTACTTATTAAAGAAATTATTTGTTCTGGTAAAACTGGTTTGTATTACTTATTGCTAGTGTCAACCAGTAGTGAGATAACTAAATTTAACTTTTGTTGTACTAAAATAGATTAAAGGTAAAGTATATTATCTGAAAGGCTGAGAGTGTATAACTTCATTAATTCTATGGCAGAACGTAGATGCCAGAAATGCAATTTTAGTTTCATTGAGTGCAGTGTGGAGATAATGCACTATTGCTTCAAATTTGACACAGCTACGATTTGCAAGAAAATGAATAAAGTCATTGTGCCTAGTTAAAATTAAAATACTAATTAAATTTTGCTGTATTTTTAGTGTCGCACACTTAATGAAAAATTTCGTATCAGTAATTCATATCTGCAACAAGACACTGTTATTCTCATTATGCAATTGTCATGTTTATCAGCATTTAAAATATATGTTCAGTTCCCCAATTCAACTTTTAAACAGTTGATATTTTGCACATAAAAACATGTCTATTTAAAGTTATGATTATTTGATATTTTGTAATATAAACGTATGTTTATTTAAAGTTATGATCATTTGATGTTTTTTAGTATAAACGTATGTCTATTTTAAGTTGTAATTAATCTTGAGTTTTGGGCAGACTATATTTTGTACATAAATAGATGTATATTGCAAGTTGTAACACTTTGATCTTTTATACATAAACAAATCATCTTTATTTTGAGTTATGACACCCTTGATATTTTCCGGCCGTCCAAATAGCTGCTCTTAGTCCCCTGGACGAGTCGGACGGTCTGGGTCTTCTACCCTTGATATTTTGTTTCAGCACAGTAAAAAGTGACTTACTTAAGTTATGACTCTTTTTACTAAGTAGACTTACTTTCAAGTTATGACACATTTTACTAAAAACTTGCAAGTGGTACTTTATACTTTCTGAATACATTCGTAACGACACAGGGATAATCTCTAGGACAAATACATGTTTGAACAGTTTGAATGATTGATATAATGATGTTTCTGATCTTACGTATTGTAATGACACACACATTGAACTTTTTGATCTGTTTCAATTTCGAAGCAATTGTGCAATGGTCTTAGTATTTGACGATCTTCCAGCTTTAACACACAAAACTTTACTTTCAAACTTGAGAAGTTATGATTTTTTACAAAAATACCAACATATTTATGTGAATTGGGATTTTTTTTATTTTCGCTAATTTTCTAAATAGACTGCGTTATTTTATCCACTTATATTTTAGGAAAGTATATCGTATATTTAATTTTTTTCTCGTTGAACGATTATTGAACGATCTCATAAACGATATTTGCTTCTGTGTGTACCACGATAACTTCTCTAAAACTTAAATGATTTTATTTTTACTTTCCTTATATACATAATGTATAAGGAAAGTATTGTGACGGGGTCGAAAATTTGAATTCGAGTTTCCGATGGGAGAGCACGTTTCAAGTATACCTGATCACGAAACGAACATTTTTGGGGTGATGCCTGTATGTGTGCGTGAAAATATGTGTGTGTGCCAGTGAGACTTTGGACACGATATCTCACGAACGAATAGAGAGATTTGAATGAAATTCAGTACACAAATTACAATCCATGAATACTAGAAGCCTATTGTTTTAAAACGTAATCGAATGTTCGAACCCTCCTAATTTTTCGAGTGAAATTTGAAAAAAATCATCAAAAAATCAAAACCTTTAATAAAGTTACGCAAATAAGCATTTCTTATGTAATTTTTCATTCGAAAACGATTGACTTAAATTTTAGAATGCTAACATTAACCGTTCTCGAGATATTGCACATTTAAAAAAACTATCAAACAGTTATATAAAATAAAAATAAAATATTTCCTATTGAGAAACATGTTCACTTTTCATATGTAATACCATGCGATAAATTTAGTGACATCATTCTCGTGGGTCTAGCGTGTTATGAGCAAATATGAGCAATCTATTTGCTCATAACACCATTGTTATGAATCATCTATTTGCTCATAACAATCTAGTAATATATGAGTTTAAACAATTTTTGTCATAATAAAGCAATGGCATAATAACTTAAAAATATCAATAAACCCTGAATCAATAATATCCGAAAATATCAATAATAATAACGTTTAAATCTGAAGCCCGTAATTTATATTATCCAGTGAAAAATGCTATACGAAAAATCAATTCGTTCTTTTCTAAAATATATTTTATCCATTTATTTATTATTCAAATCGGAAAAATAATAATTAAAATTAACAGACGGATTTAATTTAATTGCGTTTCTTAGCAACATGATATAAGATATAATCTTCCACATAAACGTCGAATAAATGTGGCATCCATATCAGCTATATTGCAGATTTCAGAGCTAAATAATTTTACATTAAAGAAATTCAGCAATTTTTATACAACTCTCTTTACATTTTCATGTGTTTACATTCTTCATAAGAGAAAATTAGGCTTCGTTGTAGAAGTGATGAATGTTTGACGATCATTTAATCTGAAATATACTATAATTGCGTTGTTTCATTAAATGCACAGAAATTAAGCAAAAATAAAGAGGTTTTAGGAGGGATACAACACAAAATATAAATTAAAAAACTTTAAAAATCACAATTTTGGCACAAGATGGACGTTATATTTTATTTTGAAGTGGGTCACGTGATATTTTCATATAATATGGATGCAATTATCATTTTAATTTTTATTCAAAAATCTACCATATATGCTTTTTTGAATTTTTTTTATATTTTGAATGGGATAATTTGAATATTTTCTAAAACTTTCGAATCAATTCGTAAATTTTAAATTCGCTTAAAAAATATTTGAAAAATTAGGTCCCACAGGGTTCAATCCAAAACTAATTGGGTTATATTATTCATGCATATTCCCATAGGTCCCACAGACTGTCTGAACAACATACTAAAATTTTATTTTGATAAAGCGTTTTTACGGCAGTTATCGTGCGAACGGACAGACAGGCAAAATGAACAAAGTCATAAGCACTTTTCAAATGTGTTGTAAAGTGTTAATGAAAATGAATTTCAACGATTGCATTTACTTTGTGCATTTTAGATACTACATGGCGGTAAAATTTTTAAATCGTTTCGCTTTCACGCAGGATACCATGTTACCTTCTGCGCAGGCATGATTTCTGCACCGTAGATGTTGAACGAATAGCTAAGCTATGTGGAAGACTTCGGCTATTTTCGTGGATAAGCAGGTATTTTCTTGAATTTTAATGTAATTTAGACAACCTTTTTATGTTAATTTACCATCTGATGTAAATTTACTTATTAAAGAAATTATTTGTTCTGGAAAACTGGTGTGTATTACTTATTGCTAGTTTCAACCAGTAGTGAGATAACTAAATTTAACTTTTGTTGTGCTAAAATAGATTAAAGGTAAAGTATAATATCTGAAAGGCTGAGAGTGTATAACTTCATTAATTCTATGGCAGAACGCAGATGCCAGAAATACAATTTTACTTTCATTGAGTGCAGTGTGGAGATAATGCACTATTGCTTCAAATTTGACACAGCTACGATTTGCAAGAAAATGAATTAAATGATTGTGCCTAGTTAAAATTAAAATACTAATTAAATTTTGCTGTATTTTTAGTGTCGCACACTTAATGAAAATTTCGTATCAGTAATTCATATCTGCAACAAGACACTGTTATTCTCATTATGCAATTGTCATGTTTATCAGCATTTAAAATATATGTTCAGTTCCCCAATTCAACTTTTAAACAGTTGATATTTTGCACATAAAAACATGTCTATTCAAAGTTATGATTATTTGATATTTTGTAATATAAACGTATGTTTATTTAAAGTTATGATCATTTGATGTTTTTCAGTATAAACGTATGTCTATTTTAAGTTGTAATTAATCTTGAGTTATGGGCAGACTATATTTTGTACACAAATAGATCTATATTGCAAGTTGTAACACTTTGATCTTTTATACATAAACAAATCATCTTTATTTTGAGTTATGACACCCTTCATATTTTCTGGCCGTCCAAATAGTTGCTCATGTCCTCTGCATGAGTCGGACGGTCTGGGTCTTCTACCCTTCATATTTTGTTTCAGCACAGTAAAAAGTGACTTACTTAAGTTATGACACTTTTTACTAAGTAGACATACTTTCAAGTTATGGCACTTTTCACTAAAAACTTGCAAGTAGTACTTTATACTTTCTGAAAACATTCGTAACGACACAGGGATAATCTCTATGACAAATACATGTTTGAACAGTTTGAATGATTGATATAATGATGTTTCTGATCTTACGTATTGTAATGACACACACATTGAATTTTTTGATCTGTTTCAATTTCGAAGCAATTGTGCAATGGTCTTAGTATTTGACGATCTGCCAGCTGTAACACACAAAACGTCACTTTCAAACTTGAGAAGTTATGATTTTTTACAAAAATACCAACATACTTGTGTGAATTGTGAATTTTTTTATTTTCACTAATTTTCTAAATATGGCTGCGTTATTATTATCCCGTCTTTTATATTTTAGGAAAGTAAATCGTATATTTACTTTTTTTCTCGTAGAACGATTATTGAACGATCTCATGAACGATATTTGCTTCTGTGTGTACCACGATAAATTCTCTAAAACTTAAATGAATTTATTTTTACTTTCCTTATATACATAATGCATAAGGAAAGTATTGCGATGGGGTCGAAACTTTGAATTCGAGTTTTCGATGGGAAAGCACGTTTTAAGTATACCTGATCACGAATCGAACATTTTTGATGTGATGTGCGTGTGTGTGTTTGTGTGTGTGTGTGTGTGTGTGTGTGTTTGAGTGTGAGTGAGTGAGTGAGTGAGACTGTGGAGACTATATCTCACGAATGAATAGAGAGATTTGAATGAAATTCGGTACAAAAATCACATTCCATGGATACTAGAAGCTTATTGTTTTTAAACGTAATCGAATGTTCAGAACCCCCCTAATTCTTCGAATGAAATTTTGAAAAAATCGTCAAAAGAAAAAACCTTTAATAAACTTATGCGAATAAGCATTTCTTATGTAATTTTGCCTTAGAAAACGATTGACATAAATTTTAGAACGAACCGTTGACATGAACCGTTCCTGAGATATTGCACATTTTTCAAATAAATTTATCAAATAATCCCATAAATAAAAATAAAATATTTACTCTTGAGAAACATGTTCACTTTTCATATATAATATCATGCGATAAATTTGTTGACATTGTTCTAGTGGATCCAGCTCGTTCCATTCATGAGAAAAGATACTTTGAGTAATTCTTTTGTATTTGAACACCAATAGTCATTTATCTACTATACGAATAACTTTTTTCTCCGTCTATAACGCTTGGCGAGATTTCGGCGGAATGTCGCGAACTTGGCGACTTTTTGAAATGTTACCAAATTAACGAAAAGCTCGCCAAATGGATAAAAATGAAGCTAAATCGATGAAAATGGCGACTAATTGTCGAAAATTCAATATCTTGAAGAGAATATAAGTATCTACTATAAGAAAAACCTATTTTTGTTACTGTAAAAGTAGTAAATTTATTGCATTATATAAGGAAAGTCATGTATTGCCCACATCAGAATTTTTATTTTGATATGTCGTATAAATGACTGATTTACTGGCGGAGTTCATAGCTGAATCAGTGGGACTAATAATACTTTCCTGTCTTACGTCTCCCTCGCCGATATACAGTCATCAACAATAACTCTGCTAAAACTAAATGATTGATTTTTATTTTGAAATTTTTTGTAAATTGTTTTACTGGCTGAGTTAGTAGCTGAATTATTCTACTGATAAAAATGTCCCGTGTTATGTCCCCCTTGCTGCTATATGTTCTCCAACGATAGCTCAACTAAAACTTAAGATTGGGTTTTATTTTAAAATTTGGTGCAAGTTATTTTTTAGAGAAAATTTACCACTGAATATGTGCAGACTAAAAACGTAAATGCTACTCCCATCAATGATATATATGGGCAGTTAACCATTTGATATGTTTTCGATACATGAACATCTTTAATGAAGTGGTTCAGGCCGTAAACTGCATGATTTTGAAGAATGGGACCATCGAGTGAATGGGGGGAGTTTACATCAGTGTGTTTCGTCAGTACTATATAGTGAACCGATACCGTTATTTAGATAATAAGGGGTAAAATAATCCCGTATTGGCATTAATTTGCTCTTTAATAAGCCATTGTCAGATAAAAGCTGCTATCTGTGAGAAAATAACCATTGTGTAAATCGTCATCTAAACAAAACTCCTAGAAATTGCAACTAAATTTTTAACGAAACTTTCAGATGTTCCAAACAACTGGTCTTCTTATTAACAAGTACTGTGGGGAAATTAATAAAGTCAATGTATAGGGACAGTATTGGAATCGTGTCGAAAGTTAAAAAACTCGAGTTTTCAACGGATTTACTCTTTTCGGTACCTCTAGAACACGAAAAATCGAATTTTAGCATGCCATCTGTGTGTCTGTCTGTGCAATGCATGGATCCACTCTAACTCAAAAACTAATTGACAGAATTTCATAAAATTTTACAGATAAGTCACTTTTTGGTTATCCTGCTGATGATTGTATTTGGTATAATTTGGAACAAAAGAACCTGCCATTCTTACAGAATCACCCTAGTTAAAAAAAAACTGAGCAAAATTAATAAAATTTGGTAGATAAGTAAGTCACTTGTTATTCCGATGCTGATTGGATTTTCATACGATTCGGGGAAAATGACTTTTTCATTTTCAAAATCGTTCGGAAAATCTGAAATAAGAGTACATTTTCTCGTTCGTTCGTTCTTTACAAATTCCTCCGTGGTGAAGGAGCGCCTAAGTACCACGTCTACAAGACCTCCCAGGCTATCCCATGGCGAAGGGGAGGACATTTGCAGCTTCACTTTTTATAGAGGCTCCCCGAAGGGCGGAAGTCTGACTTGGCCTCGACATGACAAAATCCATGATCGCTGGCGGGATTCGAACCCGCAATCCAGCGATCAGCCGGAAACGCATGCCCCTGACCGCTTGACCACCGGATCGGCGCGTTTTCTCAAATGTATCAATTAAATACTTGTTTTATACATATTTTTTACGACGAAAAAAATAAGACCAACCCCTTTACTTCAGAATCAGCTGTACTCGACATATTTAAGATTTTTCTCAATTTTAATACGTCGACTGCAATTATTCGCCCGGTTACTAAATAAAAACAAAAATTGAAATAAAAATGCAAATTCAGTGTAATTTCAAATAATTGAGTGTTATTGTATGCAACTAAACTCAATGTAACGAAATATAAAATAAATAAAAAGAAAATGAAAGTGAGTCTGTACAGAAAATTCATATGCTTCTCGAATCAGATTTTCTTCGTCTGAAGTTGATTTATTTTAGTCTATGCATCTTCTTTTGACTGACGATAAGTCACCTGAAATATAAACAACTTTTACTAAATTTGCAAATCTGGTAATAGGTCAAGATTGCACTGCATTTATAATCTACAAATTTTACAAAAGAAATATGAAAGTAACGGCTTCACTTCTTCTGCAATTTGTGCAGAAATTTCAAAGTATTGTGTCGGTGAATTTCAAACTTCGATGTTTTTTTTATATCTAATGAAAAGTATTTTTAGTTTATGAACTTCAAACATCCCTCGTTTTGTATTGAGTCACACGAATATACCATAGAATCCTCCCCCCCCCCCACGCCTCTCCAGTTGCTACTGAAAATCGCAGAAAATATATTATTGGGAATACTAGGCATTTTCTGCTAAAAGAAAGTAGAATTCTGTAGATCGGCCCCATTTTTGTGGCGGATGAACGCTGAGTATGTAGAGGGAAGGTAGCTTAATTGGAATTTTTAGCTAAAAGAAAGAGCATACGTTTTTTAATATATTTATTTTACTTGACGACAAATTTTTCATCGACTTTTTCAGAATTTCAAATAAAAAAAAATCCGATGTGGGCAACACATGACTTATATAATTCAATGAATTTACTACTTTTACAGTAAAAATAATAGGTTTTCCTTATAGTAGAAACTTATATCCCTTCCAAGATTGAATTCTCGACAATTAGTCGTTATTTTCATTGATTTAGCGTCATTTTTATTCATTTGGCAAGATTTTCTTTAATTTGGAAACATTTGAAAAAGTCGCCAAGTTGGCGACAATCCGCCAAATTCGTCGCCAAAATCTCGCTAAGCGTTATGGACGATGAAATAAGTTATTCTTATAGCAGATAAATGACTATTGGTGTTGACTATTTGTGACAAGTACAAAAGTATTACTCAAAGTATCTTTTCTCATGAATGGAACGAGCTAGATCCACGAGAATGATGTCACCAAATTTAAAGCATGATATTACATATGAAAAGTGAACATGTTTCTCAACAGTTAATATATATTTATTAATTTATGAAATTTTTTGATAAATTTATTTGAAAAATGTACAATATCTCGGGAACGGTTCATGCTAGCGTCCTAAAGTTTACGTCAATCGTTTTCTAAGGAAAAATTACACAAGAAATGTCTATTTTCGTAATTTTATTAAAGGTTTTGATTGTTTGATGTTTTTTTTTCAAAATTTCTCTCGAAAATTTAGGGGGGGGGGGTTCTGAACATTCGATTACGTTTAAAAACAACAGGCTTCCAGTATTCACGGATTGTGATTTTTGTGCCAAATTTCATTTGAATCGCTCCATTAGTTCGTGATATATCGTCTCCACAGTCTCACTAATACATACACACACACACACACATACTTTCACACACATACTTTCGCACACACACACACACATACTTTCACACACACACACACACACATACACAGACATTACCTAAAAAATTTTTATTCCTGATCAGGGATGCTTAAAACGTGCTCTCCCGTCGAAAACTCTAGTTTGAATTTTCGACCCCGTCGCAAAATTTTCCTTATACATTATGTATATAAGGAAAATAAAAAGAAAGGGAGGGGGTATTTCCCTGAAAGAATGGAATGCCTGAAATTTATGGTAGTTTAAGGGTTGTGACTGTTGTTATCAAAGAATTAAATATTTCGCAATGTTATGCCGTTATAGTCAATAATACCATGCCAGACAAGTCACATACTTGTAGCTTAGAAATCAATTTGGTAAGAAAAATCGGATCGGTCTGATTAAACACAAGCATATACAAAAATTCCATGTCTTTAAAAGTTAGCAGGATAAGTAATACATTTTTATTTTGAAGATTAGACTGAATTTATTTTCCTGTCCGTAAAATATGTCTGTCAATGGATTGTGGCATGAGATCGCAAAATAATTAGAAATATATTTTTAGCAATGACTTAATTCAAAATGAGGTTAGAAAAATAAGTGTTATAAAAGATTATTCCATGTTCTGGGGCATTATCACTTTCCTTATATACATAATGTATAAGGAAAGTATTGTGACGGGGTCGAAAATTCGAATTCGAGTTTTCAACGGGAGAGCACGTTTCAAACATCCCTGATCACGAATCAAACATTTTTGAGGTGATGTGTGTGTGTGTGTGTGTGTGTGTGTGTGTGTGTGTGTGTGTGTGTGTGTGTGCGTGTGTGTGTGTGAGTGTGTGAGAGAGAGAGAGTCTGTGGAGACAATATCTCACGCACGAATGGAGCGATTCGGATGAAATTTAGTACAAAAATCACAATACGTGAATACTGGAAGCCTATTGTTTTTAAACGCAATCAAATCTTCAGAACCCCCCTGAATTTTCGAGTGAAATTTTGAAAAAATCATCAAAAAATCAAAACCTTTTATAAAGTTACGCAAATAGACATTTCTTATTGTAATTTTTTCTTAGAAAGCGATTGACATAAACTTTAGAACGCTAGCATGAACCTTTTTCGAGATATTGCAGATTTTTCAAATAAATTTATCAAAAAATCTCATAAATTAAAAAAATATATTAACTGTTGGGAAACATGTTCACTTTTCATATGTAATATCGTGCGATAAATTGAGTGACATCATTCCCGTGGATCTAGCTCGTTCCATTCATAAGAAAAGATACTTTGAGTAATACTTTTGTATTTGAACGCAAATATTCATTTATCTGTTGCAAGAATAATTCATTTCTCCGTCTATAACGTTTGGCGAGATTTTGGTGACGAATTTGACTGAATGTTGCCAACTTAGCGAATTTTTTAAATGTTGACAAATTAACGAAAATCTCGCAAAATAGATAAGAATGACGCTAAATCAATGAAAATGACGACTAATTGACGAAAATTCAATATCTTGGAAAGAATATAAGTACCTACTTTAAGAATAACCTATTTTTTTTTTCTGTAAAAGTAGTAAATCCAATGCATCATATAAGGAAAGTCATGTGCTGCCCACATCAGATTTTTTGGTAATTGTGAAACCGCAGAAAATATGCATTCAATTTGATCAAATTATACCATCAATACATAAGTTATTAAACTTTTAAAATTCTGGGAAATATGCGTTTTGGGTTATAGTATTGGCATTACACAAACGATTTGATGATAAAGAGTTTTAACAGTTTCCCGATGCCATATAAAGTCAAATTTGAATGTAAATGGAATTCATATTTAATTTTCTGATGTATTATTTAAAATAACAATCATAACTAGAACTGTTAACTTTTAAAAACAATCACTTTAATCTCTCATTTTTATGTAGATCGTTCGATTTTATAAAGAGGGAGGCGCATAAAATATTTATGCGCACCCTTCTATGAATATGTATTTTCATTATTATTTATTTATTTAAAATATTATTTCTAAAATAGATTGATATTAATTTTGTTCCGATTATAATTTTATAGCACGTAAAATATACATTTTTCAAATAAATTCGAAAATAATTTAAAATGTTACATTTATTGCAACACTTCTCTGAAAATTGCAACACTAAAAATTTATACATATAATTGCTTAATGATATTAATATACGGTTTCAAATTGTAAGAATAATGCATTTTCTGGGTTAATGAGAAATATCTTCTTAAATTCCCTCCGCACCCGAATTATCTCCATGACTTTTGTGAAATAGGGGTTTTCGTGTAACTTACACTAACTTACCTAAAACGCTGAAATATGCGGTCAAACCGTGCCGACATAATGTGTTATAATTTCATATTATACCTGCTCATTGTTACTTTCGCATACTATATAAAATAGTATAGAGAAAGAAATGGTTTCAAGAAAAATTCCGATTTTGGTATTTTGATACAGAAGTGTTTTAGGACCCACTGAATACGTTTTGACTAATTTTAGGGTGATGTTTGTTTATCTATATGTGGTCGATTTTTATCTACACGATAGCCGCCGTACAATAATAATGTATTTTCATGAAGCATTGAATCCGGCTTTATTGTAGAAAAATCTAGGACTAGATATTAGGAAATTCGAGAGAAAATTTATAAATTTTATATTTGCAGAGTTTGAGAGTGTATGACAAAATGTGTCACAATCATGCCTGAAATAGGAGCAATGATCACGAAGCTTAACAGTTTAAGCAATTCCAGAAAAAAAAATAGTCTCGAAACAATTTTTGTGTTTCTGAGTTATTAGTTTCTTCTAGGGAGGGAGAGGCTTGATCCCTGATGGAGTGACATTGTCATATTCGGTGCCAATCGATATATGTCTCAGGTCCTTTAAAATGAAGTATAACATGCTATAATTGTGATCATTTGATCGAAGGATAGATATTTCAATTTTTTCCCTTACAAAATTTGTAATAAAAAAAAACCCGATGTGGGCAACACATGACTTTCCTTATATAATGCAATGAATTTACTACTTTTACAGTTAAACAAATGTTATTCTTATAGTAAATACTTATATTCTTACCAAGATATTGAATTTTTTTCAATTACTCGTCATTTTTATCAATTTGGCGAGATTTTTGTTAACTTGGCAACAATTAAAAATGTCGCCAAGTTGGCAACATTCTGCCAAATGCATCGCCAAAATCTTGCCAAGCATTATGGACGGAGAAATAAGTTACAGCAGATAAATGACTATTGGCGTTAAAATACAAAAGTATTACTCAAAGTATATTTTTCAGGAATGGAACGAGCTAGATCCACGAGAATGATCTCAACAAATTTATCGCATGGTATTACATAAGAAAAGTGAACATGTTTCTCAATAGGAAATATTTTTTTTTTATTTTATATAACTTTTTGATAATTGTTTTGAAAAATGTGCAATATCTCGAGAACGGTTCATGTTAGCGTTCTAAAATTTGTGTCAATCGTTGTCTAATGAAAAATTACATAAGAAATGTCTATTTGAGTAACTTTATTAGCGGTTTTGATTTTTTGACTATTTTTTTCAAAATTTCACTCGAAAATTTAGGGGGTTCTGAGTATTCGATTGCGTATAAAAACAATAAGCTTCCAGTGTTTACGAATTGTAATTTTTGTACCAAATTTCGTTCGAATCGGTCCATTCGTTCGTGAGTTATCGTCTCCACACACACACACACACACACACACACACACACACAGACATATTTTCACACACGCACACACACACGCAGATATCACTTCAGAAATGTTTGAGTCGTGATCAGAGATACTTGAAACGTGCTCTCCCGTCGAAAACTCGAATTCGAATTTTCGACAGCGTCATAATACTTTCCTTATACATTATGTATATAAGGAAAGTAAAAAAAAAAATTCAAGAGTACTTAAATATAGATTCTGGTATGAGGGACTCGTATTGAGGCAGTTAATTTTATATTTTGAGTTGTTGGCAATATGTATGGACGTATGCTAGTAATACAGAAGGATAATTTAGCGATGATATCTAGACAAATAATATTGAATACATTGAAATTTTATTGTATCGGTTCATGCCTTGATTTTTTTCAAATACTCTATATTAAAACATAAAATACATATATCTACTAGAGGATGGTTCTTGCTAAAGCTTTCCTTTATTAATCTATATTCTTTACATTAGTATATTTACCCCAACACATCATAGTCAGATTATAAGTTAATTGTTTGAAGTTAATGCAAATAATAGAAGATATCTCTGACAGTTACATTATATAAAAATTTGTATAGAACTACATGAAACTACGACTTGTTTTTTTCAAAACTAAGTAAATGAACATTTAAGTCAATTTTATATTTTAATCAAACAAAAAAAAAATGCATTTGTGATTTGCAGTTTTCTAATGTGCATAAGTTGTTACGATTGTAAGATAAAGTTAGTTTAATTAATTTTCCCAATCCAGAAAATGCAAATTTTTATAGGTTCTCCCGTCTGGATATTTTATGTCCAAAATTTCATCAGATATCTTTTAAATTAAATTTTTGTAAGGTTATTTTGAAATATTATTGAAGATTCAACAAAAAGTAATACCGGTCAAACTTTCAAAAGCGATCACTATTCCGACAAAAATTATGAATAAAAAGGTCGGTCTTTAAACGAGAATCGATATGTATAATTGGTTACTATAGTTATGTTAAGCTAGAAATTGTATCCTGTGTTGCCAGGTTATTGAAACAGGGATAAATATAATTAACTAATCCAAAAAATAGCAAAGAAAAATTATTTATATAAAATAACACCATACAATACTTCGCAGACAATCACTTTGAATCCAAATCAAGTTTCCCGCAAGCGTATAAAAAGAAAATAATTCGTTTACGGAATTCTTTCTTTGAGAGGGAACTCTCCTCTCATGCACACCCTCTTATTTACCCTAAATAAAATGAGTCTGGTCCATTATCTCGTACGTTTCGATCTCCGGCAGGTTCCGCAACTTGCTAGATTTGTTTCGGATAGAAACTTTACAATTAATCATCGAATGAACATTTATAATTATAATTTTTTTTTCTGGAGTATTCTGTGAAACTTTAAGCAGGTGCTGAAAAATTAACTTTGGATGGCACGTCAATTTCAATATAACGTAATATAAAATTGAGAGGTTTAAAAAGCAAGAAAAATATATACTTAAAAAAATTCATTAAAATATGTTCTCGTTCCATAGACATCATCCTATGAAGACAGGACGATACGCAGCCTTGCAGAGTGCCTATGATGATAGTTTTGGGACTTCCGTTGATATTGCTGTGCAAAGATGAAGTGACATATTTCAAGATGAAGTGAACTTCAGCAAGGTAGTACCAAATGTTACTTGTTAGTTCTAATGAATTTTTGAAGTGTTACAATATACTTTTGAGGTTTTTACTACGTATATGATATATGTAATATTTTTTTGCAAAAATACTGACCAGGCTTGTTATATTTAAATCTTTAGTGTTAGACCAAGAAATTTGTTTGAATAGGAAAAGAAGTCTAAAATATTTTCAAAATTAAGAAGGCGGTATTAGCATAAATATGAGAAATATAAGTTTTATGTGACCATTTTTATGTAAAATGTCCAACTACCCTAGAAAATGCTTATAAATGCAAATGTAATAATTTAGTTTGGCATCTGTACCTATGAAGTCAAAGCGTGGAGAATATATATATATATATATATATATATATATATATATATATATATATATATATATATATATATATATATATATATATAAATATATATATATATATATATATATATATATATATAATATATATATATAATATATATATATGTACACTTCGGGCTAAAAATGATTATCGTTTGAATTGTAACGTTCTAACGAGTCTAGCCTTAATTACATTGTTTAAAATATGATGGTTAAGGGAAACTCTTACTGTTTAATGAAAACGTTACTAAAAGTATCTATGGAATTGGATAGTCCCGTTGCATTTATAGTTATATCTCAAATACTTCTCTTCAGACTTTTTATTAACAATGAAATAATATATTTTATCTAAAGTTCATTTAATTTTAATCTAAATATCATTTAATTGTAAGCATAATTTAATAATCTTCGATAGGCATTTGTAGCGGGAAACATTTCAGTCAACCCTTCAGAAAATTTGCTGCCGCCATGGTTACGCAATGGTTCAATGATAAATTGCTGAAAAGTCAGAAAACGGAAAAGAAAGGCCATGTACGTTAACTGATGAATAAACAGATAGCAAACCCATGGCGAGTAAGGCCACATACATGTAAAGGCAAATGAATGTTTTGTATACGGACCCGGGAGGCTTGGAGCCCGGGCCGCATAAACTGTTTACGAGGAAAGGTCAGTATTCAATAACTTGTAAAGAAGGTGGTAATAAGGGGCGCATTTACTGCATAGGGGGCTGAAGATTTCGTCTGCGGCACTGGTTGAGAACCTGTGCATCCCATCTAATCCTAAAAAAATTGTAATTTATGTAATTGGCTAAATATACTGTAGCACACCGCGGGTTATTTGAAAAAAAAATCATTTTTTATGCACTGAAGTATTTAAGTATATAAGGAATTATTTTAAGAAAAGAACCATTGTTCCAATATGGACACGAACTACCTATCTGCGAGCTTGCTACTTTGTTAGACGACGCTCGATCACTTGAGCTATCCAGGGATTACACTCTTACTAGTATGTCAGGGTTAAATCCAGTTGTAACTGAAATAAGGTCTCTTGCACAGAAACTATCTTGTAAAATTTTAAAGTATTTAATACAAAAGAATATCTGCTTTATTGAAAATATTTCAACGGCAACAGTCAGGTATAATTTTTTTAGTTGAGATTCTATCACCATATATAAAGTTCAGCGGAGTGAAAGTAAATGTTAATTTGGTGTTGATTGTATAGGAATGAGCCTACAAACAATGTTTCTCCCAGACATACATCTGGGACCCCAGATGTATGTCAGTACTAAATCATGAAGTACTAAATCATTTCTAAACTACTCGGCATTTCTGTTGGTAAACACAAAATATGCATAGACAATTCCCAAGTTAAATGCATTAGGTTAACCCACTGAAACCCCTCCTTGTCTTTGACTTTTAGAGTGTTTTTAGCGTCATGGACCTGGTCTAGCCTACTGGCTAGACCAGTTAAGATTAGTTACAATAACAACAACAACATGTTAACCCATTTTCCACATATGTGACAGCATGTAGATCATTATATATTTTTTTCCTGACTGATTGTTTTCAAAATGAGAATTTAAAGCTGTAGTGCAATCCAAATACCTAAAGAACAATGCTGGTTGCGTGCGTCTGAAGCCCCTCAGAGGGAAAGCAAAGAACATGTTTTCAGTAAAACGTGTATAAGTTCGTTATACAGATATTGATTGGGTTATTACTTTCCTTATATACATAATGTATAAGGAAAGTATTGTGACGGGGTCGAAAATTCGAAATCGAGTTTTCGACGGGAGAGCACGTTTCAAGCATCCCAGATCACGAATCAAACATTTTTGAAGTGATGTCTGTCTGTGTGTGTGTGTGTGTGTGTGTGTGTGAAAGTGTGTGTATGTGTGTGTGTGTGAAAGTATGTGTGTGTGTGTGTGTGTCAGTGAGACTGTGGAGACGATAACTGACGAACGAATGCACCGATTCGAACCAAATTTGGTACAAAAATCACAATCCATAAACACTGGAAGCCTATTGTTTTTGTACGTTATCGAATGCTCAGAACCCCCCTAAATTTCCGAATAAAATTTTGAAAAAATCGTCAAAGAATTAAAACCACTAATAAAGTTACGCAAATAGACATTTCTTATGCAATTTTTCATTAGAAAACGATTGACATAAATTTTAGAACGCTAACATGAACCGTTCTTTAAATATTGCACATTTTTCAAAAAAATTATTAAAAAGTCATATAAAATGAAAAAAAAATATTTCCTATTGAGAAACATGTTCACTTTTCATATGTAATACCATGCAATAAATTGGGTGACATCATTCTCGTGGATCTAGCTCGTACCATTCATGAAAAAAGATACTTTGAGTAATACTTTTGTATTTGAACGCCAATAATCTTTTATCTGCTGAAAGAACAACTTATTTCTTCGTCCATAACGCTGGGCGAGATTTTGGCGACGAATTTGGCGGAATGTCGCCAACTTGGCGACTTTTTGGAATGTTGCCTAATTAACGAAAATCTCGCCAAATGGATAAAAATGACGCTAAATCAATGAAAATGACGACTAATTTTCGAAAATTCAATATCTTGGAAATAATATTAGTATCTACTATAAGAAAAACCTATTTTTTTACTGTAAAAGTAGTAAATTCATTACATTATATAAGGAAAGTCATGTGTTGCCCACATCATATTTTTTTTAATGCAAACGATATGTACTCCAGCCGCTCAAAACAAAACTAAATCAATTTTCTTTTATTTATTTTTCTGCCACCAATCAGAATTTATACTTCCGTTATACAGTCTTTAATTGGGATTATTTCTACTGCAAACGATGTATACTCAACCCGCAAAAACAAAACTGAATTGTTTTTTTTTTATTTTTCTGCCACCAATCAGAATGAACGAATTTATATTTTTGACTTTATTGCAAAAAATGTGCACTTGATCCACCGAAACAAAACTGAATCGTATTTTAGTTATTATGCCACTAAGCAAAATGAAGAAATTTATATTTTATGATTTTCGACTACTTTCCATGAAAAAATAAATACCTGAGTTATGCTTGTTTTTCTTTGCGAATCAAAGCTTATTCAGCTGACGACGGATGAGATATAGAGGGTGATTAAAAAAAGTTGGGTCAAATTTTAATGAGGTGATAGTACACGCTAAACCAAGCATTTTTCGTCATAGTTTACCGTGTCGAAAATAAAACGTAAAGGTGTTACAGGGCAATAGATTGATTAAGGTAGTCTCATAGCTTAGCCCCCATGACTAACCGATGTGTCGTGTCTTGACTTCATTTTGTGAGGATATCTGAAGCGTCTCGTCTATGACACTCCCCTTGAATCTAAAGAGGAGCTCGTCGCCAGAATTTCGGTCGCTGCTGACGAAGTGCGCGACATGCTTGGTCTGTTCGAGAGCGTTCGTCAAGCCCTCCATCGTCGTTGTGAGATGTGCATTCAGTTTGGCGGTCACTTTTTTAAGCCATTACTGTTATTATTGTTTATAAAATGTCATTTTATAACTTCTAAGTCATTCCTTTGCTTTCGCCTCACCTCATCGGTTTCACTATTAAGCATCCATTGGAGTCTTTGTTTCATTTCTGAAACAGTAATCTATGACGAAAAATGCTTAGTTACTACCATGCTGTAAAGTTTGGGCCCATCTGTTTGGAATTACCCTGTATATGCAATGCCAAGGGGGAATTCGAACTGCATCGACATATAAACGATATATTTGTATAACGTAGGTGTTTTACTGTATTTTGATGCAATAAACTTTCTTTCAAAGTTATTTCCGTTACTACAAAGATATAATTTCATATATTATAATATATAAAACTCCAGCATCTTCGGTGAGTAATTTTGTCTTTGAAACTTATTTAAATCTTTGTCTAGGCTTTAAATAAGCTATGCCTATAAAGAAAACGTATATATAGCCTTTATAGGCAAAGTTTATTTAAAGTATAAGCATGAAGACTTAAACCTTGAGAAGCTAAAGTTTGATGCTTTTATATACTCAAATAGGCACAATATTAAGCCATAAATACACCAGTTACATTTTAAAGTTCAATACAAATAGCTTCCATTAAAGTATAAAATACCTCGAGGTCAGACAAAAGATTTGTATGTGTAGATCCTACCGATAATTCCAATGCTAACAACATATTTCCAGGCAGAGGTTAAGGAATAAGTGTTGTCGATGTCGAAGGCCCAGACCACACAGCCAACCCTGGAATAAGTGTTGTAAATCAAGTCTTTTCAAGGGAAATTGATGCTGTTGAACCACACCCCGAGGCTGTGCAAACAATGAATGATAGAGGGCCATCAATGGAAATTGATGTTATTGATCCACACGCCGAGGATGTATAATTAGCAAATGATGGAGAACGTAGACATGCAAGGCAATGAGACCTGTAAGCGAGACACCTGAAAAATGAAACAGAAGAGCAATGCCAGGATAAACTAAGGACACGAGTGGATTCCAGTAACAGAAAAGGAATGGGCCAAGAGAAATTGAAAACTATGACGTTAAAAGAGAGATTGACAGTTGAAGCAGCCAACCAAATGCAAAGACGGGTGAAATAAACTCCTAAACCAAAAACAATATATGTAGTCAATATTTGCAAGAGATAGAGAAAGCAAAGCTAATCTTCCACCTGAACAGAGAGGGGAAATGTATACAACGGAAACTGCAAGAGCAAGACAATCTAGGGCTTTGATACCTTCTGCATTAGCAAGATATGGAGTTGCTGTTTTAAGTTATTGAAAACTATGGCGTAGGTCAAATTAATGCTTGTGTCCATTTAGTGGAGCTATGCACTTTTCAAACTAATGACTAGATAAACGAAAACATACCGCTTTTGCTGCGATTATGAAAAGTATATCTTACTTCACTTGGAGATAATCCAGTATACAATAGCTCTAATGGAATCGATCATATCAGATGCTAAAGCATTTAGAAACAACATTAGATCTTACAATTTAGCATTATCTTTGCATCAATGGGATTTAAGTGTTCACAGAGAAATATGCAATAGACAGGTAGGGAGCTATATATTTTCACAGTACATGGACAGTTCTATCTTCCCATGTAGAGCCAAAATGATAGTAGTTTTGGATTTTAAAGTGAATACTGTGTTGCGTTTTCAAATAGAGAGATTTGCATATATACAAAAGGTTAACACCACATTAATATCCATCCTCTAAACCTTAATTGTGACCCAATGCCTTATATTCTCTTATTTCCAAATGAAGAGAGAGGTTGGGACATTGAGAAAAAGGGATTTACAAATCTGAACTCAGATTTTATTCTTATCGTCTGCCAGTGCGAAATACTTTTAGTCAATTAGTTTATGCACAAAAATTATTTCAGAAATACATTGTAGACGCTTGTGATGAAATCGAATTAAAAGCCGGTAACAATTTTTGAGACAACATGAAAAGCAACTGAGTAGATTCATATTTAAGTTTCATGGATCATGTAAACAACAATGCTCAAGTTAATTACCCAAGGATTGGTGTTCTTGTTGTAATTTTATCCTCAAGATTTATTGGCAGTCCAAGAGTACTCACCATATTGCAACTATTTAGCTTCTATGACCATGTGTATAGAACATTGGAATCCAAGTTTATTACCATTACATACATATAAGCCTAAATGGGCATAATTATTTCTACACTTTTGCTAGATCAGACATCTAGCGACAGAACATGTATTGTTGAAATATATTTTGTATTAAAAATGATGATCTGTTAATGGTAGGGCAAAGAAAGGAATTTTTGGTAAATCAATTGCATGGAAATACACAATTCAGTTTCAAAAGATAAGTTTACCACACATGTATTGGTTGATAACCATGGATAGGGCAGACCAAATCAAAGACATATCCACTGTATACTCGTTTATTTCCGCTGAAATTCCAGATCATGTAGAGAATACTGTCAATGTGGAGAATATATAAAAATCCCTGTACATGAAAATTCACGCACGGTTGGACGACTACCTATTCATCTGTCTAGCATTTGATTGGTCTTCTTTGTAGAAAATGACGAGCCAGCTGCCCAAAATAGTCTATTGACTCCATGGTTTGTGTTAAATAAGTAAGACGCCGAATCCTATTTTATATCCTAATATACCCAGGCATTACACACTTCAATCGGGAGGATTTTGGAAGAATATAGTTCTAAAAGATAAAGGAGAAAAAACATCAGTCAAATTTTTCTGTGAGACCAAGAGACATATACCGTTATCATCTACGGATGCTACTGTGTCATGTAATTGGCGCTACATGTTTTGAAGACTAATAACTGCAAACTATATATTATTTCCCAAGTTCAAAGACGCTTGTCAAGATAGATATATTCTAATCAATGATACTGAGTTGAACAACACTATGCAAGATGCAGCATTATACCAAAGCCCAAATCTATTGCTGCAACAGCTTGTGTCAACAGCTTGTGTATGCGTTTGGTGTGAACCATCAGATGTTATAACTTTATGGGATAATTACAAAAATAATATGAGTGAAGACTTTCTCACAATCAAAATCTGAACAAACGAGTCTATATTTAGTTTTTAGTGACATTAATATTCTGTTAGACGTGTTTGGGAAAACGTTGACTAATTTTGGATTACCACAGCCTTCATACATAACATGGGAGACAGTAATTAACTTGACATTTAAAACAGCTGAAAGTAAAACTATAGTTCCCCAATTGATCAAAAATTGAAGACAGATCCTTGATTCTATTTTACAAGCCTCTACAACTCAATAAATCCAATAAAAATGTTTTTTGGTAAACGCTTTAAGTGGTTGCGGAAAATATTTTATTTTTAATGCATTAACAAGAAAAGTCAGAAGTTTAGGTCATGAAACAATTTGTATAGGTTGTACAGAAATAACCGCTTATCTTCCTCGTGGCAAAACCGCTCGTAGCATTTTCCTTTGTTTCCAGAGTCTAATTGTATAATTCAACCAAATTCACTTGAAGCAACCCTTTTGATTAGTGCAAAATGTATTATTTGGGACGAATGCTCAATGGCACTAAATCTTGCTTTTTAAGACATTGAAAGACTACTTAGAGATACAATAAAATGCCTTTCGGTGGAAAAGTAGCCGTCTGGGCAGTAATTAGAGACATACTCTTCCTGTTGTAGATCACAGTAACAGGACAAAAATAAGAGTATCGACTAAAATGATATCCTCTATAGCCTAAAGTTAAACACTTCCGTCTCGATAAAATATGCGAAAACTAATCCAGGGGAATCAGTTTTCTGAATATCACCTTAAATTCTGAGAAGAATCTTTAAATAGTAACTGTGGTCTAGTTTCTAATTTAATCGAGATACCGGAAGAATGTATTGCAAGAACAGAAAAAACCCCGAGAACATCCAAATATACGGATTTTGGAAGAAAAACAAAGAAATCTAATTGTATGGCTTTGTGATGAAGTTTTTGGAAAGAAATTGCACAGAATATTGCGAGCAAAGAAATTATTTACCCGAAGAATATTCTTTTACAATTAATGCCACAGTATTAAATTGGTTACCTAGTGAATCTGTCCCATATCTTAACTCAAATCAAGCGTTGACAGTGAAATTGATAATGCAAGTTATCCCATTGAATACGTAAATAAACTATCTTCAGAGATGTCGCCACACAAATTGGCATTCAAAGTGGAAGGATTTTTGTTGCTTTTAAGAAACGATGCACTAATGAGAGCTGTATGTAATGTTACGCGCTTTTTGTAAGAAAGTTACAACAAGGTGTAATAGAGGCAGAAATCCTAACATGAACATTTAAAGGAACTGTTGCTGTTATTCCTAGATTAAAATCAGTACACTTTATTACAGAGTTCAGTTTCCAGTACGATTAGGGCATAAAATAAAACTGTATGGTAATGTGTCAAAATAATAATTACTTTAAAAATAAAGACAAGTAAAAAATTGGCCATGAATAAAAGTATTTCATTAAAATCTTCTTTTACGATGTCCTAAAATTACTCAGCCACAGCGCTTTCGGGCATTACTATGCCCCTTCATTAGTGGCAATCCACTGATGTAGGGCATGGTAATGACTATGACTGAGTAATTTCAGTTCCTATGACTGAGTAATTTCAGTTCATCGTAAAAGGATATTGTAATAAAATACTTTTAATTATGGCCAATTATTTGGTTGTCTTTAAAAATAAAGTACGATTAAGGTATTTTATTATTTCAAAAAGCCAGGGACAATCATTTTTATCATTTTAGCATATATTCACCACAGCCTGTTTCTACAACGGGGGACAATTCCGCGGGACAATTGTGTGTTGCATTTTCCAGAGCCCAATAATTAAGAATGTGAATATACTGGTTATTGACGGCCCAAATCAAGGGCGACTACCTAAAAACTCCGAAAGATTCACTCAAAATGTTATTTACAAACGAAATGTTCAAAGTGTAATCATTATACATTATATTTCTATAGTTTAGTGTAAATAAGAAAAATTCTAAAGTTTAATGTACATAAAAAAAATCTTCTAAACTTCAATGTAAATGAAATAACCCAAGAAACAAAGGGAAACACACAGAAGGGGTTTCAAGCACCTTGCCCAATGTGGTCATTAAATTATGACCAGCATACGCTTTCGTATATCAGAATTTAAGGTTAACTCTTAAGAAAACAATGCATTTGCATGGCATATAGATATTATATTGATGATTATAACAAATTGAATATTGTTTGTTGATTAGTGCAGTAAACCCTCCTATAACGCGATTAATTCGCACAGTGTCTATATGGAAACCTCATTAAGTGAAACTCAGAACATATAAATCAGACTGATTCGTTCTATATTATATAAAACTGCATTTTTAGAGCACCGTGTTATGCTGAATACGGCTATGAAATACAAGTTTATAGGTACCAAAAGCAATGAATATATGTTTACATATTTCGAATTATTTTTATTGAATTTACGACTCCATATAAGAAAATTAAAAAAAAAACCTCTGTGAAATATAAACTTAACTTTTTCCTACACAAATCCTATTAACATTCATAATCGCTGTCACATATTAGTGACTTATTTTATTTCTTTTAATGTCCTATTCGCGCATCTTCATTTTCATATTCAAATGTTGTTTTATTTTGTAACTCTACCAAATTATATCTATAAGGAGATAAACAATTGTGTAATTCTCTTTTAAACTTTACACTTTATTGAAAATGATTCTTCAACAGTGTAAAGTAATTTTCTAATTGCTACCCAAATCCAGTCCCCTATTTACATCATTTAAACTGAAATTTGCAACCCACATTCTTTACCCACATTTTCATCTACAAATGCATTTCAGGTGAATGTAATGATTTTCTTACAGGGGATTTCTCAGATAACTGAAATTGAAAGATGCTGACGTACGTGGTTGAAAAAACAGTGGAATTCCCCATTAATTTCAACCGTAAAAGTGTAATAGAAAAATTCATGCTATAGGATGAGTGCTTAATCTAATTGATTCTTTGAGATGGCACTGCCTGCCGAGTTTTTGCTCTACGTGTTCTGAGAACCTATAGCGAGCTTGCAAAATACGTCTTAGGTAAATGACGGAACGCCGTGAAATTGTAATAAATAAAAATCTCTGCATAGTTACTTTCCTTATATACAAAATCTGATGTGGGCAACACATGACTTTCCTTATATAATGTAATGAATTTACTACTTTTACAGTAAAAAAATAGGATTTTCTTGTAGTAGATACTAATATTCTTTCCAAGATATTGAATTTTCGACAATTAGTCGTCATTTTCATTGATTTAGCGTCATTTTTACCATTTGGCGAGATTTTCGTTAATTTGGCAACATTTCAAAAAAGTCGCCAAGTTGGCGACATTCCGCCAAATTCGTCGCTAAAATCTCGCCAAGCGTTATGCACTAAGGAATAAGTTTTTCTTAAAGCAGATAAATGACTATTGGCGTTCAAATACAAAAGTATTATTCAAAGTATCTTTTTTCAAGAATGGAACGAGCTAGATCTACGAGAAGGATGTCACTCAATTTATCGCATGGTATTACATATGAAAAGTAAACATGTTTCTCAATAGGAAATATTTTTCTTTTTATTTTATATGACTTTTTGATAATTTTTTTAAAAAATGTATAATATCTCGAGAACGGTTCACGTTAGCGTTCTAAAATTCATGTCATTCGTTTTCTAATGAAAAAATACATAAGAAATGTCTATTTGCGTAACTTTATTAGTGGTTTTAATTTTTTGACGATTTTTTCAAAATTTCATTCGAAAATTTAGGAAGGTTCTGAACATTCGATTGCGTATAAAAACAATAGGCTTCCAGTGTTTACGGATTGTGATTTTTGAACCAAATTTGGTTCGAATCGGTCTATTCGTTCGTCAGTTATCGTCTCCACAGGCTCACTGACACACACACACACATACACACATACTTTCACACACACACACACACACAGATATCACTTCAAAAATGTTTGATTCGTGATCAGGGATGCTTGAAACGTGCTCTCCCGTCGAAAACTCGAATTCGAATTTTCGACCCCGTCACAATACTTTCCTTATACATTATGTATATAAGGAAAGTAATAATGTATAAGGAAAGTATTGTGACGGGGTCGAAAATTCGAATTAGAGTTTTCGACGGCAGAGCACGTTTCAAGCATCCCCGATCACGAATCAAACATTTTTGAAGTGATGTGTGTGTGTGTGTGTGTGTGTGTGTGTGTGTGTGTGTCTGTCAGTGAGTCTGTGGAGACGATAACTGACGAACGAATGGACCCATTCGAACCAAATTTATTACAAAAATCATAATCTGTAAACACTGGAAGCCTATTGTTTTTATATGCAATCGAATGTTCAGAACTCCCCTAAATTTTCGAATGAAATTTTGAAAAAATCGTCAAAAAATCGAAACCACTAATAAAGTTACCCGAATAGACATTTCTTATGTAATTTTTCATTAGAAAACTATTGACATAAATTTTATAACGCTAACATGAACCGTTCTCGAGATATTGCACATTTTTCAAAAAACTTATCAAAAAGTCATATAAAAAATATATATATTTCCTATTGAGTAACATGTTCACTTTTCATATGTAATACCATGCGATAAATTGAGTGCCATCATTCTCGTGGATCTAGCTCGTTCCATTCATGAAAAAAGATACTTTGAGTAAAGTACTTTGTATTTGAACGCCAATATTTATTTATATGCAGTAAGAATAACTTATATCTTCGTCCATAACGCTTGGCGAGATTTTGGCGACGAATTTGGCGGAATTCGCCAACTTGGCAACTTTTTGAAATGTTGCCAAATTAACCAAAATCTCCCCAAATGGATAAAAATGACTTTAAAGCAATGAAAATGACGACCAATTGTCGAAAATTCAATATCTTGGAAAAAATATTAGTATCTACTATAAGAAAAACCTATTTTTTTACTGTAAAAGTAGTAAATTCATTACATTATATAAGGAAAGTCATGTGTTGCCCACATCAGTTTTTTTTAACTGTAAAAGAAGTAAATTCATTGCATTATATAAGGAAAGTCATGTGTTGCCCACATCAGATTTTTTTTACCTTTGTACACCGGGAGCTAAAACGCATCCGTCTAAGATGCTGAATAAAGGAGCAGAGTCCACTCGAAGTTAATAAGAATTGTAGAAACCGAAAATCTGAATATTTTAGGAAATGACCTGAATGTAAAGACATCTCCCTAAAATTATTTAAAAAAATCTTTAATATTGATCACTCAGAAATATCAATATCCAAAATGATGCGGATTGGATAATATTTTAAAATAGTTTTTTTTTTTAATGTTACGATTGATAAACGCTGTCTTGCAATGCATTTATCATTTAAATTGGGAGTAAAATGATTCTAGTTTCAAAACTGTTCCTTTTTAAGTATAGAGACTTTTTCATAGTGGCAAGCATTAAGGTTTTACCGATGCCATGGTCCAAGTATCAAAATCTTGTAAAACCTTAAAAGATGTATAAATAAATCGTTTATTTGCCAAAAAGTTCAGCTAAAAATGAGATCATTTTACAAAGACTAAATTTTTCCAAAAATTTGAATATTTCGTTTAAATTTTTTTTTAAATATGCAATTTGGAAATACAAAATAAAAAATTGAAACACGAAGCAGAGTAAATACCTTTGTTCTGCAGCCTTAATTAGGATATTTTAATGTTTTTAATTTAGTAATTTAGATGTTCTGTATTTTGATGACTGCTAAAATGTTAGTTGTGAAAAATTAAATTGTAACACCAATTTCTTTCAGTCTCTTAATATATTTTATTCACTGAATACATAAATAGTTTATCAATAGTAAATTTAAAAAAATTAAATATACTTATTTTGAATTCTCACTACTGAGCACTATTGAATGATCAACCTCGTTTTAAATAATAATTCAATTGAATTACAAAAAAACGGTCGAACACGTGAACTTTGAGACCTTGAATTTAGTTTATCTTTCAAAAATATTTATTACAAAGACTAGTAAACTGTATTTAAAAACGCCATTAATGACTTTTACGATTTCACAAGAGTATCAGAGTGATTTCAAACGTCATAAAGTCCTTCATAAGTGGCAATGTTAACGAAACTGATAGACATGAGGTTTACTGTCCTGCCTGAAATCGCGAATACAAATTTTGTAAGTGGATAGTCGGATAATCCGATACCAAAAAATATCGTTAAATTACAAATATGTACATAATTCAAGCTAACAATTAAACATTTCATTAAAAGCAAAGAAAATGTGAACTAGATTTCTGGAAAATCATACACGCATAGAGTGGAAAATACGAGTATTGAAATTATTTATGTACTTATTTGTAATTAAACGCTTTTTAACACTTTACAACAAAGTTGAAAAGTGTTTATGACTTTGTTCATTCTGTCTGTCTGTCTGTCAGTTAGCACGATAACTGCGGTAAAAATGGCTTAATCAAAATGAAATTTTAGTATGTTGTTCAGACGGTCTATAGGACCTATGGGAATATAAATGAATAATATCACCCAATTAGTTTTGGATTGAACCCGGGTTGAAAAAATGGAATACATTGAACCCTATGGGACCTAATTTTTCGAGCATTTTTTAAGCGGATTTAAAATTCACAAATTGCTTCGAAAATTTTAGGCAGTATTCAAATTGTTCCATAAAATATATAAAAAAAAATTCAGCGAAATATATTCAGTAGTTTTTAAAAAAAAAATTAAAATAATAATAACATCTTTTATATGAAGCGATCACGTGTCCATGATATGAAACGATCGCATGACCCACTTCAAAATGATATATGGCATCCATCTTGTGTCAAAATCGTGATTTTTAAAGTTCTTTTTAATTCATATTGAGTGTTGTATCCGTCCTAAAACTGCTTTATTTCTGCCTAAATTCTGTGCATCTACATACTGAAACAGCGCAATGACAATATATTTCAGTTTAAATGCTCATCCAAATATGATTATTTCTACTATTAAGCCTATTTTTCACCTATGTAAAATGTAAACAGCAAAATATGTAGAATGAGTTGTATTAGAATCGCTGTAATTCTTTAACACAAAATCATTTAGTCCATGGAGTCTGCTTAGCTGATATGAATGAAGTATTCATTGATTGTAGAAAGAGAAGGACGATATTTTTCTATGAAGTTTTAAGCATAGAGTTAACTTTTTTGTAGCTCCATGGTCATAATTTTTAAATAAAATAAATTATTATAGTATTCTGATGAATGACATGAATGGGGGAATTATTTATGAATGAAATATTGCTTTTATAGAGAGAGCCACGCGTGTTATTTTTTATGACGTCTTTTGAATCAATTTCAGTTGTTTTCGATGAAGTTTTCAAATACAATAAATTATCGTAGTATTATGATAATTCTAAAATTATTACCGAGGAATGTATCAAATTTTAGAGATGTTTAAACCAGGCAATTTATACTTTAATGCCGTCATTTGAATGAAGTTAATTTTTTTCGATGAAGGTTTAAGGTTTCAAATATAATAAATTAATGTAGTATTGTTATAAGTTTTAAAATATTACCGAGGAATGTATTGCATTTTAGACATGTTTAAATAAAATTGCATTGAAGTTGGAAAGTGTTTCATAATCAGTGCTTTAAGCATGATTGATCTTTCTTGTTTTTTCTTTGGTATCGGATTATCAGACTCTCCATGTGCAAATTTTGTATTCGCGATTTCGAGCTATATATAAAAGCTCATCATTCGTGCATCAATTAGTGAAAGAGTGAGAATCTATTACTTACAAATCACTTACAAACACTTACGTTTACAAACACTTACGTTTACGTTACACCTACGTTTACGTTTTGACATCAATATGTTTGAATAACAACTTCTGATTTCTGTTTAGTTTTCCTATTGCTTTCATATTTAAAATCGATGTAAAAAATACTGCATTTTTTATTTTAGGAAATTGTCATGTTCATGGTAGTACTAGATGCCATGGGAAGCAAAGTGATATGTCTCTCGTTTCAAGTGCTGTCACAATTGGACCTATGATATTTTTTAAGATGTTTATAAACATGTTGCACGAAATAGCTGGCATTATGCCTGTGTGCAATCCTAAGAAATAATAAATTATGTTGAACTTAAGGTATCATTTACTTGCATATACTTCGTAATGTAGAGGATTTTTTTTTATTTTCAAGACTAATAAATATTAGTTCTGCACCAGACTATGTGAGCATGCGCTTGGACTAAGTGCACGCGCATGCTCACATAGTCTGGTGCAGACCACGCTGACCCGTTTTATATCAATTGTGAAGTAATGTTAAAAACATGGCTGCATGGAAATAACATCAACTTTTATTAATGCACAAAAAATATTACATGTTTAGAGAAATATGATGTACAAATAACAATTTAAACATTACCCATCTTCAAACTGTAGATGCAACGGTGACTACACATTTCTTAATACTTGGACTCTGAATCAAATATGAAACTTTTGACATGAATATGTTTAGCAAGCATTTTATTCAGTAAGTATAGAGCTTGAGTCATTTTGTTAATTCTTTTTCTCGAAATACTGCATATCAAGTAGATTTCTCGTCAAAGGCATCGTTCACGATCACTAAGAAAATATTTATCAGTGTGCTGTAAAATGTTTGTTTTATGTAGTTTTTATTAAATACAAACTTAGTTATACATAAGAATTTAAAATACAAATAATCAGAAACTTTTCGAATATACTTACATAAATGGATAATAAACGCCGTAGCTCAATTAGTGCTGCAATAAGACATGCCCAATTCTCAAATATACAGGGTGTCCCAAAAACATTGACCTCGGAGTTTATCCTTTAAATATTGATCTTAGAGATATATATACAGGGTGTCCAGAAAGTTCCGGAACGGCGCGATATCTCGAGAAATACACTTCGGATCAAAAAATGAAAAAACACGTATTCAATATTTTTAGAAAAGCTATAGATTTAGAAAGCATGATACCAAAATTACCCCCCCCCCTAGAAGGGGCGTCAATTTTGGTATCACTGGATAGTTACCATGTGCAAGCACCCTGACGATGAGAGGCAAGGAGGGGCTCATATTAATCAAGCACCCCGAAGGGAACAGAAAACTACTACGTCCACATCGTTGTTCCTGGGTAGTGCTAAAATTAGTTTTGAACCGTTTTCTAAACTGAAATCAATAGGCGTCGCTGAAGTGAACGGTTAGCGGGGGGAGGGGGTCAATTTTAGTATCATTGGCTAGATTTTTTTGAAAATATTGAACACGTAATGTTTTATTTTCCTTACCGAAGTGTATTTCTCGAGACATTTCAATGTTTAAATGTTTGCGCCCCACTTCCGTTTTTCTCGATTATAGCGCCGTTTGTGGGAGCAAAAATCAACAATCGTAGGTCAAATGTATGTAATTTTTTCTGGAGAATCCAAATCTGAAATCAAAAATGAATCCGAAGTGTATTTCTCGAGATATTGCGCCGTTCCGGAAATATAATTTAATTACAAAGTTGCGTCAAAAAAGGTACAGAAGTTTATGAAATCGATTAAAATTGTCGAAGGAATTAAACTTTAAGAAATACATAACTTAAATTTTTATACGGTCCCCGTACAAAAACATTTTCAGTGAGTGAAATGTGTCCCCATACACTAAAAATGTGATGCACAAAATTTCAGCATTTTATCATAAGAAGTCCCAGCGATATGAAAAGACAAAAATGCTGACTTAAACCACTGTTCGAGTCACCGTTATGGGTTCTCAGAAGGGAAAAATCATGTCGCCAGATCGCGTTTTAGGGATCATACACAAATTACGAAAGAAAAAAAAATGTTTTCATAAAATAATAATTTTGCTATTTATCGGTACAAAAGAATCTAACTGTGTAGAAATAATAAATTTACACACATATTACAAAGCGTGTTCAAAATGTTTTCCATCCATGCCAATACAGAGCTGCATTCCCCTGATAACAAACCTATGATGCATTTTTGAGTTCCGTCATTCGCACTCTTGCTGTAAACATTTACATTTTACTTTGTGATTAATCTCCCATCAAATTTGTTTAAACATATTTCTTGGACTTATGATAAAATGCTGAAATTTTGTGCATCACATTAAGGGTATGGGGCACATTTTACTCATCGGAAATGTTTTTGTACAGGAGCCGTATCAAAATTGAAATTTTGTATTTCTTCAAATGTAACCCCCTAAACGTTTTATCGATTTCAAACTGCTGAAATTTTGTACATCCCATTATTAAGGTATGGGGCACATTTTACTCATTGGAAATGTTTTTGTACAGGAGCCGTATCAAAATTTAAATTTTGTATTTCTTCAAATTTGACCCCCTAAACTTTTTATCGATTTCATAAAATTCTGTATCTTTTTTGTTACGCAACTTTGTAATTCATTATATATGCGTAAGATCAATATTTAGGGAATAAAAGCGGAGGTGAATGCGTTTTGGAAACCTTGTATATACATACTTTTAAATATATAAATAGTTTCTTTTAAATAAAAGACGTAAATTACGTGTAGATGACGCACTTTCAGGCGTTATACGCTCTTCCTCAGAGACACGACAAGATGCAACTATATTAGTGCTTTCACATTCAGTCAACCACGAGCAAAATATGGATATATTGAATAGACAATTACATGGTGAGTCAGAACTCTTGGGCCAAACATTATGGTGTAGAAAAAAAAACCCAGACCACACGACCAACCCATAGGCTAATGGTAGCTTTCTGTGTGGCCGGAAACATTATGGTGTGATAAATTCCACACCATAATCATTATGGTGTGATAAATTCCATTCAAACAAGCAATTTTTGTCATACAAATCAGAGTCGTAATGCAAAAAGTGAACCGCTAGGTGGTAGCTCATGAAATAAGGAAATTATTACTCTCTCGTGAAAAGAGGAAACACAAAAATGACAGAGTACGCAAGAAGGGCGTTTTACTGACATAAATTGCAGAATGCATGGACAAAGTTACAGAAACTGCTCAAAAGTGCGACCACCAGCAGCAATGCAGGCTTCACACCTGCGACGTAGCGTGTTGTTGTTGAAACCCAGACCGTCCGACTTACCAGAAAGGTGTAAGGTAACTGTTTGGACGGTCGGGAAGTGCCACCCAATTTAGACCGGAACCCAGTGGGGGAGGCATGATAGGAGTTTTAATGATAAATGGAATGTAGGAGTAATTTAGAGCCCATTTTTCTAGCCCATTGAAGTGTATATAAATACTCATCCGGTAAGTGATGTAAACAATTTATTGATCCTGTTCTAAAACTTTTTATGAATCTATTTAGTGAATGTTTTATATATCGAAACATTAGACAAAAATTTTTTGCAGATTCAATTAGGTTATTTAAGATTGGAACAATTTTTAGTCTCCAAACGCTAAAAATTTCTCACCATATTGTGATCGACTCCTTTGGGGTTACAAAACCACTTCGAAAGGCGGTAAATGAGCTACTATCAGTCTCTAAAAAGACAAAAAAAAATTCTCAGTACATATTTGCTATTCTTTTCTGTTATTTCTACCATATTGTGATAGACAAAAACACCCTGAACGGCGGTGAAGGAGCTACTATCAACTTTCGCCTAGCCAACGTTCTATGCACTTTATGCGCCTAGCCAAAGATCCCACTGCATGAAAACAACCCAGAAAGTTATCAAAATATAATGTTTGATAAAAGGTGATACAATCAGTATTACGTATATAGCGAACAAATCGAAAAAAAGTGAAGCTTTGATAACTGTCAAATTTATGTAAATCATGGGCAAAATTCTTTTTCAATCTCAAATTCTTACAAATTTTCATTTTTATCTACAAATATTGTGGACATTTTCGTAAAAAATGTCCTTTTGCACACGCAGACACTATTACTAGCATATTGAGGAATGGGGAAGAGGATTCTAAAGCTAAAATATTTTGGAACTTTTTAAATTCAAAATATTTTAGTATTTTGTTATGAAATGTTAGTATTTTGTTACAAAAATGTCCTATATTTTGCATATCATAAACGGATCATGATATCTAAGCTCTGAAATACCATTGACCAACTAGCGGAACGCGAACAATGAGGATAATACTTAAATAACGTAATTAACTAAACTACTCAAATTAATTCTAAAAATCTGATGTGGGCAGCACATGACTTTCCTTATATAATGCAATGAATTTACTACTTTAACAGCAAAAGAAAAAAAATAGGTTATTCTTATAGTAGATACTTATATTCTTTCCAAGATATTGAATTTTCGTTAATTAGTCGTCATTTTCATCGATTTAGCGTCATTTTTATCCATTTAGCGAGATTTTCGTTAATTTGGCAACATTTAAAAATGTCGCCAAGTTAGCGGCATTCCGCCAAATTAGTCGCCATAATCTCGCCAAGCGTTATGGACGGAGAAATAAGTTATTCTTACAGCAGATAAATGATTATTGGCGTTCAAATACAAATATATTACTTAAAGTATATTTTCTTCTGAATGGAACGAGCTAGATCCACGAGACTGATGTCACCCAATTTATCGCATGATATTACATATGAAAAGTGAACATGTTTCTCAACAGTTAATATATATATTTTTAATTTATGGGATTTTTTTTATAAATTTATTTGAAAAATGTGCAATATCTCGAGAACGGTTCATGCTAGCGTTCTAAAGTTTGTGTCAATCGTTTTCTAAGGAACAATTACATAAGAAAAATCTATTTGAGTAACTTTATAAATGGTTTTGATTTTTTGATGATTTTTTCAAAATTTCACTCGAAAATTTAGCGGGGTTCTGAACATTCGGTTACGTTTAAAACAATAGGCTTCCAGTATTCACGGATTTGTGAACACTCGGCATATCTTAGACAACAACGGCAGCAACAGCAATCCTAGCAACAAGGTCCTTGTCGGAGTCTATCCAAAATGCTAAAATGAAACAAGAGGTTTTAGCTTTTTTGCTAAAGAAATTTTAAACTCAGCTTAAACCCTAGCTAGTTCTGGCGCAGTAGTCACTGCTTTCAATGTCAGCGACGTCTACCGGTTCAACTCTTGCGTTGCGACCCTGCTTTGTATATAAAAAATTACTTGTTTAGATCTGATTTATCACCCCTTAAAGTTTGTCCCAAGAGTTCTGACTCTGACCAAGAGTTCCTGCAGCAGCACTATCCCTTTCGAAAGCTTACCTCTGCGCTTATTTCTGATGGTCTGTTTAACCTTCAGAAACGTGTTGCAGTACCATTGGGCGTTAACTTTTTCGTCCGGTTCCAGCCACTCCATAAGTAAAGGTCCTTGTTCGTCAAAAAAGAAAGAGAGCATAACTTTTCCGGCCTTCATGGCCGCGCCATCTACTGCCAAACCCAAATCTACTGCCAATGGATACGATACATCAAAAGTCTCCTTTCCAGTTGAGCACACCTTATACAACATATTCAGTAATAATTTTGCTTTTTTGTTCCAAAAGTTTTATGGCAAAAATTTCAAAATATAATATTTAAGTTCATTAACATGTTTATTTTTTTAACCGGGACATCAAAGTCAGAAAATGATTTTTAAAAGGACTATATTGTTCAAACAATGCAATATATGCTTAATTTGTAACATTATTATATAAATATATACAAAAATTCATTTGTTTAAAGCACACAGCCATATTTGCCATCTGATTTTATTTATTGGTGTTTTATTAGTAACACAAGCTTATTTTGATGGTAGAAAAGTGTAATGAAGGTATAACATGTAATGAATGATCTGTATTTCACGTTAAATTCGGTCACATTTTTGTTGTTTTCGAGCAATATATAAAACTACTTTCAGAGACACTTCTAAAAACCGTGAAAATTCAGTTTTCTTAAAAAATGTTTCGCGTTCAATCTACCGAATGCAATTCCCGCGCTCTAACCACTGGGCTACCGCCTACAGAGCTACGTCTAATGTTTTGCGAAATTATTTTCTTCAGTACATTGAGAATAATATCACTTATTCTGTGAAATTAGTGGTACATTAAGAACTGTTTGATTGTATATTGTTCCTGTTTACATTTTCCTTGCGAATAAAAGTAAGTTATCCAGAAACTTGGACTCTTTATTGTATCCTGCTTATATATCCACAATTCTAGAAAATACATTCATCACAATATAATCCAATTCGCTTGAAATTGTTTACTCATTGAAAGGAGCAATAATAAATCCATGGCACGAACAATTTGTAAATGTTGATTTTTTTGCCTATGGCTTTCGAACCCTCTAAAATTCCATTGGTGATAGATTAGTAGCTATAAACAGGAGGTTGAGGGTCAATGTGAGGAGGCTCAGCAGTGCGTGGGCGGCTGATGACTCATAAGTGAGGAGGAGGTTTGTTATCGGGGGGAGTTTAGTGGAGGAAGAGTGTTATCAGTAGGGAAAGTCAACGTGACCTTGATGCTGAGGAGGTTTTGGGTGGATATCGCAAAGAGGTGAATTGGTATCGGAGAAAGTATTGCGGAAGAGGTATGCTATCAGCATGGAACGCCATCTTGACCTTGGTCCCGAGGAGGTAACGCAAGGTAGTGAAATATTTAAACATTGAAAAATAGGGGCGATGTCACAATATTTGAAAAGCTGATAATCTGGGGGAGGGAGGTGACCTTGAACAAATAATGGGAACATTGTAAACGACGACCTTCTTCCTTGGTGACTTCTGACGTACTGATATTTACTTATCAATGGTGACGTAGTTGAAGTGAGGTAGCGCCCCCTGGCGAAAGTTTTGGGTGGTGGGCAATGAAGATTTTGAAGTGTCGCCATCTATCGGCATTTTTATTTAAATTTCTGAAAGTAAAATATATTTATTCCCCACTTCCGGGTACAGGGGTTCGATCCTGAAACCGTCAGATTACGAGCCTCTCACACTGACCACCGTGCCATCGTCGCTCGCTTGGTAGATCTTTATATGGAAAGCCTTTTCTGTGAAATCGAATGGAAGGTGTATTCGACGTCTTAAGAAATTTGAATGCAGTTATGAAAAGGAATTATTTAAAAGGAACTATATTTCTTATGAAAGTGTTATGTATTTTATAACAAGGAGTGTTTTGAATATAGATTAATATAGATTTAAATTCAAAATATTTTAGTATTTTGTTATGAAATGTTAGTATTTTGTTATAAAAATGTCCTATATTTTGCATATCATAAACGGATCATGATATCTAAGCTCTGAAATACCATTGACCAACTAGCGGAACGCGAACAATGAGGATAATACTTAAATAACGTAATTAACTAAACTACTCAAATTAATTCTAAAAATCTGATGTGGGCAGCACATGACTTTCCTTATATAATGCAATGAATTTACTACTTTAACAGCAAAAGAAAAAAAATAGGTTATTCTTATAGTAGATACTTATATTCTTTCCAAGATATTGAATTTTCGTTAATTAGTCGTCATTTTCATCGATTTAGCGTCATTTTTATCCATTTAGCGAGATTTTCGTTAATTTGGCAACATTTAAAAATGTCGCCAAGTTAGCGGCATTCCGCCAAATTAGTCGCCATAATCTCGCCAAGCGTTATGGACGGAGAAATAAGTTATTCTTACAGCAGATAAATGATTATTGGCGTTCAAATACAAATATATTACTTAAAGTATATTTTCTTCTGAATGGAACGAGCTAGATCCACGAGACTGATGTCACCCAATTTATCGCATGATATTACATATGAAAAGTGAACATGTTTCTCAACAGTTAATATATATATTTTTAATTTATGGGATTTTTTTTATAAATTTATTTGAAAAATGTGCAATATCTCGAGAACGGTTCATGCTAGCGTTCTAAAGTTTGTGTCAATCGTTTTCTAAGGAACAATTACATAAGAAAAATCTATTTGAGTAACTTTATAAATGGTTTTGATTTTTTGATGATTTTTTCAAAATTTCACTCGAAAATTTAGCGGGGTTCTGAACATTCGGTTACGTTTAAAACAATAGGCTTCCAGTATTCACGGATTGTGATTTGTGTACCAAATATCATTCGAATCGCTCTATTCCTTCGTGAGATATCGTCTCCATAGACTCACTGACCCACACACACATACATATTTTCACACACACGCACAAACGTCACCTTAAAAATGTTTGATTCGTGATCAGGGATGCTTGAAACGTGCTCTCCCGTCAAAAACTCGAATTTGAATTTTGATCCCGTCGCAATACTTTCCTTATTCATTATGTATATAAGGAAAGTAAAAATGAATGCGTATTAATGAATTTTAATACGTAACTGTTTCACAATGGAATGCTTAAATATTGATGTAATAATTTTCAAAGACAGAAAAAATATTTATGGAAGTTGAAATGGGTTGCATAAAGGGTGGAACATTACAACGAAGAAAACATGTTAAAAATGAGTTCATGTCACTGCTTTTCTTTAATTTGAGATTAAAAATTTATTCATATACACAAACGTATTGTGCATTTTTCGTTAAATAGATGGACTTAAATTGGAATAAAAATCTTTCAAATTGAACTTTTAAATTACAAATAAACACTTATTCATTAGAATAAACAAATCTCATTATTATAAAAATATATTCGCAAAATTCCAACAGCAATACCAAAAAAAAAATAGAAAATCATTTCTTCTCACTGCACAAATTCCATTTTCGTTCTGCAGGAATTTTACGCTACAACAAGCTAAAAAACCTCGCCTTGTGCCATAGCAATTAATGGTTGCAAAAATGTCAAATTTTAGCTTTGTTGAGTATCATTAAGTATTTTGTTTTGACTAAGTACCGAGTGCAGTTCATTTTAAAATCAATTAACATTACTGAAGTGCTAAATGCTATCAGATAGTAAAAATCTTCTAAATCCATTGGATATGATAATGTACCTACGTGTATTGTTAAGGACTGCTGTGGGTCTTTTTCTTATCCTCTTTTAATTTCATTCAGATTGCCCTTAAAATCCAAATATTTTTCTAACTTCTGAAAGTCTACTAAAATTCTGTCTTTAAAAGAAGTTTGCAGAAATGATGTTGAAAATTTCATACCAATCGCTATTTTATCTCCATTTTCTGAAATTTTTGAAAGTATTATGTACAATCAAATGTACAATCAGATTAAAACAATATTTCTCCTTTTTAACATGGTTTTGTATCCAAACGTAGTACTGTTACTGATTTTCTCTGCATTTGTAAGGAAATTGTCTGTTCCTTTAAGACTAATAGCCAACTGGATGTGTTGTATACTGATTTCGAGAAAGCTTTTGCCAGAGTTGATTTTTGTCTGTAATGTTAAAATTGTATAAAATGGAGTTCAGTTTGGACCTTTTAGAGTGGAGTTTATCATTTTTAACGATGAGATCACCGTCACCTAATACTCGGCTTTGTCATATTCTTTTTTGAGTAGATTCGGCGTTGCTCTGGGTTCTAACCTGGAACCTTTGTTATTACACCATTTTGTAAATGGCATTCAAATGGTGCTCCAATTTTCGAGTTATCTTCTGTTTGCTGATGATCTTAAACTCTAGGTATATTGGAACTTTTGATTGCTACAAATTACAATTTGATTTTGATCAATCAACTGTATCTCCGGTCAGTAAATAATAAGCTTAAGTTAAATATTTTAAAATACAACAATATCAGCTTTACTCATAGGCATACTAAACTCTTTTTACGTACTGTATTAACTCTGAATTCCTCACTCATGGGAATGTACTCATTGATTTGGTTTTTTTTTTTTCAATTCTAAGTTCAATTCAAATCAATTTGCATATTCAAGGTGCTGTTTCTGATGCTTATAAGGTACTTGTGTTTGCTTTTAGAAAGACTAGAGATTTTACTGAAAGTAATGTTTTAATTCGCGTATTTGAATTTATATTCGTCCATTATTGGAATACAGTTCTGTAATGTGGTATCCCTATTATGGTGATTCAGTCCATGTGATTCAAAGGTTTAGAATAAGTTTGTGAGGTTCATACTCACATGGCTCACATAAGTTTGTGAGGTTCATCAATGGTTTATACTCCGGTAACATTTCTTCTGTGTATCTCAGTCACTTGTTAGGTATTAATTCATTAAAATCTCAACGGAACATGCTGTGTATTATGTTTTTAGGAAATTACCCAATAATCAGATTGATTGTAGGGCAGTTTTAAATGTAATCGATTTTTATGCTAGCAAATCTAGTGTAAGGAATCATACGTTATTTCACATTCCAGCTAATGTCGCAATTTTTTCAGAAACTTTTCTGTTTTGAAATTTTATGCGTTATTTAATGTATGTTCAAATATCATTGATTTGTTTGCTGTGTCTGAATTTTTTTTTTAAAATACGTGTTCAAGAATTTTGCTTTAATGTATATGGTCCCTTGTACTGTGATCATTGCAATTGGGCTTGCTTCCTTATGTATCACCGACAGAAATAAAGATATAAATAAAATAAATAAACAATTTTATGAATAAATCTCTATTTTAAAATGCAGAAAGTTCTAAGGCCCCAAAACTTATTCAGCATTATCCTGCCAGCAGGTCATTTGTTAGACAAGATTATACGAAATCTCCACAGCTGCCATTGGGGCTTGAGTCGGTATTAAGGAGAGCCGCGTGCAGGTTTATCATCTCTTATCCAGCAAAGTCGCAGCCGGGGGACACGTTCTCGACGGAATCATTCACCGGGCAGGGTCCGAAGGACACCCGCCAAGCCAGACCCCAGTCGCCCGCCAGATCTAGGCTCAGGTCATGAATAGACACAGTCCGTGAGATGACACAGCCATGAATAGACACAGCCACCTGGAAGAGTCCGAGGCCTAACTGTCTCACCGGTACGGCGGCCGGTTCCTAGACATCCGGTTTCCCGAATTTGTTTACCCCCCAGGTTGGAAGACTAGAGCTGCAGAGCTATGATCCGTACACCACTATCAAGGTGGCGCCAAGCTCTGAAATAGTGTAGCTTACATTGTTCTCTTCAAATATAAAACAGATTTTACAGAAGATAAACAAATCAAATGCATGTGTGGGCCAAGAGTAAGATAGCCCAGTGATTAGTGTGACTAGATCGCATATGGTAGACCTAGATCGCCACCTAAAACTATCTCAGTCTTTACGCGGATTATGGGCCCCTTTAAATCTGCAGGTTCAAAAGTCCACCTCAGAGGTGATGGGTTAGGAGATGGATGTTAGATGGAACTAGATTAGCGGAAAATCATACAAAGGTTCAACACTCATAGAGTGAAGAATACGCGTGTTCGTGGAAATGGAATTTTTGCGTATTTTCTGTGCATCTATATTCTGTGCCAGCGCAATTGCAGTATTTTTGAGTTTAAATGATCATCAAACTTTGATTATTTCTACAATTGAAGCCTAATTTTAATGGATGCAGAATGAAAAAACACATCAAGCGATTGTAAGATGAGTTGTTTAAGAATTGCTGATTTTTTTTCACACCAAATTATTCCCGGCTGTCCAAATAGTTGCTCAAGTCTTTCGGATGAGTCGTAAGGCCTGGGTCTTCAACACCAATTTGAGCTCTGGAGTCTGGAATATAAGATATATGTATGAAATATAGCAGACGATTTTATACCATTGGCTTTTTTGATGAAGTTTTAAGTTTCCAAGTAAAATATATTATTGCAGTATTATAATTAATATTAAAATATATTCCCGCTGAATGTATTTCAATTTAGAGATATTTAAATAAAATTGCATTTCAGTTGGAATGTGTTTCATAATCAGCAGAAAGATCAATGACAATCAACAGAAAATTCAATCAACATTCACAAGAAAGATCAATACTTTATGCATGATTGATGTTTCTTGTTCATTCCTGATTCAGTGATTCTGGACGTATACAATATGGTTTGAATTTTCCCGGAGTGTTTTCTATGGGTCTTCAGAATGACCAAATGATTACTTATAAAAGCAAGTAATCTTGCTCGAATTGCCTTCAACATTAGAGGAATGGCAATATTTTTTGTCAATATCTATGATTACAAAAGTTAACTTCCTTTATATGCGATTTTACGAGACTTACTTTCAACCAATCAAGGTAAAGTCTCATTTAGACTAAATTTAGCTAGATAAAAAGGTTAAGCCCTTTATAAGGTCTATTAGCCTCTTCGAAATTCGTCCCCTTCGTACGCGTCTATGATTAAAATGTCGATTTTGGGGATCTGCTGCTAGAACCATTATCGGACAATGACTCCCGAAACATTAATTAAAACAGCTTTATTCCTTACGATTTAGATATATTTCACAATAAATGTCATCAATTGGGGTGATTAAGAAATAGACAATTAGAAATGGAACTAATATATTTATTATTTAGAAATTTATTAAACTTAAAATGCAGCTTAAGAATAAATATAATGAAACCAATAATCAAATGCTATGGAGTGTGATTCCGATCAAGGAAAGGTAAATGACTAAATGGAGAAACAATTAACTAAAGTGCGGTTCATCTCGATTTTCTCATTCTGGAATTCATTTTTATTCAAATTTTACAAGAAAAAATTTAAACAAGATAAATCATGCATAAAGCATCGATTATGAAACATTTTTCAACTGAAATGCTATTTTTTTAAACAACTAAAATGCGGTACATTCAACGGTGATATTTTTTCAATTATCACAGAACTACAATAATTTTGTTTAGAGGAAAACTTAAAAATTTATCGAAAAGAAAAATGAACTTTATTCAAGTGACGTCAACAAAGTATAAATCGTCTGGTTCTCTATGTAAAAGCAGTGAATATTTCATTCATATACTTTTATTCCTGACACCAGTGTGACATAATTTTGCGTGAAAAATATTCAGTAATTCTTATACAACTCATCTTACAATCACTTGTGTACATTCTGCATCCATTAAAACTATGTTTCTTTATAGAAATAATCTAAGTTTGATGATCATTTAAACTCTAATATTGTAATTGCGTTGACACAGAATATAAATGAAATGCAAATGCGTAAAAATAAAGCGGTTTTAGGAGGGATGCAAAACTAAATATAAATTTAAAAGAACTTTAAAAATCACGATTTTTGTACTGTGAAAAAAAATTGATACCATATTTTAGTTTAAGTGGGTCACTTGATCTCTTCATATTCTATGGGTGTAATTATTATTTTTGCATTAAATCAGAGACAACAAATTGTAGATTAAAAGGTCATTTAATAAAAATTTTACCGTTGAGCATGAGTCTAATTTTTCTTTACCATTTTTGGATGTTCTTGTTTCCCACATGCTCGTGACGCCAAGAATGGTAAACTTTCTATGGTTCTTTCCCAATGTGATGTTAATGATAACATTCAACCCTTTTTTTAAAAACTTTTCTTTTAATTCGTTACAATAACTCTCGTAATATTCTTCTTTATGGATCCCTGTTTATTTATATTTACCGGGATTCCATTTGTAATTTTGATGCTGTACAGATTTTAAGTTTCGCTTGGCTACTAATTTTCAACTCTGAGTTTTAAACTTGTACATAGTTATCTGTGACGTTCTAATTTGATGTAATATATAATTTGCTGAATTTTGGGCAAGTTTCATTTTCTGTTTTGTATTTGTATTTAATACATGTTTAATCTTAAATATCCAGTTTATAATACAATTAATGTATTTTTGTAATCGTTTAATCTTAAATTTTCAGTTTATAATACAATTTAATGTATTTTTGTAGTCGTTTAATCTTAAATATCATGTTTATAATACAATTTAATTACCATTACTCCGTAGTTGATTTATGAAATTTTGTCTGCCGATTTGATCTGTATATAACTTTGTTTGCACGGTAATCTTTATATAACCACTGATGAAGGGTATGCGGTGATACCCGAAAGCGCTCTCGCCTTTTTTAATATATGTACGTCATAAATGATGGTTTTTATTAAATTACCTTTAATCTACGATTTACTGTCTTTGATTTAATGCATTATTGAAATTGACGTGCAACCACATTAATTATTAATTATTTTTATTTTAAAAACTACCGAACATATTATGCTGATTTGTTTTATATATTTATGGTATTATTTTAATATTTTCTACACTATTTGATGCAATTTGTGAATTTTAACTTCGAATAAAAAATATTTAAAACTCATGTCCCATATGGTTTAATGTATATCATTTTTTAACCCGGGTTCAATTCAGAACTAATTGGGTGATATTATACTTTTACATTCCCATATGACCCAAAGACCGTCTCAACAACATACTAAAATTTATTTTTGATAAAGTGATTTTTACTGCAGTTATGGGTGCGAACGGAAAGACAGACATATTGAACAGACATATTGAACAAAGTCATAAACAATTTTCAACTATGTGGTAAAGTGTTAGCAATATATTCCAAATTGAAATTATACGTTGACAGAGATAATTAAACATTTATCAAGATGTTTAACAAAAAATTTCTCATCTCTGATTTTAAAGAAATTTCTGGAACATTCCGGAAGTTTGCAAATGTCGCCAAATTGGCAATAAATCGCCTAAACTGGAAACCCTTCTTCTAACTGGGACATCCTGGCAACCCTGGGCTCACGTCATGGACTCTTGCTTTCTTCTCCTGACCGTGACCATCGAGACAGACAAAAGAAGGGTTGGCAAAGGAAACATTGTGAGTTCGCAACAATATATTCAAACTTGGGATTATACGATGAAAGAGATAATCGAACATTTATCAATATGTTTAACACAAAGAATTTCTCATCTCTGATTTTAAAATTTTCATGTCAGAAAATGCTGATGTCGACAAATACGTTTAGCCAAAACAAGTCATCAGTTATTGTGCCTTATTTGTCAGGATCGGGAATTTATTTCTGGTGCAATTTTCTCTTTGAATTTCATATGCGTATATCACTTTAAAAATTCCTTATTTCCAATCCTGATTCACTCTGATTTGCATCAAATATTACAGAGATATTAATTTCAATTTATTTTATGCTAATATCTTTTTGAAATGCATTTGGGAAAAATAAGGCAGTATTCTCAATCTTACAAAAAATTTCAAATCTTGTCTTAAATTGATTTTTCTATTGGATTCAACTAATAAAATGTTTTAAGTACAAGGAATGGAATGAAAAGTAAAGATCTACTGAAAACCATACTGCGATCGATCAGTAAATCGCTATCAACTGTTTAGGTATATCTTTTAAAACACTACGGAAAGTGATGATAACACAAGAATCACTGAAATGAAAGTTAAATTTTATTTCCAAATCAAGCCAGAAATTACCGCTTTGGTACACGTTTATAAAAACAATTTAAACAAAATTTATGATTTTCAATTTTGTTCAGAATTTTGTTTACTATTGTGTTGAGAAGTAGTTTTCCTAAAAATTTTTAAATTCAGGACTTTGAGGAAGAAACAATTTTAAAACCTTCTGAACCGATGTCGATCACTCTTTGCGTGTTTGTATGGTGTTAGTTGTGAACCAGATAAATTAAGAATACATCGCTATCAAGCATTAACTATAGATCACATAATGTTAGAAACTGGAACTAAATATAATTTTTAATAATTAACATGATTAGAATTATAGATTTTCCAATTTCAACAGTTTCATAACATTATATCAAATGGAAAACAATTATAATTACCCGAACGACAGTGTTACAAAGGTTATGGGGGAAAATGGATGATTTGAACTACACTATAGATGTCAATGGTATCAAATAGTAGTGTCAATGGTATAGTGACACAGATCAAGTATTATCAATGGTATAGTAACACAGTTCAAGTAGTGGCGATGGTATAGTAACACAGATCAAGTAGTGTCAATGGTATAGTAACACAGTTCAAGTAGTGTCAATGGTATAGTAACACAGTTCAAGTAGTGTCAATGGTATAGTAACACAGATCAAGTAGTGTCAATGGTACAGTAACACAGATCAAGTAGTGTCACTGGCTTTGTAACACAGATCCAGTAGTGTCAATGGTATAGCAACACAGATCAAATAGTGTCAGTGATATAGTAACATAGATCAAATAGTGTCAATGTAATAGTAACACAGATTGATCAAATAAATCCATTGGAGTCACTAAGCTTTCTCAAGCTTGATAAAATGGTTCTACAATATAGATTAAATCGTGTAATAATTCTGAAAATAATGCATATATCTTACTTATCCTACAATATATAGTATTGCATAAGGAAAGTATTGGGATAGCGGCGAAAATAATAAATCGAGTGTTCAGGGGATCCACATGTTTCAGGCACTCTAAACAGGAAAATCATGTTGGTCCGTCTACGCAATGTATGTATCCACTATAGCAAAATGTATGCATGTATCCCTTATAAAAATATGAAACAGAAGTTTGCAAAGCTATGTAAATAATCAACGTTTATTTTATTCTGGTGCAGATTAGTTTGGTACGAAAACAGAAAATAATAAAAAAAAAATACCTATTTTTTCAAAATGACCTAAAAATCGTCAAAATCTGTAATATAAGACATATAATGCTGAAATGAATTAATTAAATGTTTGTTATATACGTTATTTTTATCTATAAAACGAATAAGACCGATCGCATTGTTTTAAGATAGAACATTCACAAAATATTAAGGTTTTTGGAATTTTGCGGATCTGAAGATGCTTCTTTCTGTAGTTAAAAATGTATTCAATGGATTTTCTTAAAATCTGATAGGAAATATCCTTGGGGAATTATCCTAGTGCTGATTTGATTTTGGTACTATTCGAAAAAATAAAACTAGTCTTTTTTTTACGAAATGACTCGCAAAACCTTTGAAACCTAAAATAAAACACTAAATATGCTTAAAAGTATTCATTAAACGCTTATTTTATGCGTAAAGTTTTAAGGCAAAATGAATAAGGCGAACGCCACAGCTCTAGGATGAACCGTTTTCGATATATTTATTTATTTATTTTTAATTTTAAGCCGATAGCGAAGTTTTAAATGCATTAAGTTGCTTAAATGAAATAAAAAACAAGAAATATCAATCATGCATAAATCATTTATTATGAAACACTTTCCAACTTCAATGCAATTTTATTTAAGCATCTCTAAAATGCGATACATTCCTCAGCAATATTTAAAAAATTATCACAATAATACATTAATTTATTATATTTCAAAACTTAAAACTTCATCGGAAAAAATAAACTTTACTCAAATGACGTCATTGAAATATAAATAGCTTCAGACTGTCTGAACAACATACTGAATTCATTTTGATAAAGTCATTTTTACGGCAGTTATTGTGCTAACGGACAGACAGCAGAATGAACAAAGTCATAAACACTTTTCAACTTTGTTGTAAAGTGTTAAAAAGATTAAAAGAGCAAACTGGATATAATATCAAATTATGTACTTGTGTCAATTTGAGCAATTAAACTGAATGGATTTTGATCTTGATGAATGACATGTGCTGCCCTCATTAGAGTGTTTTATTTTGGTCATGATTAGCATACTAGCAGAACTAAACCATACGGAATGCATGTGAAAGTTGCAACCATTTTACATATTTTAACCAGAAATATATTTATTTTAGTTCTCAAAATATATATAATTTATTGGTAGTTAAACTGCTATTTTTAGAATTTGAGCTAAAGCAAACGATGTGTTTTTCATGGAATTGCAATAACGCAGAAAGTGGTGCGCTTTAAAAAATGCTTAGTATATCTGCTGCTTTATCGAATCCAGTGAAAAACACAATAATGCTTAATACTGCTTAATTTACTTTAGTTTCGAAAGATGCCGTACCGTATAGATTCCATAGTATATCATGAATAATGCAATTGTATAGCACTTCCTTGAGGATAGACAGAAAGCACAAACGAAAGCAATGTAGAATTGTATTCACACAAATAGCAATTTTATTTACTGTGATAATCAATAATGTTTAAAAATATGAAGTATTGGTATTTAAAGCATTTGATTAGATAAATGGACCATTTTTGTAAATGAGTAAACTAACTTAAGCTATTACGAAAATAAATCACTTACTTTTAAAATCCCTATCGTAATTTTAATATTCCAAAGATCGGCCATTTCTGGCTTGAACACTAGTCAATGGCTGCGTTGCCAACATGAAAATATAAAGTAAGTTTGAAAGTAATGACGATTCAGAGAACATCAACTCGACTGGGTCTATCCGGGGCCGGCGGGATTAGTTCTGCTCCTTATCGGGCCTATGCCTGCGGCGCTGCTGTAGCTCGTGACGTCATAAAGTACATCCCACAATTTGCAACTTACAGCATGTGTTTGAAAGTATGATCGTGTAAATATTGACAAAGATACAGATGTATCCTAATAAGATTAGCTATATCGTTAATATTTTTATTATCTAGGTAATAATAATAATGCATGGTGTTGTTAATTTCTAATATTTAAGGGAAAATGTAATCAATTTCTCCACTTTTTTTAAGATACTATATAATACATGCACATGCAGTATAGGTCTAACGAACGTATCACCGAAAGGGTTCTTTTAAGTGTATTTTTAAAATCTAGAACATGATTAGAGAAGTGATCTAGAACTAGATTCATGGATGTCAAGATTTTAGGTAGTGTAATTTTTTCAAATCCAACGTCAAATTCGTCCGTTGAACGAGTATTTTTGCTACGTAAGAAGCTGATGGAAATCGCTGAACAATGAATGTAAATTCAGAGAAACAATTTCAGAATACAAAAGCTGTAAATTTGGAAATACAAAATGAAGTAGAAAATGAAAATTTTATCATTTTTAACTTTTCAAAGGTATAAATAAACATAATGCAAATACATGTTTTTTAATTTATGCATTAGCATAATGAAATTTTTCTTAGTAAGGTTTGTTGTTGTCAATATAAACAATTGTTCGATTTATATATGTAAAGTGTAGAGTTAGACATTTTTGCGGATTGTTGTTGCACCCCTCTAAAATTTTTGGTACCCCCTCAAAAAATTCATGAATTATACACCCTCAAATATTTTGGTGTAAGTAATTAAAAAAGTAAATGTGCAGAAAATTTCATGTACATGTTTTGATTTTTTATTAGTGAGTCAAAAAGGAATCATTGACCTGCAATTTGTAAATGGTCTATGGGCAATTGTCATATTGGTGTAAGTAATTAAAAAAGTAAATGTGCAGAAAATTTCATGTACGTGTTTTGATTTTTTATTAGTGAGTCAAAAAGGAATCATTGACCTGCAATTTGTAAATGGTCTATAGGCAATTGTCATATTGGTGTAAGTAATTACAAAAAGTAAATGTGCAGAAAATTTCATGTACGTGTTTTGATTTTTTATTAGTGAGTCAAAAAGGAATCATTGACCTGCAATTTGTAAATGGTCTATGGGCAATTGTCATATTGTCGTAGCAAAAGGCAAGATTAAAATTGAGAATGTTATTGCTACAGTACTATCAATTAATGAATAATGCAACTTTATACTTTCAATCATCTGACCTCCAAGGAGACTGGAAACCAATGGTTTTATTTATTTTATGCACATGTGTATTAAATATAAAAATATGAAATACACAAATCATTGGGTTTTTTTTTATTTTTTATTTTTAATTACAAATAAAAAATCTGAATTTCATAATTTTTTTTTGGAAAAACTGAAATTCATATTGGCTCCGAAAACTTTTCGTGGATTATTTAGCTTATTGTTTCATTAAAATGCAGATGACAATACTCAGCAACCTTAAAGTGTTAAAAGTAGAATTTTCAAAACTTCACATCACAGGTGAAAATCGTCTGTCAATAAGTAACGTCTAAAATTATTTTCGTTGAAAAAAAAAACAGGCAAGATTTAAGCTATTAAAATAAGTTTGGTAAAATAGTTTGTCATTGTAATACAGTATTATATTTGATATTTAATCGATTTATTCAAATTTATTAAATTATTTCTGTTGTAAAAAAGCGTATAACCCGAAAGCGATTTTTTAGTTTTTTTTAAATTATTACTATTTGAGACTACTGTCTTTTCCTGTCATTCACGCTAATCTCTACATTTCATTTAACCAAAACAGGGATTTCAATTTAATCTGAAAGTGCACAATAACAAAAAATAAATATTTTTATATCACAACCCTGCTGTCAATTACAAATATAACTTCCGGAATAGTCGTTCATAATGGGCGTGATCACTTATTGACGGTTAAAATATAAATCTAATGTCTGTATTATTATGTATGTATATTATTATTAAGTATGTATGCATATTATTATTACGTATGCATATTATTATTTTAAGTATATATATATATTATTAAGTATGTATGTATATTACTATTAAGTATGTATTATTATTAATTATATATATATATATTATTAAGTATGTATGTATATTACTATTAAATAAGTATTAATATTATATTAATTAATAGTATTAAATAATTATTAATAGTATATTAATTATTAAGTATTATTACTATTAAGTATGTATGTATATTAGGATATATGTTATGTAAATCTGACAGTTAAAACTTTTGGAAGACCTTATTACAAAAATGTTTTAGGAGAACTATGTAATTAGAAATTTAATTAACTCTGCCCAAAAGCATTATTATATATATATAAGAGGTCATAATGTGTTTCTGTGCATTAGGTTATTTAAGAACAAAAACCAGATTTCTCAAGTAAATGAATTTCATGAAAAAATAAAATTCAAAAGGTTAAAACCTGGCATTGAATCTTTTAGAAGAAAGGAAAAAAAACCTCGTAACTACGGAAATATTCAGTATTTTTTTACTTTGCAATCTTATTTATATTCCTTCTTTATATATATAATTTGTTTTCGTTATATTTATTCAATTAAATCATTTTTACTTAAGAACTGGAGCAAAGTGTAAACGTAGTGGATGGGAATTATTAATAGTATATTATTAATAATTCCCATAGTATATTATTAATAATGTAAGTTGTGACGTCACGAAACCTGCATCTAGGCCCGATAAGAAGAATTCCCGCCGGCCCCGGTCTATCACGGTCTGACTTAACCCCTCGAAGCTCTGTGGTCCAAATACAATACGCAGTCCCGTCTGAGTGGAATCAGTATGATGTCGGAGTTATTACTTCCGTACATTTCTTTCCCTATACTATATAGGGAAAGTAGTATAACTGAGTTGAATATTCGAATTCAAGTTTTCGAAGAAAGATAATGTTTTGTCTGATCTATTGGGTTTGTCGTCCTTTGTTAGTTTTGGTATAGAATATTCTCAGAGGGATGTGATGAGTTTTGGATCATTAGAGGTAATGCTGGCTGCTGGGCCGAAGCACACAATTAACATGTTAGTTTTTCTTCCGAATTCAGGGAGAAATCAATCAGAAATGAGATCATGTTTTTAGCAGCCATGAGCTCGAGTCGAGCGTTGAGGTTTAGAGTTTAAACGTGTCGAAAGCGCAGACCATCCGACTCATCCTAAGACATAGATCAACTAAATGGATGGGCGGAGAGTTTAAACGTGTGTGTATATTATTTTGTGTATAAGCACTTTTGTGTGTGTTGGCTCTTTTGGTGTGTGTGGTGATGTGAAAACAAATTATAGTAGGATAATTTTAATCTGTGAATACCGGAACCCTATGGCTTTTAACTCAAATCAAATATTTGAAAGATCCCTCAACCCCCTTAATTTTTGTATTAATTTTTGAAAATAATATTTAAAAATCAAGACCTTCAACAATGTGAAATGAATATTTTTATATTACGAAATTTAGCATTATTTGAATTATCGAATCGTACAGACTTTAGAAGATTAGCAGACATGATCACAGACAGACAGATGGGCATTACTCTAAAAGTATCCACTGCGTTGGCCCATACATAAGGCAAAGGTGCGATGTTGAAGAGTTCCCATTACAGCGGAAAGCATGAAACATAGATTTATTTACAAGAACATACAAACTATATTTACAGGAACATCACGTAGATTATATATAAAGGAACATTATTATAATAGGGTTACACCATAACGCCCTTGCAGGTAGCATCAAAAATACGAATGGCCGAACGATGCTGATAAGTTAGGAGGGTTGCTTATAAGAGCCAGGGTAGAAGCGTTGCCGATGCGGCATATGCAAATCTAGAGTATCTGTGGAGAGCAAGAAAATTTTATGCTAATCGCTTGATCAGTGTATTTATGCAATTCGCTGACGGATTTTCGCCATAGTACACCTCCTTATCGTGAGAAAACTGCGAAACTGAAATGAACATGTCTTCTATCCTGGTCACTGTGGATATACCTGGTCACTGTGGAGGTTGAAGGTTCAGAAACTGGTGTAGTTGTGTCCTTTGAATCCTCTGTGGGTTTCAGTAAGAATGCGGGTTTCAAACGATCAATGCAGATGTTGCTTTTTCGTCCGCGGATATCTACTGTGTAAAATTTGTCTGTGCGTGCACACACTTGGAAAGAGTCATCATATGGGGTTTACAACGGTCGGAGTACGAAGTCGTTTCGTAGAAAACCATGAGTTGACTTGGGAAGTTCCTTATGGATAAACACGTCGTTTTTTAAATGGCGTAAAGCGGGTACTGGTTATAATCGTTGCATTTGGCTTGTTAAGATTAAAACAAATTCATGTGAATGCTTAGGAATGTCCTTTAGTGATGTGTCAAGTAGGAATTCACATGGCAATCGTAAGGCAATCGTCAGTTAATTCTGCACTAGAAGCTTTTAGCTCTTCCTTTATTGCGAATCGAAATCCTAAAAGTACTGTTGGTAGTGCCTCTATCCAACGCTCGGTTTCTTGAGAGCGTATTGGAGATTTGAGTTGGCGGGGAAAGCGTTCCACCATGGAATTTGAGGCAGGATGATATTCTGTCGTTCTGGTTTTTTCTACTTTCTAGAAATCTTGTTAAGTGATGAAATAGATCACTTTAGAATTGCCGCCCCTGGACCTTGGGTACGCCGAAACGAGAAATACAACCAGGATAAAAAGCTTCTGATACTGCGGTTGTAGTTTGATCCTCTAATGGAATGACTTCTGGCCATCGCGTAAATCGGTCGACGCAAATGAGTAGGTATTAAAATTCCTTCGATACAGGTAAAAGTTCGACCATGTCGATGTGGACATGTTGAAACCTTCCACTAGGAGTATTAGAATTTCCTAAAGGTGATTTTGTGTGCCGATGTATTTTTGCCGTTGGCGTAAAGTTGGCGATGCATGTACTTTAAAGTTGGCGATGCATGTACTTTAAAGTTGGCGATGCATGTACTGCACTATTCGGCGTAGTCCTTTCGGAGTGAAGGCGAAATGTTTTCCAACCATGTTCACGGCTCCTCAAATTACTGGATGAGCGAGATTGTGAATGCTGTGAAATACTTACTCGCGAAAACTTTGTGGGATGTACGGTCGAATTTCGCCTGTTGAAGTGTAACATTAAAGAATGGCGCCTGATGGATCAATAGCGATACCTTTTAGTCGTAACTAAGAATAAGATTTTTTGGGATCTTTTAATTCGTCTTCAGTTTGTGATTTTGCGATTACTTCATAATCAAGCACATTTGGTGTATGGATGTCGTCGATGCGAGAAAATGCGCGAGCTACAATATTTGTTGAACCGGAAATGTATTGGATATTAGTTGTAAATTAACTAATATATTCCAGGTGCCATAATGGACGTGGAGTCATCTTTACGGTTTTTTGTTGAAAAGCAAATGCAAGAGGTTTGTGTTCGGTGTATAAGATAAAATCTCTTCATTCTAGCATGTACCGAAAATGCGTGAGAAATTCACGGTCGTAAGCACTGTACTTCCGTTTTGAGGCATTTAGTTTTCATGCGTCTACCTGAAAGTAAAATTTCACCTTCTGTTGTAGGATAAGGTAGTTGAAAGTAAGTTTTTACATGCTTGAAAAGCAGTTTTTGTGATTTAGGTCCACTGCAATTGCGAACTGTCGCGTTTTTTGTTTCCTTGAACTAGATCATAAAGAACTGTTTGTGTTCCTGCAGCTTGAGGTAAAAACTTGCGGTAAAAGTTTAAAATCGCTAAAAACCTTAAATCTTGAACAGTTTTAGGTAAAGGAAAATTTTATATGGTAGATGCTCTGTCTGGTAAAGGAAAAATGCCTTCTCCCGTAACCATGTGTCCTGGAAATCTTACTTGAGATTAGCCAAAAACGCATTTGGAAGTATTTATTACTATTCCATATTGAGAAAAAAATCTCAAATACTTTGCGTAAGTGCTCTTGGTGTTTAACTTCGTTTTCTGAAGTAATTAAGCAATCATCGACACATACAAAACTAGAACCTAAATAGTGCAAGACTTCGTGCATAAATCTTCAAAAAGTTTGAGCTGCGTTGCCTAAACCGAATGGCATAAACCGAAATTCAAACAGTTCAAACAGCTTTATAACCTCTGTTTATGGGACATCATCATGTTCCATCGGAATCTGGTAGTATGCTCGTACAAAATCGAGCGTAGAAAATATCTTTTTATTTTCGAGGTTTTGTGCAAAATCGTGTATGTGAACCATCTGTCTGGAATTGTTACCGCATTTAGCTTTATGTAGTCTCCGCATACTCGAAATCCGCCATTTGTTTTCGTTACGAAGTGTATGAGACTTGTCAATGGGCTTCTTGATCTTATACAAATGCCTTGCCATTGTAGAAATTCGAATTCTTTTTGGACTGCTTTTAGTTTGTCTGGAGCGAATCGTCTTGCTATTGCATGAACTGGAGGTCCTCGAGTTTGAATACAGTGAGTTGTATTATGCTTTATGACTTGTATTGAATTGGTTTGCGTTCAAATTGAAAATTCACTTAGCAAACGAGTATATGGGGAACGGTTTCACACTGTTGTCAGTCCAAGTGACGGTATCTGCATAATACTTTCTTTAATACTGACTTTTGTATAGCTACCGATTAGTCTTTGATTTTTCATGTCGACTAGTAATCCGGATTTTGTTAGGAAGCCTGCACCTAAAATTGGTCGAGAGATATCGGCAATTGCGAAAATCCAAATGAATTTTCATCGGAATCCAAATTTTAGAATCAGTTGTTTCGTTCCAAAAGTTTCTATTTTGGTTTCGTTTGCTACGTATAATGGGAATTTTATTTTTACTGTGGCAGTATGCCTGTTATGTGAAGATCTGATATAGTGACGCTCTAGACTCGAAATTATTTTATATGAGATAGCTTGGCATATAGGAATAAGCGACTGCTTTCAAGACTTCTATGTACCGTCGTTGAAATGATAGACCACCAATTTTTCTATCAAAAAACCTACACGGTTTTTCACACCTGCGAGCTTGTTCTTGAAATATTGTGTGATACACACAAATATTGTTTTTCCTGGATTGCAAACGATATTTTTCCTGGATTGCAAGCGTCGTAGATGCATAATAACTTACGGCTGAAACATAAGTTCAGACAACACTGCTCAGCCCACGCAAGAGCTATGACTCTGAAATTTAATCATTTCCATAGTACACCCTAATTTGCATCTGCTGCAAGTTACAGCCCATTTGCGTTATTCCTTCAAGGTTTTGCAATTTTTACCAACATGAGTATAGTTGAATGGGACCTACATTTTCATTCTACTGATTTCAAGATATAAGTAAAACTTCTGATCTACTTCCATCTGTATTTTTATGCCGTATAGCATCTTGTTCGCGCCATCTATCTGAATTGAAGTCGCTGCCACAAAATTTAATGTTCGGTAAAAATTGCAATTTTGGTAGGATTTCGATTACCGATGGCCTATAATTTTTCAGTCTTAGTTGCTTGGCGATCATTGTAAAGAACTTTTGAATCAACATAATAAAAATCAACGATCATCATTTGAGGATTAAATTATTAATCTTTATTATAATGGTCGTGATTCGTAACATTTGGACATTGCTACCATGGCCCCCAAACCTACTATTAATTCTTTGCACGAGTTCCTTACCATAATCATTAAATCAAAGCACTACGAATTAAAATCCATTTTTTTTACTTTTAAAATCATTTATTCACACATCTATATTATTGTGATTAAAATTACATCAATTTTAACAAACTCTTTAGAAGGAAAAAATCACCGTTTGAAAACAGGTCTTTTGAATTTCATTCCAAAGATCGAAAATTAACCTAACATACATGAAGACTGGCAGCTACCTCTGTAATTTGGGTCTGTAACTCAGCATGATTGTCACTTGTTTCGATTCTTTTTTTGACAATTGGAATCAGACATCGTCTTTTTCTATAACATTATAATTACTCAAATGAATAACGACTTTCGCTGAACAACACTGCTTGAAAATACGACACTCTCTCTTCAACTCTTGAAAATCATTCACTTATATTCGTTAACCTTCCCCCTTGCAGTCTTTTCACATGGCTTGGGATTCACATACGCCCTCCTTGCTCTCATTGGATGCTCCTCAATTAGATGTCGCATCTTTGCATTATTGTCCCTTTCAATTCCAATGAAGCTTGGTTTAAGTCTTAGCCCTAGGATACTCTACCTTAACCACACCTGCAATTTGTGTGACGCGCATTTAGTGGGGTCATGACCTTCTGGGACAAGACTGTCATAAAACTCTGACCAAAATATGTGTTTTGTTTCGTCGTAAGCATCAAAAACAGCATATGTGCCTTCTGGTCTTACAGTATAATTTACAAATGGGTAAATCTAATATTTTAAGCGGAAAACATGTGTTTTAAATTGAATTGAAATATATCGTTTTATACCGATAAAATGAATTTTTACGAAAATCTGTACAATTTCTATCATTTTTGTTCATATTATCCAGGTCATATCGTACGTTTCAAATATATTCAACTCACTGGAGCGTTATATATTTAAGTTTGTTTTAATTTAATATTCTAATTTTCTAAAATGTATTATTCATTCCCAGTGGACATAATTATAAGTGGAATTCATTGTGAGAAATAAATGACAGCATTTAACCGTGCGATTGTGCATTAGGTATGCAGAGTTGATTGTTTATGTCTGTCATATGAGAATAATTAACGTTTAATCTAGCTGCATAATACCAGTGGGTATATACAATCAGTAGTCATAGACAATCATTTAGACTCTCGCTATATACAACTGGAATGTAATTTAATCGAAATTACTGATATATTTAACATACATTTTGCATATTATTTTCCTATATACATAGCTTAAGGTATAGGGAAACAATTGTGATAAGGTCGAAAATTCAAATTCGAGTTTTCGATGGGAGAACAAGTTTCAAGCATTCCTGGAAACGAATCCATTGTTTTTGCTGTGACGTGTGTGTGTGCTTGTTTATGAATCTATGGAAACGATATATCACGAACAAATGGAGAATTTTGAACGAAATATAGTACCAAAAAATAGTGTTCATGTATATTGGAAGTCTATAAACGCAATCAAATGTTCAAAAAGCAGCGAAAATTAAAAACAAAATCTTTAAAAAATTAGAAGTTTTAATAATGTTACATAGAGAATTAGTTCTTATGAAATGTTGCATTTGAAAGCAATTGACATAAACTTTTGAATACTAGCATAAACTGTTCTCGATGTATTGTACTTTTTTCAAATAAATTTAACAAGCTCTTTGTATAGAAGTTGTTTTAAATCGAAACGGCAACAGTACATGAAATATATTTAAAAAAATGTAATTTCGTACTCTGAATATATCACGAATGAGAATGTTTTAAATAATGTAAAATGAAATGTTTCAAATATAAAAAAAAGTTATACATATTTTAATCTTCAAATTCTGTTCACATACAGCTAAAAAAATATGATATGTGCAGCACATTACTTTCCCTGCAGACTCAAATTCATTTTTTTTATTTCTTTAATAATTCATTAAATTGAGTTTAATTGCACAAAATAAGAGTACATTTGTATTTTTAATTCAATTTTTGTTTTTATTTGGTAATTAGACATTTTTCTAAAAGTGGCATAACTAAATGCACTAAATGCAAAATATCTCAAATATCTCGAGAATGGTTAGCCCTAGAGTAATAGAGTTGTTTTTATTATTTTCCTCACTAGATTTTTCCTAGAATTTCCTAGATTTTTCTTGCAAAATTCAATTTCTGAAAAATTGTGAACTCAACCAAAATTTAATATTGTGAAAATCTTTGATAAGATCTAAGATTATAAGGTGTACGTGTGTTTCTGTTTGTCATATAATACTGATTTTGGTGTGGTGTATAACTATTTCTGTAGTTATTGTTGTAAATGATTCTTCCATTTCCTCTATTATCAAAGTTATTTGAATTATTTCTAGGTGTGAAATGTTGACCTTTATTAGCATGAAAGTTTGATCTAGTATGAACAGCATTTTCATTTACCCTTTTATTTGGCAAATTAAATCTTACTCTTTTCACAGTCTTTTTGTTTTGAGATTTTTCTGCAGTTTTTGATAAACAAGATTTTAGTTTCACAGAGTCTTTCTCAGCGGTGATCACAGGAGTAAGTTTATTTGACTTAGAGTTCAGTTTTTGACTTTCAGTAGTTTGTTTTGAAAATTTTTGCAATTCCTCTCTTCTTGAAGGTAAAAGAGTCAGTCTGTTCACATGAACCAGTTCTTCATTTTTGGGATTCATCACATGTCTGATTAAAAAATTTACTGCAGACGTTTGTTTTATCACTTTAAAAGGACCTCTATTAAATGAACTCAATTTTCTTGATTGACCATGAGGCAAAAAAGGAGTGTATAAGTACACTAAGTCATTTACTTTGATATTGGGTATCTTCGCTTTCTTATGTTGTTGTAAAATTTGTGAATTTTCAGCTTTTTCCAAGTTACTTTTTACTACATCATATGTTCTTTTAAGTCGGAATCTCAAGTCCTCTCCATAATCATATGTTGATTCATATGTCGGAGGTTTAAATCCAGCTATCAAGATATTTGGGACTGTCAAATCTCTTCCATAGAGTAAATAATCAGGTGATTCACCCGTAGAAGCATGTATGGCATTTCTATGAGCTAATAAAGCAAAATGAATCAACTTATCCCAATTATCTTTATCGTTATATGCAATATTTTTCAAGGATCTGACCAAAGTACCATTTAATCTTTCAACACAGCCATCTACTGAAGGCATATAGGCAGTAGTAGTATTCTTTATTATTCCCAATTTCTTATAAAAACATCTTGCTGTTCTAGAAACAAAATTCGTCCCCTGATCTGAGACGATGTATTTAGGTATACCATGCTGAGCCATATAGTGCTCTAAGCAATTTAAAATATCTTCAGTTTTAATTGAAGCCAAAGGATATGCTTCAGGCCATCTGGTAAAATAATCAGTTATCACAAGAATAAATTTATTTCCAGATCTTGATATAGGTAATGGTCCGACACAATCCATGGCGATTCGCTCAAATGGATAAGTAGATTTTGAAAATGGTTGAATGGGTGCTTTATTATTTCTAAAACCACGATTTACCACACAAATTTCGCATGATGCAACATAATTATTAGTTTGGGAATACATTCCCTGCCAAAAGTATTTTCTGCTCACAGAAGCTAAAGTTCTTCTAAATCCACAATGTGCGTAAGTAGGACAATCATGATGTAACCATAAAATTTCAGACACAAGTTCCTGCGGAACTACAACTCTTTCTTGTTCTTGGTGTCTACGTTTAGGGTGTCTGTGTGTACACCATAAGATATCATCTTTTCTAAAAAATACTAAAGTTTGTGGGTAAGGTTTTATATTCTTATCTAAGAGATCTATAATTTTATTGCATCTTGGGTCAGATTTTTGAGCATTCTTAATTCTTATGAGTAATGTAGGACAAGTAAATGTTTGTTCCAATTGACCACTTTGTATGTTATTTTCATTTTGAATTTCACTTTCACTATTATCAACAGCACAGATTTCATTTATTTCATTTGCATTGACTGGATTCAAATTGACCTCTGATTCTCTTCTATTGCTACTATTGGCATTGTTTATATTTCTAGAACTTTGAGAATTTTGATTTACACTTGGAAAACCTTGATTTGCATTTTGGAAATTTTGATTAACATTTTGATTTATCACTTTATATTGTGACACAAATCTTCCTGGAATATTCTCAATAGTATTTGTACATTCATCCACATTTCTCGAAAGATAATCAGCAACCAAATTTGCTTTACCTGGTTTATGTACTATTTGGTAATCAAATTGTGATAGAGATGCAATCCATCTTGCTAATCTAGATGTAGGATCTTTTAATTTAAATACAAAGGACAGAGAGATCTGGTCGCAAAAAATTGTGAAAGGTTTTCCAATTAAATAATGTTTGTAATAGTTAGTAGCCCATACAACGGCTAATGCTTCTCTTTCGACAACACTGTATTTACATTCAGCTTCATTCAATTTTCTGCTAGCATAAGATATTGGATGTAAGACTTTGTTTTCATCTTCTTGGGACAAATAGCAACCTAAAGAGTGATTTGAAGCATCAGTGTGTAAAATAAATGGTTTTCTAAAATCTGGAAGGGTCAAAATTGGTTTTGACAAAAGTTTTCCTTTTAAAATTTCAAAAGATTTTTGAGCTTCATTTGTCCAAATAAATTTCTTTTTACTTTCATTATTCTTAGTCTTCAATAAATCTGTTAATGGAAGGGTAAGTTCTGCATAGTCTTTTATGAATTTTCTATAGAATCCAGTGAGTCCAAGAAATTGTCTCACATTCTTAATTGATTTAGGAATTTTAAATTTTTCTACCACTTCCAAGTTGTGAGTATCAGGTTGTACTTTTCCATTTGATACCAAAAATCCAAGATACTTAATTGTTTTTCTGAAAAAATGGCATTTGCTTGGTTTTAATTTTAGACCATGTTTACTTAATCTTACAAAAATTTCTTCTAGTTTTTTCAAATGTTCTTCGAATGTTCTTGAAGCAACAATGATGTCATCAATGTAAATTCCAGATATGCCAGCCAGCACCAGAGACATCAATCTCTGAAAGGATGCGGGCGCATTCTTAAGACCAAATGGAGTTCTGGTCCATTCAAAGTGTCCGTCAGGTGTTGAAAAAGAAGTCTTTGGATAATCATCAGGATGTAAACACAATTGATAAAATCCACTGGTTAAATCAAGAGTCGAAAAATACAAGGCTCCAGATAAGTTATCGATGAGTTCCGATATATTCGGAATCGGAAAATTTTCTACTATCGTAATTTTATTTAACTTTCGGAAATCCGCTACTAAACGGTAACTTCCATAAGGTTTCTTCACAAATAACACAGGTGTGTTATAAGGTGATGTACTTCTCTGAATTATCTTGGCGTCAAGCAACTCGTTCACCTGGCGCGAAAGTTCTTTCTGTAAATTATGTGGTATTCTGTATGGTTTCTGTCTAACAGGTATGTTAGACTCCAGATTAATTTCATGTAGTATTGTATCACATCCAGATAATTCTTTCATATTCTTAGCAAAAACATGTTTATATTTATTTAGTAATTTTAAAAGTAAAGTTTTCTGAGCATAGTTCATATGTTTCAAATCAAAATCTCCTCCCCATGCATCAAATGTATCATTGTCTTCAATACAGTTCTCAATGTCAATTCTATTATTTATGTCAATATCAGCTTCATAGATATTTTCGAAAGTTCCTAATTTTATACCTTTATTTATGTATACACACTTCTCTGATGGGTTCGCAATTCTTGCATACAAAAAGTCATTTTCAGGAATTTTATGAATACTTCTGGCGACAAAAATTTTATTAGCAGAAAATTCTTTATTATTGATAGGTTCAAGTAAAATTGTCGTGTCTTTTTCTAATTTATAATTTCTTTTTAATTTAACAAATGACTCAGAAAAAGGTTTCAAAACACATTTCTTAAATGCTTTGGCAATAGCCAAAGTATTGTCCTGTTGTGAACTTCCTTCATCATGTTTATCACAACTTGTTTCAAAAATTTCATTATCACTGGTATCGTTTTCTGTCAAAGATCTGTTTGTATGTACATAATCATTCATCTGCATTTCATGTAAATCATTTTCACATTCATAATTTGATCTTTCATTCACATTTGCATCAAAATCTCTAAAGTCGACATCTCTGAATTCATTGTGGTAGTTGTTTTGTTCAAATAAATATCCATTATCACACTTATTTTCATATCCTCTAAAATTTCTTGAAAAATTTGTGTCTTTGGATCTGTAATCCACATCATTTGTAAAATTGTAATTTCTTCTATTACGTTTATAATTTATTGCATTGCACTCAGATATTTCAGGTTGAACATCTTTGTGTCCAAAGGTAATGGTCACTTTATTTTTATGCAGAAAGGTACTTCCCAAAATCATGTTGTATTCATTTGGTGCAGGAGTATTTAAAATGCAGCATTCAATCACAATGTTGTCTTTTCCAACGGTCAAAAGAAAAGAAGCTTTCTTATCAATCCAAATATCTTGATCACCTACCCCCGACAGAATAGTGGATGTGTGTTTTATTTTCACTTTTTGAGAATTAATTTTCTGTAAGGCATCACTATAGATAATGTTTATAGAACTTCCAGTGTCTATTAAGGCATTCAATTTGACATCTTCAACAAAAACTGAGATGACAGGAAAATTTTTCTGGGAAGGAGCTTTAATTTCCGTCATGCAACTAACTTCAGAATTTGGTTTATTAAATTTTGGAGATTGAAAATTTTGTGTTCTGAAATTCTGTCTTCTAAATTGTCTTCTATTACCAAATCTATTATTAAAATATCTGTTATTTCTTTTATATCCAAAATTATTGAAGTTTTGAGATTTATAATTATCAAAATAATTTCTAAAATTTGAAAAATTTCTTCTCTGGAAATTTGAATTTCTATTAAAACTGTTACGAAAAGGTCTTCTAAATGATTGAAAGTTCTTTCTTGGAGAATAATTTTGATATGGACTTTTAACATACCACTCTTCTTCCTGCGAGGCAACTGGAGTTCTTCTTTGACTGAAACGGTTTCTATTGTCAGTTCTTCTAGATGGTGTAGAAGTTTTGAAATACGTTGATGGTTTACGTTTCTTCTTTACTGGAATATCTTCCCAATCTTCTTCTTCCAGTTCATTTTCATTGTATCTGCTTGTAGAGGGCGTATCCAAGAAGGATTCTTCAAAACTGGAATTGCTTTCTTCCAGATCTTCTTTTATTTCATTCAGTCTTTTCTTTCTTTTTTCTGAGTTCTCACCAAATTTTCTTCTTAGTTTGTCAAATTCTTTCTTCTTTAAATTTAATTCTTTCTTCAGCTCTTCAATTTCATGTTTAGGGTCATTTTCAGTTCTTACAGTATTTACGTCTTCTGTCATTTCTTCTAGTACTTCATTTTGCACTTCTTCTTCCAATATTGCTATCTCTTTCGCAGCTTCAAATGACTGTGGGTTTGCAGATAACACAGCTTTTCGAATAAGGATCTTCAATCCTTTCTTAAAGGAGTTGAGCAAAATTGCAGTTCTCAGGGAATCTTCATTGCCAGACACAGCATCTTGTGGAAAAGCCACATAGGATTCAGCTTCAATGCGGTTCGCATAATCTCTTACCTCTTCATTTATCAGTTGTTTACAATTTACCAGGGCAGCAACATTCTTGGTAATATTCTATTTCTTAGTAAAATTGTCCTTGAGTGCATTAACAACTTCAGTAAAATTCGTGCTTTAGTTTAGTTTAGGGATGGATTTGATCAGTCTTTCAGCACGACCAGACAACTTCAACTTCAGGACGAAAATTTTGTCACGATTTGACCATTCGGCGTGTTCAGCGACAAGAAGGAATTTTTCCAAAAATTCGTGAAAAGATTCATTTGCATTGCCAGCAAAACCTGGAATGGATCCAAGGAACTGCGATCCAATTCCCACTTTAACTTTATTTGAGTTTCTGACAGCGGAAGCTGATCTGCCAGAATTTGGAGAAAGTCGTGGTGGAGACACCGAAGGCACACGGTTACTACTATTTGGTTGTGCAGAGGAGTCTCTACTCCTACTTGCACGAGAATTCTTACAATTTCGTGGCATTTTGCACAGTTAGTTTCACAAGCACAGTTTATTTCGAAAATAATTTCACTTTCAATCACTTATTTATGTGTAAGCAGAGCACCGAAAAAAAACACCACGTGTAACTTTTTTTTCACTTTCTGTTCATTATCATGAACTTCGAATCACTTTTGCATGTGCACAGAACTTTTGTATTCACTTTTCAAAAATAAATGTATGCACTTTATGTATTTACCATTCAATGTATGTGTATTTGAAAATTTCAATTTACTCATATATATCATATGGAATTTTGTGTATATTTATGTATGTCAAATAATTCAAGAATATATATGCAACAAAATTTTACTATGCAAATAATACTCTGGTGCATCTGGGCTTATGTGCTTTTTGCACTTTTAAATTTACTTTATGACATATAAATAACAGTTTCTTGCCCATTTATAATTCAAACACTTTGCACCACTAAAAGAACTTTTTCACTTACTTTGACATATCAAATCTGCAATATTTTTACACATAATCAAAACACAAATTTTTCTACACTTCCTCATAAAATTATATTTCACTCACTGTAATACTCTGGGAAAGGGAACAGGCACCAATTTGTGGGAGCGGTTTCAGTACCAAAATTCATGCACTGATTCCACTACACACAGGCCAGTGATCGTAATTTTAATATACCAAAAGCAACTGCAATTAACACATTTAATTTCATCATAATTACCAGAATAAACACCAGGTTCAATTTTAGAAGAGATTCCCAGTTTAGGAGAATTAAATCCTAAATGAAGTACAGTGAGTAAAACATGAAGGCATACACAAATAAACAGGCTCATTTATCACACAAATTAATATTTATTTTGAGAATTTCAAAGTCAACATATTTATATATATTTTTATCCTTCAATTTATCCAATATTAATCAGAGCTTCACTTCAATAAAAGAACAATCAGACTTTAAGCTCTGTTCAAATTTATATAGCAAACAATAATTAACTTACAATAATCATATGATTTTAATCATGAATCTAAATTAACCATAAATGTATTTTAATCATGAGCCAAATGTATTTATAGAAATTAGTTCTCATTATGCCAGTGCTGCTTCGGAATCACGGATCCCGGAAAAAGGAAATGTTACCTGACAGATTTTCATCAGATAAGCACGGTTTACGGCTGAATCAAAAAGTTCTCAAAATGGATAGACGAGGAAAAATCCAAAAACCTTAGGTACAGGACATCAGTCTAGTATGCACCAATCCGAACCATTGCGGAATAACTACTCCAAAACCCGGGGTCGATGTCAGATTTCCTGGAATAAAAAAATAGATTTTAGAAAAATGTTCAGAAGTATTTTTGAAGGTTTCCAGGTTCTTCTTCTATCAGCTCCAGAAAAGCAGGGGCGGTTTCCTTTAGAACCAAATGCCCATCTCCGCCAGTTTAGCCATTTCGGCCAAAACTCCTTTGTCTACCCTTAGACAATTTCTTCATGCGACTATCATAGTCGGAATCTCCAGCTCGAAGAGAGCAAACTGTGGGTCGCTCGGGCCCACGCCAAGAAAGTTCTCCTCCGCTGCGCCTCTTCCTGATTGGACAGGCGCGCTCTCACAGCAACAGGCGAGCAAACGTCACGCATCTCGGCCAGACGTAAAACCTAGACATTCCCAACGAATTCTCGACCAAATGCGCTTTTCAATGCGATTTCAATAGAAACAAGTCTTAGCAAAAAAACACAGCACAGGCACGGAGGGAAAAAGATATTTCTCTCCTCGAAACTAAGAAAAAGGCTCATGGCGCAGAAATGCGACATGACACCTGAGTAACGTATCTATCAAATTTAGTGAAATTTGGTCAATTAGTATTTTAGTTAGAGTGGATACATGACATTTTTGCGGGCCATGTTGTAAAAGAAGGCAAGTTGTTCTTTTCTGATTAATACTAAAATCTAATCAGCACCAGAGTATCGAACAAGTAACTTATCGACCAAATTTTGTGAAATTTGGTCAATTAGGATTTTAGCTAGAGTGGATACATGAAATTTTTACTGGCCATTTCGCAAAAAAAGGCGGGTTCTGTTTTTACGAATCGTACCAAAAACTAATCAGCACCAGGGTCATACCCAAGTGACTTACCTACCAAATTTTAAGAAATTCGGTCCATAAGTTCGAAATTTTGATAAGTTCGTATACATACATTGCACAGACACACAGACACACAGACAGACACACAGACACACATCACAGGCGTCACGCTAAAAATAGTTTTTTCGTATTCTAGAGGTCCCGAAACGTGTAGATCCGTCGAAAACTCGAGTTGCGATTTTAGACATGATTCCGATACTTTCCCTATACATTACCACGTATTGCAGGGAAAGTAATAATTAAAAATCTGATGTGAGCAGCACATGACTTTCCCTGCAGACTTATATTAACGTTCTCTTTATTTTAATTAAATTTATTTCACTTTTAATTCAATTTTCGTTCTCATTCGATAACCGGACTTATTTTCAAAGGTGGCGTAGGGAAAGTACGAAAAACTAAAATATCTCGAGAACGGCTAGTCCTAGTGTAATGGGGTTGATCTTATTCTTTTCATCGTTAAAAATTACGTATTAAACCAGCATTTAATGGATATATTTGAGTATACCCAGTTTTTTATTTTAGATTTTGGCAATTTTTGCGGGCCATTTTGCAAAAAAAAGCTGGTTATTTTTTTCTGAATCATATAAAAATCTAATCAGCACCAGGGTGACCTATACGTAACTCATCTACCGAATTTTGTGAAATTCGGTCCATTAGTTTTTCAGCTACAGTGGATACAAGCTTTTGCGGGCCATTTCACAAAAAAGGCGGGTTCTTTTATTCTGAATCGTACCCAAAACTAATCAGCACCAGCCCCGCCCACAAGTGACTTACCTACAAAATTTTGTGAAATTCGGTCCATTAGTTTTTTAGTTACAGTGGATACAATATCTGCACAGACAGACAGACACACAGACACACAGACACACACACAGACGTCACGCTAAAAATGGTTTTTTCGTATTCTAGAGGTCTTGAAACGTGTAGATCCGTCGAAAACTCGAGTTGTGATTTTCGGCATGATTCCAATACTTTCCCTATACATTACCATGTATTGCAGGGAAAGTAAAAAAATGGATTTTGCTCATTTATGATATATGTGAGCATTAAAGAATTTTTCGAAATATAAAAAAAATCTGATGTGGATAACACATAATTTTCCTTATATAATAAAATGAATTAATTATTTTTACAGTCAAAAAATAATGTTAAGGTCCACGTTACAGTATTTTTGACGTTGAATTGCACATTTGGCGACTTCCCGGATGACAACATGTAATACTATTTCAAAGTATCCAATTAACTTATATTTCACACAATTCTAACAATTATCAATGCTGATAGCATCCTCAGTAAGCGATATAGTTCGTATATTAAAATTCTTTAATAATTTTTTTATCAATCAGGCGCCATTTTCACTAATTTAGCATCATATTTGCAATTTTGATGAAATTTTCGTCAACCTAGGACAAAATATCGACAAGTTAGAGGTACTTTGGTATCTTATTCGCCAAGTTTGCCAAATACATCATCAAGTGTTATAGACAAACTGGGAGAAGAGCATTTCTTATATACTAGAATGTATGCCCGTCATATGATGGAAATCAAAATTTGCGAAGCATGACTTTTCATTTGGCGTATTTTTATCAATTTGGCGGCGTTTTTGTCACTTTTACAGCATTTTAATAAATCCTCAAGTTGGCGAAGTTCCGTTAGATTTCTCGCAAAACGTTACAGACGGAGAAATTGGTAATTCGTATAGCCTGTTATGTTATTTCCAAAATATTGAACTTTCATCATTTAGTCGTATTTTCATTGATTCCGCATCAGTTTGGCAAATTTTTATCTATTGAGTGACATTTTCCTCAATTTGGCAACATTTGAAAAGTCACAGAGTTGGAGATATTCCTAAAAATCCGTTACCAAAATTTTATCCAAACGATATGGACGGAAAAATCGGTTATTCTTATAGCAGATAAATATCTATTGGCGTCCAACTACAAAAGCATTACCCAAAGTATATTTTCTCAGAAATGGAACAAGCTAGATCCACGAGAACGACGTCACCAAAATTATAGCATGATATTACATACGAAACGTGAACATATTTCTCAATGGGTAATATTTCTTTTTATTTTATGTGATTTTTTGATACATTAACTTGAAACATGCGCAATATCTCGAAAACGGTTCATGCTAGCATTCTAAAGTTTATGTTAATAGTATTCTAATGAAAAATTACATAAGATATAATTTTGGTGTAACTTTAATAAAAGTTTTTTTTTTTGATGAACTTTCAAAATTTCACTCGAAAATTTAGTGGAGTTTGATTGTGATTGCGGACATTCGATTGCGTTATAAAAACAGGCTTTACGTATTCATGGAATGTAATTCTTGCACTGAATTTCGTTCGAATCGCTCCATTCGTTCGTCAGATATCGTCTCCACAGATTCACTGACACACACACACTGACATCATCTTAAAAACCCAGCCCAGGTGGTGTAGTGGAGAGCGTGTTTGGCTGCTGTCTAGAGGGCTCGGGTTCGAATCCCGAATATTCGAAATCGAATTTTGGACTCCCGTCACAATACTTTCCTTATATAGTATACTATACAGATTGAGCCAGAACTCTTAGGCCAAACTTTAAGGGGTGATAAATCACATCTAAACAAGCAATTTTTGTCATACAAAGCAGGGGCGTACATAACGCAAGATACATAACGCAAGAGGCGAATCGCTAGACGTCGCTGACATTGAACGCAGTGACGGCTGTGTCAGAACTAGCCAGGGTTTAAGCTGAGTTTAAATTTTCTTTAGCAAAAACGCTAAAACCTCTTGTTTCATTTTTGCATTTTGGATAGTCTATTAGCATTTTGCGAAAAATACGATCGTAGCGGAAACATTGGAACTAGCGAACGAACCTCAACTTGCAGTGTCACTGTTATTCTCTTGCAAAGTAATCGAAATTAATTATTTTGCTTGCAGGCGATTTTCATATACTTGTGGCAATAGCTTTTAATTATTTATTCTAGGACGGCAGAACATGCCTCCAATTTTTACAGGAGGTAGGGCCATAGTTACTGCAACATGTTCCTGCCAACATTAAAGCATATATGTGGTTCCAACACGACGGAGCACTACCCCATTTCAGAGTGGACGTGCGGCACACCTTAGATGACACATTCCCAGGGCAATGAATTGGTCGGGGTGGTCCTATAGCTTGGCCGGTACAATCGCTTGATCTCTCCTGTCTCGACTTTTTCTTATGGGGCCATATGAAATGTCTCATCTACGATAGTCCCATCAACTCCGATGAGGATCTTGCTGCTAGGATTGCTGTTGCTGCCGGCGTTGTCCAAAATATGGCGAGTGTTTTTGTTAACGTGCGCCGGTCGCTACATCGAAGCCTACATGTGAAGTCTGCATCACTGCTGGTGGTCGCACTTTTGTTCAGTTTCTGTAACTTTGTCCATGCATTCTGCAATTTCTGTCAGTAAAACGCACTTTGTGCCTAGTTTGTCATTTTTGTGTTTCCTGTTTTCACGACAGAGTCATCATTTCCTCATTTCATGAGCTACCACCTAGATGTTCTCTTCTTGCATTACGACCCTGCTTTGTATGACAGAAATTGCTAGTTTAGATGTGATTTATCACCCCTTAAAGTTTGACCCAAGAGTTCTGACTAACCCTGTATATACAGGATGATACAAAAAATATGCGCAAAACTTTACGAGGTTCTAGTGTACACTAAACCAAGCTTTTTTCGTCGGGGTTTACCTTGTCAGAAATGAAACGTAAAGGCGACAGTGGGCGCTTAATGGTGGAATCGATTAGGTGAAGCTGAAACGCAAGAATGACTTAGAAGTTATAAAATGACACTTAATAAAAAATAATTACAGTAATGGCTCAAAAGACCAACCGGCACCCTGAATGTACGCCCCACAGGGGCTATGGAGGGATTGGCGATTTCGCTCGAACAGACAAGGCATGTCGTGAACTTCGGCAGCAGCGAGCAAAATTCTGGCGAGGAGTTCAGATTGAAGGAAGTGTCATAGACGAAATTCTTGAGATATCCCCACAAAATAAGTCGCTAGGGCGATCGTGGGGGCCAAGCTATTAGACCACCTCACCCAATCCCTTGACCCGGAAAAGTGACATTTAAATAGTTCCGGTGTTACGAAAATTTGCATAAGAATTCTTCTTCTTACCCAGATGAAATTAGCATAGGTGGTTATCTTCTTTAACCAGAAAATAATAAGCAGGGCGACTATTATGCTTGAGGAGCTGCCGCTTCGCAACGAGTAAGCGCACTGTAGCGCCTTTACGTTAAATTTCCGACCGGATAATGTATGACGAAAAATGCTTGGTTTGGTGTATACTAGCACCTCGTAAAGTTTGGCCTATCTCTTTTAATCACCATGTATAAGGAAAATAAATATTTATCAGATACATACCGTCAAGTTTTGCTGCCTGAAAAGTATGCTTTATAGCAAATTGTGCCTTAAGGCAATTTCTGTGCATCGAAAGAATTGGCAACAAATTGAATGACAAAAAGAACAGGAAAAATTAATCTAAATGGAAAATACAATATATGCTGAGAAATAATTATTTATGATCAAAAATCAAAAGTAAATTATAAATTATTAAATCAAGAAAATAATTCTAGAAAATCATGAGAAAGACTCAAATGTCCTTCCACATAATAGACTAAAATCACATGATAAAACTGCTATAAAAGTAGTCTAGTTTACAGTTAAGTATGATGCATGATATACGGTTATAAAGATACACTAAACACTTCAAGAGTGGAGATGGATGGCATTGATATGAGATTAGATTAATGATCACGGAGGTTAATGATCAAGGAGATGAATTACTAGCTTATCAAAAATATTAAATTAAATTGTTAACCTATCAGGTAGTTTTATTACTTATATGTAGCATGTAATATAAACTGTATCATAGCTGCTTCGGAAAACTAACCGAATCAGTTTATTTAGTTCCAATTTCAATACAATGCTTATGATTGCCATCTGGACTTTGAACACTAGCAAGCTACTCATACATATTTCAGTCCTTTTTGTGAACATTTTTATGTAGAAAACTTTTCAAAACGTATAGGGAAATACCCGTATTTTATATGTGCACAGGATGATATAGTAAAATATGCATATTCATGTTGTCTAGCCTATAATGCAAATACATAGTTCAACTAATACATTAAAAAAAGTCAAACCTCCTTTGTCATCTCAGGTACAACTGGACATTATCTAGCAAAGGGCTTCTACACAGGGTGTCCCAAAAAGCTTGAAACTCGCTTTAATTCTTTACCTGTTGGAGATAAGTGGGCAATGTAAATTGCAAAAATGTTGAAAGTAATGTAGGAAATAAGACTACATTAATGGAATTGTCCTCCTATGAATTTTAAAAAGTTACACTTTTTAAATTTTTAAGCGATTCCCTTAGACAAATTTGGTCAATTAGAATATTTTTATTTTTAATGCAACAAGATCATTAAGAAAAAGCCCCGCATATCTGTATCTTTAAAATCAACTGAATTATGACAAAGGAAAAAATCTGACGCTAATTTTCCGTACCATGTGAAAGTTTGTTTCATCAGTGAAAATAGGGATCATAAACAAATTGACGATGGAAATTGTTTAGATCAAAAATACGTTAATATATGTCAAAATTTTTTATCACAAATGCATCTAAATAAAGCATTACACAGACAGATATCATATAAAGCAGTGGTACTCATTACGCAGTTTGCTATCCTATGTATTATCATACAGTTTTATCATTTTTGTGATATGTCAAAATTTTACATTTCTAATTTGATATAGGGTCCCCATTCACAATGTTCAATTTTCAATGAAATATAACTCCTGAATTTTAAAGATACATATATGCGGGTTTTTTAATGATCTTGTTGCAATAAAAATTAAAAAAAACTCTGATTGACCAAATTTGACTAAGGGGGGTCGTATAAAAATTTAATAAGAAAGATCAATCATGCATACAGCATTGATTATGAAACACTCTCCAACTTCAATTTCATTTAAACATCTCTAAAATGCGATACATTCATCGGTAATATTTTAAAAATTATCACAATACTACTTTAATTTATTATATTTGAAAACTTAAAACTTCATCGAAAAAAATGAACTTCATTCAAATGACGGAATTGAAATGTTAATTGCCTGGTGTAAACATCACTAAAATGCGATACGTATCTCGATAATGCTTTCAAAATTATCATAATACTACAATAATTTATTATATTTGAAAACTTCATCGAAAACTGAAATTTATTCAAATGACGCCATCGAAACATAACACGCCTGGCTCTCTCTATAAAAGCAGCATTTCATTCATAATATTTCTCCATTCATTTCATTCATCACAACACTATAATAGTTTATTTTATTTAAAAACTTAAGACCACGGAAGTACATGTAATTACACTCTAAGCTTAAAACTTCATCGAAAAAATCGTCTGCTTCTCTATGTAAAGTCAATGAATATTTCATTCATATCAGCTATGCAGACTCCATGAGCTAAATAATTTTGCTTTAAATAAATGCAGCAATTATTATACAACTCATTCTACATATTTTGCTGTTTACATTTTCCATAAGTGAAGAATAGGCTTCGTTGTAGAAATAATCAAGTTTGGATAATCATTTAAATTTAAATATATTGTAATTGCGTTGTTTCAGTATGCATATGCACATAATTTAGGCAAAAATAAAGCGGTTTTAGGACGGATACAACACTAAATATGAATTAAAAAGAACTTTAAAAATCACGATTTTGACACAAGATGTACGCCATATTTTATTTTGAAGTGGTTCACGTTATCTCTTCATATAATTGTCACGTGATCACTTCATATAAGAGGTGTAATTATTATTTTAATTTTTATGTAAAAAACTACTGAATATATTTTGCTAAAATTTTTTTATATATTTCATGGGATAATTTGAATATTTCCTATAATTTTCGAAACAATTTGTGAATTTTGAATCCGCTTAAGAAATGTTTGAAAAATTGGGTCCCATAGGCTTCAATGTATTTCATTTTTTCAACCCGGGTTCAATCCAAAACGAATTGGTTAATATTATTCATTTATAGTCCCATAGGTCCCACTGACCGTCTGAACAACATACTAAAATTTCATTTTGATTAAGTCATTTTTACGGCAATTATCGTGCTAGCGAGCACACACACAGACAGACAGACAGAATGAATGAACAAAGTCATAAACACTTTTCAACTTTGTTGTGAAGTGTTAAAAAGTGTAACTTTTGGAAAATTAATGGTAGGACTATTTTATTAACATACACTTATTTCTTACCTTACTTTCAACATTTTTGTAAGTCACATTGCCCACTTATTTCCAACAGATAAATAATTAAAGCGCGTTTCAATCATTTTTGGACACCCTATATATCCTTCCATTCTCCTCTCTCTGACCTACATAATTAGTATTGAATTTAGTGGTATTACATAAAAAAATTATCAATCTTAATTCAATTTACAAGATTTCCGTTATGAATCCAAACATCTAAAATTAAATTCGAAAAGCAAATGTATTTCAACTTTTCACCCACTCGCTTTCTTAAATTCATTTTTAAAAGGAAATGACAAAATCCATTACATCCAATAAATTCGTTCAAATTATTGTCGTTATCTCTTAGCAAAGTGCTGCGATTTCTGAAGAGCGTCCTTGTACAACCATAATTGACATCTGATGATGGAACTTCAAAGTAAGGCATTCCTGCTAAAGCATAAATTCAATGCGACATATCACTGCGTGAATATTGTGATGCATTAATCCAAGCGATGTATTGTGTAGCTTAAATAAATACCGTAAAAGTTGAAAAGGATTTCTGATGATGATCTTCGAGGACAGAGGTTGAATTTATAACGCGTGCTTAAACAAAATATTTTGAATCCTATGTTATTGGTTGTAAAAGTTTTGCCATTGCATTGTTTTTGCGAAATGTTTAATTGAAATATTTATTTCTCATCATCTGCTATAGATAAAACTGAGATTAATTTTTGACGGGGGTGTGGGGTGTGGGGGAGAGTGCAGATTACTAATTATTTACATTTTCTACTCAAAAAAATGTACTTGAATTTAACGATCTATTTATCAAGATTGCTGTAAATATCGTTTAAAAAAAACTGATATGGATTCAGTATTAAATTCTAGAGAACATAGTGTTGTGATTCACTAAGGATTTTCACTTCTGGCCTCTTTACTATTTCCGGCTTAAAAGTTCTCCTTTGAACGTATATTTCTCAGGATTGCTTAAAGTTATAGCTTAGATAATGATTGATATTGGTTAAGCATCAAATACCAGAGAAAAATAGGGGATATTATCAGTATTACTTATGTAACAGTATTATTATTGACCACTTGCGTTCCACTTTAAGTGTTTATTGAAACGTCTATTTCTTAAGTTCTATTATAGATATATCTTAGATAATGACTAGAATAGATTCAGCATCGAATTTCAAAGGGGATTGAGGGGTTCACAAAGGATTTCCATTTCTGGTTTTGGAGATGTAACTTTTTTCTTTCGAAAAGTCATATGACTTTCTAAATCAAATATGCAAAAGTGAATAAAATTGCTTTTTCGTTCCGGCAGAAACGGAGTATACACATCATTTACTACCAAATAAAGTCTCATTCATAAATTGTTTTATTTATTCTTGTTCTTAGACGACATACAGCGTATTATGCATACTCAAAGCGTAATATTATGGGGTTGAAATGTCAAAATAAAGTATTCAACGAATTTATACGTTTTAGAAATCCTTGAATGCGACTCAAACGTTTATGAGGTTAAGTCTGTGTGTATATATGTTTGTAATGTACAAATATGGATACGTGTCAGCAGGATACCGCGAGAGCAAACAAAAATAATAATAAATAAATAAATGAATTTTATTTTGGCACACAATAGGTACAATTACCTCTTATAAATGAATACATAGCAGCGAGGCATGGAGCTGCGTAAAAGGCGCTTTAGTTGGACCTCACGAGACCACATCCTCCCAGCCAAAACTGTGAAACAAATTGAATACACTTATTTAGAGGATCAAAAACTTGATTAGAATATAAGTAAGAAAGAATTAAGAAAACCTAGATATTACTGTCCCTATATGCATAGAATTGTATATAGGGAAAGTATTGCGACGTGGTCGAAAATTTGAATTTGAGTTTTCGATGGAAGACCAATTTTCAAATATCGCTGAATTCGAATTGAACATATTTGAAGTGATGCGTGTTTATGTGTCTATTAGTGTGTGTTTCTGAGTCTATGGATACGATATCTCATGAACGAATGGAGCGTTTCGAATGAAATTTTGTACGAATATTACAATCCATTGAAACTGGAAGGCTGCTGATTTTAAACGTGATCGCACTGTTCTAAAGATCCCTAAGTTTTTGAAAGGATTTTCAAAAAATCATAAAAACAACACGGACAATCGATAATGTTAAATAAATAATCAATTTGTGCGTCATTTTTATTCTAAAACGAATGACACAAATTTCAGAAAGCTGGCTTAAATCGTTCATCAGACAGTGCACGTGTTTCAAATTAATGTATCTGAAAATGCATGAAAAGGAACAGTAGTAAATATCATCAAATATGTATTAGATGGTGATTATTTTGGCGAAATATAGCCAACTTGGCGTCTTTTAAAATGGGGTGCTAAATTGGCGAAAATGACATCAAATTGATAAAGTTATTTCAATGACACCAAATCGATGAATTGGTAATTAACGTATTTTAATATAATATCGCTTAGCAATTATTAGCAATATCTCAAATTGTGTCAAGTTATATTTCTCAGAAATATAAGTTAATTTGTTACTTCAAAATAATTTTACATGTTTTAATTTAGGAAAGAATTATTTCTAAATATCAATCTACTATTCAACATTAAAATCATTGTCTCGAGGATCTCGTCTTTTATTACTTTGCATTGAAAGAAGTAAAATACCGGCAACCCTCGAATAACACGGTCCTTGAATTTCACAACAATTCGCATAACACGGTTAAAAACTGCACCAACCCTTGAGTAACACGGTACTTCAATTGCCCGATTTTGAAATTTTCCGCTTTAACAATTCTAAGAAGAATTATTTTTTGCGTTTAACTAGAATTTTGCACAATGAACAACATACAAGTACTCAGCAAGCTGCGTCATTATTTATTGCTGTTCTCAACGGTGACCTTATTTGAATTCAGGTTACCAGTAGGACCAGAGATACATTTATGTAGATCAAATTTAAGTGAAAAAGTATTTTAAATCACTGTATGCTTATTTTTAACAAAATGAAATAAATGTGGAATTTAACAAATAATTTTTTATCCCCATACTTAAGACTCTTCAAAACGTTAGAAAATGCGAAAATACTATTTTCTACCGCCAATGATCTTAACAATAAATGTTTTTCCAGTGATGAGAATATTCTAACCATTCTAGGAAAAGTAATTCGCTGTTTGAATGAAGACAGTACTGAATAATAATAAAAAAAAACTTTATGTGCATATGTAAATAGGTAATAAAAATTACTTTAACAAAATAATTTTTTTTTATTTTTAAAATAAATAGTTGGAACTGAATGTCCACTTATGTATAGTATCGAATAATACGATTTTTAACATCACGTAACACCATTTATTTGAATTCAACGTCTCGTATAACACTGTTTTGAATGATACGGAACTAATTAACCGCGTTATTCAGGGTTTGACAGTACTTGTATTGCATAGAGAAAATCATCTGCCGTCTCACATAAGACGTTTTTGTAATAAAAATGACGACAAATACGTTCATATAAATGCGTCAGCTTTTTTCCCCTAAAAATATACGTAACAACATTTGTTTGATTTCTACGCCTCGTATAACACGGTTTTGAATAATACGGAATTAATTAACCGCGTTATTCAAGGTTTGACAGTACTTGTATTGTATAGAGAAAATCCCCTGCCTTCCACATAAGACATTTTTGTAATAAAAATGGTGACAAATGCATTCATATAAATGCGCCAGCTTTTTTCCCCTAAAAATATATATTTCTCAAGATTGGTTATAAATAGTTATTTGAGGACTGATATGAAATCAGCATTTCATTCCGGAGGAGGTTGAAGGTTCTCAAAAGATTTCCACTGATGACAGATGCAATCTGAATATGTCCGCAAAAAGCACAGTTCTGTTATTTCTTTCGATTTTACTTCATTTCATGCATTGCAGTACACCAACATCAGTTCAACAAATCATACACAATTAGATACTTTGATTATTATAAGTCTCGTTCAAACATTTAAATGCTCATTTAAGCCTGAATTCAATACCAAAGTCCACATTTAGCGAACTGATAACAATGGCAGTACTCAAAATTTAAAAGTTCCAGATATTGTAGATACAAATATTCAGCATACTCAATTACGATACCTTCCGAATTTATGCCGCTGTTTATTATTGAAATATTCGGAGTTGAAACAGTCCTAGCATTTAAACGTAATTCAACTCACCATTCAGGCATTGAGTTGGATTCAATTAAAAGTGGGTGCGTTTGATATTATATTGTCACATTATACCAAAGAGCTATTTTAGTGACCCATTAAAAGACACTCTTTAAAAGGCATTAAGAGTCTTTGATAACGATATTTATGATTATCCAATGTTTGGTTATCTATATATACTAAAAGATATGCCCGTCATATGACTGGATTCAAATATTGCAAAATATTACGTCCCACGCGATCGCCAGCAGTACTTGCGTTCCTACTAACCACGCATACATGAGAGCCATGCATCTCTTCTAATCAATACTGCTTCTTCCTATACAACACCCTACTGAAGTATAATTCAATATTATCCCATGATAAAACGCGATTAATTGACGACCCCTGATAAAGCGTATTTTTTCCGCGAACAATGGAACTCATTATGATTAAGTTTCAGTATTATTAAGGTTAAAATTTGAGCCTAGTATATTAAATTAATAATTACCCCAAAGCGATGGTAATTATTAAGGAATTTGAACGTTATTTTGCTAACTGCTAAATTTTCACCAATTATGAGTTGTTTCCATTAATTTGGAGTCGTTTTAACAATTTGGCGACATTTTAAATACCAAGTGGAACAGTCGAACTAACAGACAAACCCTACAAAAGCACCATTACAATACTATCCTTTAACAAAATACAGTTAATTTCGTTGATTTAGCGTCGTTTTTCGCAATGTATCGACATTTTCATCGGACATTTTCGTCATTTTGGCGACATTTAAGAGAAAATTCGGTGCAGTTAGCGATATTACGTCAAATTCGTTGACAAAATTATGCTAAGCGTTATGGACGGATGGAGAAAGGTGTTATTCTTACTAGTTAAAAAAAATGAAATCTCTTACTGATTAACTGTGACTGAATGACGCTTCAACAAATCTCGGAAACTACTAAAGTTAGAAATTTGAAATTTGGCAGGAATAATTATTTTATGGCATAGACGAGCACTTAAAAAGATTTTGCCTACGGCAATTTTAAATCCGTATTTTACCTCATTTATTATATATACAGTGTAATTAATTTACGAGGATAATTACCCCGTATATTTTATGTACGGGATAATAAATTTATTAATTTATATACTAATTGGTATAAATTACCCGCCTCTCTATAGCAAGTACTAAATGAAATGTGTAACGCACATTATGAGCAAATAATAAATTCAAAATTAAATCTTAAGAGTACTTGTAATTTTTAAAATAACAGTTTCCTCTCAAGACATTACTGAAGGATATATATTTTCAATAGAATTTTAGGCTTTAGTCATATAGAAAATTTAAATACACGGTTCTAGCGTAAATATATTTTGAACCACGCGATGGATTTCAATGATATTTTCCCTGACAATGAGGTTGTAGGCAACAAATATTCTGGTATAAGTAATAATAATCACAAGAACCCGTCAGAAAGGGGTGAATTTAATACCGAAGTTAAATTTTAACGAACAAATAACAATGAATGGACTCTAAATTCCCATATTCTATAGATATTGTAGTCACATGAAATCAGTATATCCAATTACGGTACTGTCTGATTCTATTTCTCATTCTACTCTTAAAATACATTTGAAATCAAAACTATCTCCACCGCCCATAAATAGCTTATATCACCGCGAAGTCTTTGAGTTAAATTTAATTAAGATTGAATTCATTTCATATTATATTATCGCTTTATATCAAGTAAGCATTTCAGTGAGCCATTAAAAGCAACTCTTTAAAATGTATCAGACGTCTGATAACGATATTTATATTATGGCAATGATCACCTGCATGTCTATATTTTCTTTAGTGAAGGAAATTCGTGAATGGTGTATGTGAAAAGTTTAAACGCAAATGCTTACGTTTGTTTATGGAGTCATAGTAATATAGTTTTAAATCTATTTGTGAAAATTGCCATAATTTTAAATGAAAATTTTAAAAATCACAATCCAATGTAAATAATTCGTTAGCAAGTTTGTAATATTCAATTCGTTATAGAAACGATTGAAACTTTAAGATTTATAAACTGATTATAAAGCCACAAAAGAGCTTTAATCAGCTTATAAAATAGTGAGATAGATCAGGTTTACCAGCAAAAATGTAGGAAAATGATTTTTTACACACTCCAGCAAAAAAGGAAAATATCAGTTTTCAGAGAGTAACTTTTCTGATTTTGCTGAAATGATTGCTCGACTAATGACTGGACTAAAAAGCTCATTTTTTCTTTTAAATTACTTTATTGCTTTTATGCTGTTAAACTGAATTAAACTCGCGCAAAGTTGATAAACCACGCTTTTATTATTTGAAAGCATAACATGTTAACTGTCCCAAACTACCTTGATGAATCAATTGCAATACACCGGAATGGTGTCCAACAACTATGTCAAAGAATTTCTTACAAATTCATGCGATTCGCTTATTTATAATAAATAGTTCATAGTGTTAGCTTCTTTTATAATAGAATGCGAATTTCGCCCTAGTGTTTTAATTTAAAGATCGTCTAAGATCCGTGATTAAAGTTTCTGTTGAGACTTGATTGTGTTACATTGGATCTGAACAACTAAACAATACAGGTTAGCTGCAGTAACCATTGAGGTCTGAATAAGACCAAGTTTCGATTTTTCAAAGGACGCAACTATTTATTCTATCGATTTTTTTTCAATTAACAAGAATTGCAAAGTATAGGATGATGGACTATACATAAAAGTAGAGAATGAGGAGGGCAGAATGATAGCTTATGTGAAAAAGTAGGAAATTATGACAGCGGAATAAAATACTGTATAAAAGTGTCAAGAATGAGGAGAACACTACGATATCCCTTATGATAAGAAATAGAGAATAATAAAAAATGTATAAAAGATTTGTAGAATGATGAGAATAAGATGCTAGCTTGTATAAAAATGTAGAGAATACTTACGTTGATCAGGATGCTATTATTTATGAAAAGTAGAGAATATTTAGAATATGTTGCTAGCCCGTATAAAATATAGAAAATGATAAGAACATGATGCAATATTCTGTAAAATAACGTAGAGAATGGTGTAAACAGGATGGAATATTGTTTAAATAAAAGTAGAAAATGATGATAACGCAGGATGCTAGATCAGGATATCTTTTATAAAATACTGAGAACAGGATACTTATAAACAAAATTGGAGAATGGAAAAGGAGGTTTAGATCTGAAGTTTCAGTTTGATCTACAATCTGGGAGGAGAACGATCTATATTTTACTTCCACAATAAGATATAAAAATCTGATGTGGGCAACACATGACTTTCTTTATATAATGTAATGAATTTACTACTTTTACAGTAAAAAAATAGGTTTTTCTTATAGTAGATAATAATATTCTTTCCAAGATATTGAATTTTCGACAATTAGTCGTCATTTTCATTGATTTAGCGTCATTTTTATCCATTTGGCGAGATTTTCGCTAATTTGGCAACATTTAAAAAAGTCGCCAAGTTGGCGACATTCCACCAAATTCGTCGCCAAAATCTCGCCAAGCGTTATGGATGAAGAAATAACTTATTCTTACAGCAGATAAATGAGTATTGGCGTTCAAATACAAAAGTATTACTCAAAGTATCTTTTTTCATGAATGGAACGAGCTAGATCCAGGAAAATGATGTCACCCAATTTATCGCATGGTATTACATATGAAAAGTGAACATGTTTCTCAATACGAAATATTTTTTTTTATTTTATATGACTTTTTGATAATTGTTTTTGAAAAAATGAACAATATCTCGAGAACGGTTCATGTTAGCGTTCTAAAATTTATGTCAATCGTTTCCTAATGAAAATTTACATAAGAAATGTCTATTTGCGTAACTTTAATAGCGGTTTTGATTTTTTGACGATTTTTTCAAAATTTCATTCGAAAATTTAGGGGGGTTTCGGCCATTCGATCGCGAATAAAAACAATAGACTTCCAGTGTTTACGGATTGTGATTTTTGTACCAAATTTCGTTCGAATCGGTCCATTCGTTCGTCAGTTATCGTCTCTAAAGGCTCACTGACACATACACACACAAACACACACACACACACACACACACACACACACACACACACACAGACACAGACATCACTTCAAAAATGTTTGATTCGTGATCAGGGATGCTTGAAACATGCTCTCCCGTCAAAAACTCGAATTCGAATTTCGACTCCGTCACAATACTTTTCTTATACATTATGTATATAAGGAAAGTAATAATTATTTCATTTGCTTAAATGATACAGTTTCGTATGACGAAAGTAAAGATCAGTGATTACCATTCTAACTGGGACTTGAGTTCTGTACAACTACTTGTCGCAATCCTAAAATATGCAAATATTTACTCCGTATGCTCGCGAAAAGAACACTGCCATGAATAACTACGCTGTCTGTCGCGAACGGAAACTGAAACATAGCAGGGTGTTGTTCAGCTACATGTTTAATAAATGAGACTTTTATTATATGAAATTTGTGAAATAATACTCAACATATTAAATTATTAAGTAATTAATATACAGGGCCACCTAATGACCAAGTTACAATAAACTTGTTTTATCATCGTTATCATCACTCATCGTGTCTTAGTGGAACATAAGGCCTTCACCTTGAGGCGCCACTCTGGTCGATCCTGTGCCTTAATCCTTGCTTCTGACCAGCTCGTCCATCCCGTCAGATTTATTTCTTATTTATTAGTCTCCTCCAAGTTATCCTTAGTCGACCCCGAGATATTTTTCTCTCGGGCGCCCAAGTAAGTGCCACAACAGGTATGTTATGCTTTGATATTTTTAAGACATGTCCAGTCCTTCGCGATCTACGTTTCTTTATTTCTATCTATATTGATTTCTGACCAGCTCGTCCATCCCGTCAGATTTATTTCTTATTTATTAGTCTCCTCCAAGTTATCCTGGGTCGACCCCGAGATCTTTTTCTCTCGGGCGCCCAAGTAAGTGCCACAACAGGTATGTTATGCTTTGGTATTTTTAAGACATGTCCAGTCCTTCGCGATCTACGTTTCTTTATTTCTATCTATATTGATTTCTGACCAGCTCGTCCATCCCGTCAGATTTATTTCTTATTTATTAGTCTCCTCCAAGTTATCCTGGGTCGACTCCGAGATCTTTTTCTCTCGGGCGCCCAAGTAAGTGCCACAACAGGTATGTTATGCTTTGGTATTTTTAAGACATGTCCAGTCCTTCGCGATCTACGTTTCTTTATTTCTATCCATATTGATTTCTGACCAGCTCGTCCATCCCGTCAGATTTATTTCTTATTTATTAGTCTCCTCCAAGTTATCCTGGGTCGACCCCGAGATCTTTTTCTCTCGGGCGCCCAAGTAAGTGCCACAACAGGTATGTTATGCTTTGGTATTTTTAAGACATGTCCAGTCCTTCGCGATCTACGTTTCTTTATTTCTATCTATATTGATTTCTGACCAGCTCGTCCATCCCGTCAGATTTATTTCTTATTTATTAGTCTCCTCCAAGTTATCCTGGGTCGACCCCGAGATCTTTTTCTCTCGGGCGCCCAAGTAAGTGCCACAACAGGTATGTTATGCTTTGGTATTTTTAAGACATGTCCAGTCCTTCGCGATCTACGTTTCTTTATTTCTATCTATATTGATTTCTGACCAGATCGTCCATCCCGTCAGATTTATTTCTTATTTATTAGTCTCCTCCAAGTTATCCTGGGTCGACCCCGAGATCTTTTTCTCTCGGGCGCCCAAGTAAGTGCCACAACAGGTATGTTATGCTTTGGTATTTTTAAGACATGTCCAGTCCTTCGCGATCTACGTTTCTTTATTTCTATCTATATTGATTTCTGACCAGCTCGTCCATCCCGTCAGATTTATTTCTTATTTATTAGTCTCCTCCAAGTTATCCTGGGTCGACCCCGAGATCTTTTTCTCTCGGGCGCCCAAGTAAGTGCCACAACAGGTATGTTATGCTTTGGTATTTTTAAGACATGTCCAGTCCTTCGCGATCTACGTTTCTTTATTTCTATCTATATTGATTTCTGACCAGCTCGTCCATCCCGTCAGATTTATTTCTTATTTATTAGTCTCCTCCAAGTTATCCTGGGTCGTCCCCGAGATCTTTTTCTCTCGGGCGCCCAAGTAAGTGCCACAACAGGTATGTTATGCTTTGGTATTTTTAAGACATGTCCAGTCCTTCGCGATCTACGTTTCTTTATTTCTATCTATATTGATTTCTGACCAGCTCGTCCATCCCGTCAGATTTATTTCTTATTTATTAGTCTCCTCCAAGTTATCCTGGGTCGACCCCGAGATATTTTTCTCTCGGGCGCCCAGGTAAGTGCCACAACAGGTATGCTATGCTTTGGTATTTTTAAGACATGTCCAGTCCTTCGCGATCTACGTTTCTTTATTTCTATCTATATTGATTTCTGACCAGCTCGTCCATCCCGTCAGATTTATTTCTTATTTATTAGTCTCCTCCAAGTTATCCTGGGTCGACCCCGAGATCTTTTTCTCGCGGGCGCCCAAGTAAGTGCCACAACAGGTATGTTATGCTTTGGTATTTTTAAGACATGTCCAGTCCTTCGCGATCTACGTTTCTTTATTTCTATCTATATTGATTTCTGACCAGCTCGTCCATCCCGTCAGATTTATTTCTTATTTATTAGTCTCCTCCAAGTTATCCTGGGTCGACCCCGAGATATTTTTCTCTCGGGCGCCCAAGTAAGTGCCACAACAGGTATGTTATGCTTTGGTATTTTTAAGACATGTCCAGTCCTTCGCGATCTACGTTTCTTTATTTCTATCTATATTGATTTCTGACCAGCTCGTGCATCCCGTCAGATTTATTTCTTATTTATTAGTCTCCTCCAAGTTATCCTGGGTCGACCCCGAGATCTTTTTCTCTCGATCGCCCAAGTAAGTGCCACAACAGGTATGTTATGCTTTGGTATTTTTAAGACATGTCCAGTCCTTCGCGATCTACGTTTCTTTATTTCTATCTATATTGATTTCTGACCAGTTCGTCCATCCCGTCAGATTTATTTCTTATTTATTAGTCTCCTCCAAGTTATCCTGGGTCGACCCCGAGATCTTTTTCTCTCGGGCGCCCAAGTAAGTGCCACAACAGGTATGTTATGCTTTGGTATTTTTAAGACATGTCCAGTCCTTCGCGATCTACGTTTCTTTATTTCTATCTATATTGATTTCTGACCAGCTCGTCCATCCCGTCAGATTTATTTCTTATTTATTAGTCTCCTCCAAGTTATCCTGGGTCGACCCCGAGATCTTTTTCTCTCGGGCGCCCAAGTAAGTGCCACAACAGGTATGTTATGCTTTGGTATTTTTAAGACATGTCCAGTCCTTCGCGATCTACGTTTCTTTATTTCTATCTATATTGATTTGTGACCAGCTCGTCCATCCCGTCAGATTTATTTCTTATTTATTAGTCTCCTCCAAGTTATCCTGGGTCGACCCCGAGATCTTTTTCTCTCGGGCGCCCAAGTAAGTGCCACAACAGGTATGTTATGCTTTGGTATTTTTAAGACATGTCCAGTCCTTCGCGATCTACGTTTCTTTATTTCTATCTATATTGATTTCTGACCAGCTCGTCCATCCCGTCAGATTTATTTCTTATTTATTAGTCTCCTCCAAGTTATCCTGGGTCGACCCCGAGATCTTTTTCTCTCGGGCGCCCAAGTAAGTGCCACAACAGGTATGTTATGCTTTGGTATTTTTAAGACATGTCCAGTCCTTCGCGATCTACGTTTCTTTATTTCTATCTATATTGATTTCTGACCAGCTCGTCCATCCCGTCAGATTTATTTCTTATTTATTAGTCTCCTCCAAGTTATCCTGGGTCGACCCCGAGATATTTTTCTCTCGGGCGCCCAAGTAAGTGCCACAACAGGTATGTTATGCTTTGGTATTTTTAAGACATGTCCAGTCCTTCGCGATCTACGTTTCTTTATTTCTATCTATATTGATTTCTGACCAGCTCGTCCATCCCGTCAGATTTATTTCTTATTTATTAGTCTCCTCCAAGTTATCCTGGGTCGACCCCGAGATCTTTTTCTCTCGGGCGCCCAAGTAAGTGCCACAACAGGTATGTTATGCTTTGGTATTTTTAAGACATGTCCAGTCCTTCGCGATCTACGTTTCTTTATTTCTATCTATATTGATTTCTGACCAGCTCGTCCATCCCGTCAGATTTATTTCTTATTTATTAGTCTCCTCCAAGTTATCCTGGGTCGACCCCGAGATCTTTTTCTCTCGGGCGCCCAAGTAAGTGCCACAACAGGTATGTTATGCTTTGGTATTTTTAAGACATGTCCAGTCCTTCGCGATCTACGTTTCTTTATTTCTATCTATATTGATTTCTGACCAGCTCGTCCATCCCGTCAGATTTATTTCTTATTTTTTAGTCTCCTCCAAGTTATCCTGGGTCGACCCCGAGATCTTTTTCTCTCGGGCGCCCAAGTAAGTGCCACAACAGGTATGTTATGCTTTGGTATTTTTAAGACATGTCCAGTCCTTCGCGATCTACGTTTCTTTATTTCTATCTATATTGATTTCTGACCAGCTCGTCCATCCCGTCAGATTTATTTCTTATTTATTAGTCTCCTCCAAGTTATCCTGGGTCGACCCCGAGATCTTTTTCTCTCGGGCGCCCAAGTAAGTGCCACAACAGGTAAGTTATGCTTTGGTATTTTTAAGACATGTCCAGTCCTTCGCGATCTACGTTTCTTTATTTCTATCTATATTGATTTCTGACCAGCTCGTCCATCCCGTCAGATTTATTTCTTATTTATTAGTCTCCTCCAAGTTATCCTGGGTCGACCCCGAGATCTTTTTCTCTCGGGCGCCCAAGTAAGTGCCACAACAGGTATGTTATGCTTTGGTATTTTTAAGACATGTCCAGTCCTTCGCGATCTACGTTTCTTTATTTCTATCTATATTGATTTCTGACCAGCTCGTGCATCCCGTCAGATTTATTTCCTATTTATTAGTCTCCTCCAAGTTATCCTGGGTCGACCCCGAGATCTTTTTCTCTCGGGCGCCCAAGTAAGTGCAACAACAGGTATGTTATGCTTTGGTATTTTTAAGACATGTCCAGTCCTTCGCGATCTACGTTTCTTTATTTCTATCTATATTGATTTCTGACCAGCTCGTGCATCCCGTCAGATTTATTTCCTATTTATTAGTCTCCTCCAAGTTATCCTGGGTCGACCCCGAGATCTTTTTCTCTCGGGCGCCCAAGTAAGTGCCACAACAGGTATGTTATGCTTTGGTATTTTTAAGACATGTCCAGTCCTTCGCGATCTACGTTTCTTTATTTCTATCTATATTGATTTCTGACCAGCTCGTGCATCCCGTCAGATTTATTTCCTATTTATTAGTCTCCTCCAAGTTATCCTGGGTCGACCCCGAGATCTTTTTCTCTCGGGCGCCCAAGTAAGTGCCACAACAGGTATGTTATGCTTTGGTATTTTTAAGACATGTCCAGTCCTTCGCGATCTACGTTTCTTTATTTCTATCTATATTGATTTCTGACCAGCTCGTGCATCCCGTCAGATTTATTTCCTATTTATTAGTCTCCTCCAAGTTATCCTGGGTCGACCCCGAGATCTTTTTCTCTCGGGCGCCCAAGTAAGTGCCACAACAGGTATGTTATGCTTTGGTATTTTTAAGACATGTCCAGTCCTTCGCGATCTACGTTTCTTTATTTCTATCTATATTGATTTCTGACCAGCTCGTGCATCCCGTCAGATTTATTTCCTATTTATTAGTCTCCTCCAAGTTATCCTGGGTCGACCCCGAGATCTTTTTCTCTCGGGCGCCCAAGTAAGTGCCACAACAGGTATGTTATGCTTTGGTATTTTTAAGACATGTCCAGTCCTTCGCGATCTACGTTTCTTTATTTCTATCTATATTGATTTCTGACCAGCTCGTGCATCCCGTCAGATTTATTTCCTATTTATTAGTCTCCTCCAAGTTATCCTGGGTCGACCCCGAGATCTTTTTCTCTCGGGCGCCCAAGTAAGTGCCACAACAGGTATGTTATGCTTTGGTATTTTTAAGACATGTCCAGTCCTTCGCGATCTACGTTTCTTTATTTCTATCTATATTGATTTCTGACCAGCTCGTGCATCCCGTCAGATTTATTTCCTATTTATTAGTCTCCTCCAAGTTATCCTGGGTCGACCCCGAGATCTTTTTCTCTCGGGCGCCCAAGTAAGTGCCACAACAGGTATGTTATGCTTTGGTATTTTTAAGACATGTCCAGTCCTTCGCGATCTACGTTTCTTTATTTCTATCTATATTGATTTCTGACCAGCTCGTGCATCCCGTCAGATTTATTTCCTATTTATTAGTCTCCTCCAAGTTATCCTGGGTCGACCCCGAGATCTTTTTCTCTCGGGCGCCCAAGTAAGTGCCACAACAGGTATGTTATGCTTTGGTATTTTTAAGACATGTCCAGTCCTTCGCGATCTACGTTTCTTTATTTCTATCTATATTGATTTCTGACCAGCTCGTGCATCCCGTCAGATTTATTTCCTATTTATTAGTCTCCTCCAAGTTATCCTGGGTCGACCCCGAGATCTTTTTCTCTCGGGCGCCCAAGTAAGTGCCACAACAGGTATGTTATGCTTTGGTATTTTTAAGACATGTCCAGTCCTTCGCGATCTACGTTTCTTTATTTCTATCTATATTGATTTCTGACCAGCTCGTGCATCCCGTCAGATTTATTTCTTATTTATTAGTCTCCTCCAAGTTATCCTGGGTCAACCCCGAGATCTTTTTCTCTCGGGCGCCCAAGTAAGTGCCACAACAGGTATGTTATGCTTTGGTATTTTTAAGACATGTCCAGTCCTTCGCGATCTACGTTTCTTTATTTCTATCTATATTGATTTCTGACCAGCTCGTGCATCCCGTCAGATTTATTTCTTATTTATTAGTCTCCTCCAAGTTATCCTGGGTCGACCCCGAGATCTTTTTCTCTCGGGCGCCCAAGTAAGTGCCACAACAGGTATGTTATGCTTTGGTATTTTTAAGACATGTCCAGTCCTTCGCGATCTACGTTTCTTTATTTCTATCTATATTGATTTCTGACCAGCTCGTGCATCCCGTCAGATTTATTTCCTATTTATTAGTCTCCTCCAAGTTATCCTGGGTCGACCCCGAGATCTTTTTCTCTCGGGCGCCCAAGTAAGTGCCACAACAGGTATGTTATGCTTTGGTATTTTTAAGACATGTCCAGTCCTTCGCGATCTACGTTTCTTTATTTCTATCTATATTGATTTCTGACCAGCTCGTGCATCCCGTCAGATTTATTTCCTATTTATTAGTCTCCTCCAAGTTATCCTGGGTCGACCCCGAGATCTTTTTCTCTCGGGCGCCCAAGTAAGTGCCACAACAGGTATGTTATGCTTTGGTATTTTTAAGACATGTCCAGTCCTTCGCGATCTACGTTTCTTTATTTCTATCTATATTGATTTCTGACCAGCTCGTGCATCCCGTCAGATTTATTTCTTATTTATTAGTCTCCTCCAAGTTATCCTGGGTCGACCCCGAGATCTTTTTCTCTCGGGCGCCCAAGTAAGTGCCACAACAGGTATGTTATGCTTTGGTATTTTTAAGACATGTCCAGTCCTTCGCGATCTACGTTTCTTTATTTCTATCTATATTGATTTCTGACCAGCTCGTGCATCCCGTCAGATTTATTTCCTATTTATTAGTCTCCTCCAAGTTATCCTGGGTCGACCCCGAGATCTTTTTCTCTCGGGCGCCCAAGTAAGTGCCACAACAGGTATGTTATGCTTTGGTATTTTTAAGACATGTCCAGTCCTTCGCGATCTACGTTTCTTTATTTCTATCTATATTGATTTCTGACCAGCTCGTGCATCCCGTCAGATTTATTTCTTATTTATTAGTCTCCTCCAAGTTATCCTGGGTCGACCCCGAGATCTTTTTCTCTCGGGCGCCCAAGTAAGTGCCACAACAGGTATGTTATGCTTTGGTATTTTTAAGACATGTCCAGTCCTTTGCGATCTACGTTTCTTTATTTCTATCTATATTGATTTCTGACCAGCTCGTGCATCCCGTCAGATTTATTTCCTATTTATTAGTCTCCTCCAAGTTATCCTGGGTCGACCCCGAGATCTTTTTCTCTCGGGCGCCCAAGTAAGTGCCACAACAGGTATGTTATGCTTTGGTATTTTTAAGACATGTCCAGTCCTTCGCGATCTACGTTTCTTTATTTCTATCTATATTGATTTCTGACCAGCTCGTGCATCCCGTCAGATTTATTTCCTATTTATTAGTCTCCTCCAAGTTATCCTGGGTCGACCCCGAGATCTTTTTCTCTCGGGCGCCCAAGTAAGTGCCACAACACGGTATGTTATGCTTTGGTATTTGTAAGACAGTCCAGTCCTTCGCGATCTACGTTTCTTTATTTCTATCTATATTGATTTCTGACCAGCTCGTGCATCCCGTCAGATTTATTTCTTATTTATTAGTCTCCTCCAAGTTATCCTGGGTCGACCCCGAGATCTTTTTCTCTCGGGCGCGCAAGTAAGTGCCACAACACGTATGTTATGCTTTGGTATTTTTAAGACATGTCCAGTCCTTTGCGATCTACGTTTCTTTATTTCTATCTATATTGATTTCTGACCAGCTCGTGCATCCCGTCAGATTTATTTCTTATTTATTATTCTCCTCCAAGTTATCCTGGGTCGACCCCGAGATCTTTTTCTCTCGGGCGCCCAAGTAAGTGCCACAACAGGTATGTTATGCTTTGGTATTTTTAAGACATGTCCAGTCCTTCGCGATCTACGTTTCTTTATTTCTATCTATATTGATTTCTGTCCAGTACTCTTGTAAAGATCGGTATTAGTAATAACATATGGCCTAAACTTGTTTGGTCCGCGAATTTTTTTTAAATTAAATTTTCTGCATAGAACGTTAACATTATCTAACCTTTGATCAGTGCACAGATCGAAATTTAAATGTCGTGCTTTGTTATGACCTCGAACAGTTATGCATACAGTTTTGTTAAAATCGGTCAAATTTTACTCTACCAATGAAATCAAATCTGAGTGTGTTAAGGAAGCTACGAAAGAACTTGCTTTGTTTCAAGAAGTACGGAGCAGAAAAGGTTTATCCTAGCAAGTTTGAAATGGTTACAATAAAAAATATGAATATAATAGTTCAATTAAACTTTAACTTTCAAACAGTAATTA